>OX454421.1:84552344-84862557 GCA_949715475.1 Microchrysa polita | reverse complement strand
TTTCAGGGGCGTAGTAAAATAGAGAATTAATGTTACTACTTAGGCTTAGGATAAATAGTAGGAATTTGCATTCATCTTAATAAATAGATCCCATGGCAATTTGTGACAGATGGCTTGAAAATAGTATGTGGCCCAAGTTAAGTTGGCTAGCTTTAAAGACAGTTTTCTTCTTCACCCTTGCCTACATTATGTCGCTTCATGGCGTCGCTCGATTAGCATAACTTCGGTCTGGCGTCTGTTCAAGCCTTATCTTTTACCTTTCTCGTATAGACCCAAACATCCAAAACATCTAACTACACTGGCGCGCCTCATAATGTGGGCCATTTGTTTCAATGCCCAGCTGCGCCCACTGATCTTACCCATATGTCACTGTGGGGAAACCCTATCGCAGCATAGATACCATCTACGAGGTATACCGTCAGGGGAGCACCTAGCCTTTACGGCCTTATCTCCCGGTCCTTCGGGCGGTTTGGACCTTCGGTGTTTTACTGACAAGGTCCTATTGTCAGATGGGGATTTCTCCATCGAGTGAATGCACTCACCTTCAGAAACCCAACCCCGGGGCTGCATCACCAGCTCGATGTCTCGGGTAACAACCTACAGCCACCTCAAGGCCAACACCTTGATGCGCAAGGACCATGGTCCCCTGGGCACACCCATCCCCGAGGTACACTATTCGCTAAAGACTTCTCTATAGCAGGTGTGATCCACCTTCGGCCCCCTATTGGTTAAGCCTCACGTAACAATTCAGATGTACACATCCCAGGCAGTCATCAATCCACAAACTAGTTAGATATAGGCGGGTAGGCATCTTTCACCAAGGCCGTTCTCCCTAACTAGCCCCTTCGAGGCTCGGGTTATGCGAAGCCGCCAGCTCCGAAGCTCACACGATTAACCGTATGGTGAACCGGTTTAATACCTCCGCCGTCGACTTCAACTGTACCAGCTATTGCAGCACTAGCTAGATGGTCCGCACAGCAGTTGCCCGCAAAGCCACAGTGACCCGGAATCCATCATAGTGTTGTGTTAAAAAAGCGACCCATCTCTTTAAGAACAAGGAGGAACTTTACAACAGTTCTTGATATGGTCAGTAGTACCGACTCGAGTGATCGAATTTCAGCCTGACTGTCAGTATACAGAGTCAGACATGACGTGACTTCCCAACCAAGTTAGCGCTTCCATAATCACAGAGACCTCCGCTCGGAGGATACTACAAAAATCAGGAAAACGAAGAGACAAACGCATGTCCAGTTGTTCCGAGTAGATTTCAATACCAACTCCTACGTCAGTCTGGGAACCATCAGTGTAAATCAGTTGTTCCCAACTCAGAAACGTCTGCGGACCACTTAGCCTGAAAATGGATCTGACGAAACTGATTGTCATTGGGCTTGAATTTGTATACTAAAACCATCTTGTAGGAAGCACAATTTAAAATTTGCCATGTTAGCCAGGTTAAGAGAAAGGAGAAAACTGTTTTGTTCGCATAAAAATTTGCCCAACCAGCTGGAATTTTTCTCGCACAGGTCTCGAGGAGCTAACTTCAATTAAAAGTTATCCAGTAAACGGTACAGCTCGGTCTTTAGACTCGGATTTGTAATGACAATGTTTTTTGTAAGAAGTCTCCAGAGTCTTCCCGCGGACCACCTAAGGGTCGCTTACGGACCACCCCCGGTCCGCGGACCACCTGTTGGGAAACAGTGGTGTAACGTGGTGTAAATAGAAATAACTCCACTTGTCAGGGGCGTATTATTATCACTCGACGGAATTAAGCTATTGTGGCTCTTAAATAAAATAACAGGCGCGACAATCCAACATTGGACTAAGGCCGCAGGATGTGTTAGTGACATCCTATTTCCAAGATCTTATCTGCTTTTTGTTGAGGTAATGAGATCAGCATCACGCTCAGCAGTGTTATTTATCCCCATAAATGGGTACTCATTTAACATCTGAGTGAGATCATAGTCCGTCACAAACTCGTGAGTTCGAAAAACACCATGGGACACGGTGAGATTCGAACTCATGATCCTGTGCACTGAAGGCGCGCGCACTAACCGCTACACCACCCAGACTACTATTGTGGCTCTTACCAAAACAATATTTGGGGGGGCAGTGTTTTCAGTACCCAAGGGTAGCGTAAAGTTACCCAGTATCTTTTAGTGTCCATAGTCTAGTGCTCGCCATAGGCCAGATTCCCGTAAGCGCAGGGCCGTGTTTGCAGCCAGTCGTTATCCGAAAAGGTCCAATGGGAGCACACCAAGAAATGTGGCCTTCTCAGCAATCACAAATTTGCAATCGTGGGCAAATTTAGGCATGCTCTTAGTATAATCACTATCCATGGATAAGTGATGTCTATACAGTGTTGCAAATCCGCAGGGATAATGCCATCAGGTCCAGCCGATTTAAAGGGGTGAAAGCTAGATATCGCCCACGTAATCTTCTCATGGTCGAGTATAGATGCCGTCTCACATGACTGTGTGCGAGTTACCAAAACGTCAGATGGGTTAATAGCTGGGTATGGTGTATAGAGGAGTAAACGTGATGATGTCTTTGAAGATCCTTCTATGTTTTTACAAAAGCTTCTATAAGCGTTACGCTTTGTTACTTGCAAGGAGAACCTCTATAAATCTAGCGGATTCACAATAGGGCGCTACATCAGTCTAAATCGGTGATCCGATGAGTGTTCCGCAGACACTATACAGTCTTTGATCAAATGAATCGTATCCTCTGATGCTAGAGTGATATCCAAAACCTTTTGCCTGTTCTTTGTGATAAAAGTAGGCTCACGGCCCAATTTGCAAATTAGGAGATCGGTACCCAGAAGGTATTCCAGAAGTAATTCAACCTTTTCGTTTGAATTTGCGCTGCCCCAAACTACATGATGCGCTTTAGAGTCGCATCCAATGATTACACTAATGTCTGAAGCCTTTGCTGCCGCAATAGTTTTCTTTAAATTAGGATGTATAGTTTCATCATAGGGCATGTATACCGACGAACCATAACTCGAATCCACATAGATGCACAGCGGTGTCACAGTTTTCTACACCGCTTAAAAAAGAAGAAGATTATAATATCAAATATCGCACAAAGGTTGAATGGATGAAGAGGTGGCGAGAAAACTCTGGGAGTTTTCGGCGATAAGAAAATGACATTCAAAACGGTTCCACGTCTGGCACTCATATATCGATCCGAGTGCAGGACCATGTATGAAGGTTACGCGACTGAAATGAAAATGTTACGCAGGTCAGGTGTAACCAAAATGGATACCCAAACCAATCACTGAAGTCCACCTAAATGATTGTGTAAAAAGTGTAATTTGGTGCTCATGATGCATGCAAGACTTTGAAAACTGTCCAATAGTTGCTGGACTTCGTCTAATTCCATGCACGTATAATGCCTAGAAAGCTGCTCACTATATTCTGAAATGATTGCCATGCTGTCTTTTTATTTTCTTCCATTGACTTAATAAAATTTTAATCTTTTAGATGCCTCCGAATTCGTGGACCGTCGAACAGACAAACCTTTATTTTCTCGCACGATAGCGCAGGAATTGCTGCCAGTATATATTTAAAACCATTTCCTTTCGTTGATAAGGCTTTTACAAATGACCTCATAAGGCCTAGTCTTCTATATAACGGCGAAAAGGGTTTTTTTCCGATCCACGAACGGTTCATTAACAATATTCGGATTCACCAGTATTCAAATGCTCTGCTATCCCATATACACAAAATACCGAAATAGAAGCAAATCATCTTCAAATTAACTCCATTCCCCTCCAATGTGTTTCTACGGTTACAGATCTAGGGGTTGTTTTTGATTGTAAATTACGTTTTACTGATCACTACTCGTCGATTATTAGCAAATCGTCGAAACTAGCTGGGTTCGTTTTACGGTGCTCCTCTAGCTTTCAATCTATTAATACTTGTGTGAACTTATTTGTGTCGCTAGTACGCAGCATATTAGAATTCGCCTCGGTAGTTTGGTCTCCTTATTCTTCTGTTTCTCGTGATGCATTAGAAAAAGTTCAGAGAAAGTTTTCTAGAACCTTATTGTTTAAATATAACTTGGCTTATAGGCCTTATCAAGATCGGCTTAATTTCCTAAATCTACCATCACTAAGCAAAAGAAGAGACTGTCTTGACCAGTGTTTCCTTTACAGGTTATGCAAGGGTCTTACTACTTCATCACTCATAGAAGATATAAAATATCGGTTTCCATTTTACAACACTCGATCAGTTGCAATTTTCAATCCTCCTCAATCTTCACTCTCTATTTATCAAAACTCTCCGTTACTTAGAGCTATGAGAAACTACGACCGATTGGAGATTGGTCCGTTGCCTTCTTCTTTTTTTTCTTTAAAAAGCACCTTGCTACAAAAACTTTAATTATTTTTCATTTAACTTTTTGAATTTTAATTGTTTTTTTATTATTTTAACTTTTTGAATTGTAGTTTGAACTTATTTTTTTTTCTTTTCTTTGTATTTTTTTTTCTTTACTTTTATAAGTTTATTTTTCCTTTATACTTATTTTCCTTACTTTGAATTCTTTACATTACATGTTTTGGGAATTTATTCCCGTTTTGTAATATTAAGTATTAAATAAATAAATAAATATAGTTTGAGGTCTACACAGATCCATTTATGCTGATGATAATCAATTATGTCCTGGAGGCGATACAAAACTTGTCTTATAAACCAATTGGTCCCGGCAACACAAAACAATCCAGTTCCCAAGAAGAAAAAAATGAGTTACCTCAACGAACCAAATGCGTTCCTATTAATAAGCAGAACACATTTCAAGCTTCATTTGGAACTGTCGATAACATTCGCCAGTCTGCCGGTATATACGCGTTAATTCCCAGCTCATCCATTCGATCTGTTGAAATGCTTTACATTGGTTGCAAACGCAGAACTCGGTAGAGTGATGATGTCGATGGAGTTTCAAATATGTATATTCATGTCTAAAGAGGGCGAAGGTGATACTTTAAACACTGACACTGGATGAATAACTGGTCTTTTCGGGGATATTGTATTATGCATGCTTTTGTATACGAGTATCCTGATGTTTTAGTACAACAAAAGTGACAATCGCTTGTGTGGCTTGAGGGCTCTCGTCAAATCATTGGTACACCAAATGGCAATTGAAGTTGTTTTGCTTTGGTCCAGGACCGCAAATGTTCGACACAAGGCCTCTCACATTTATCCTGATTGCAAATTGGAGTTTTAAAATAGGCAAGAGATAATGCACAAATTTTAGCAAAAAATCCATAAAAAAAGTTGTTTTTAAGGGGGGCTTCTGTCTAAGTCCGGCAAGAGAGGAGGTCGCAGGGAATGATTGATCCTGAAGCGTTCTGAGACATTATTTGCAAACATTGTCAATAAATCTGTCTTTCAAATATTACAACTTAAAGCAGCACAGCTATATAAAAATTTTGAACTTAATGTTCAGTGCAGATTCATATACACAGACGCGACCACGATCGCCAATTGATTGCTCTTTATCAAGTGTTCGTGCATTCTTGTAGGATTTCTTACGTCGTTTTAAAGACCATTAGGTTCGCATTTGTCACCCTGTAGAAACTAGAGCAAAATGCACAAATGCATCGGGAGTAGAAAGAATTTTCAAAAAACGCAACCACGCTACCAATTCATAGACGTCATCCGTATAAAAAAGTTTCCAGAATTAGTTTGGTAATCTCCGGTACTTTTCGCTTACACAAAGACAGACTAACAAAAAGAACTGATCCGTAAATTGGCATTTAGGGAATTAAAACGGCAAACATGTTTGCGAAACATACGCAACTGTTTTGTTTCGTAGCCTCACCCGTTGTAAGCACTTCCCCTTCAAGGCATGTTGAAGACCCTATTTAGGGCATGCAGAGGCCTAAGGTTGATGCCCAAGAGATTGTCAAAGAAGTGAGCACATTCAATAAAATTCTCCTCTGATCGAACTACAGTGAAACAAGCGTTTGAGCTTGACAAAAAATCTACGCTTGTTGTTCTTCTTTATGGCACGATACCCTGACGTCGGGCCTTGGCCGCCTGGATTGATGCCATTCAATTGTCTTCCAGTTCCGGAAGCCCAGCATCTGGTGAGCGTCCTCACATACTGATTGCTCCCATCGAACTCTCGATCGTCCACGCAATCTGGCTCCGTCCACTCGTTGCGCGTTCATCACCTTTTTGGGCATGCGATCGTCGTTCATCCTCTGTACATACATGTCCCGCCCATTGCAGTCGCTACAATTTCACGATTTTCGACACATGTACGTAGTAGAATCCAAAATTGTGGAGAAAAACACACTTCCAGTTATCCGATTGAATTCATTTAAGTTTTATTTTTCAATGTAACTCCCCTTTACTTCAATACAACGATGATCGTTTAATAAAATCCTGCATCCCTTTCTAAAAGCAGTCCGCGGGTTTGTCTTGAAAATGGTCCAAAACAGCATCTTTCAGTTCCTTCTCAGTCTCACATTTTCGTCCTCGGAGGTCCTTTTTTAATTTTGGGAACAGGAAGTAGTCACTTGGGGTCAGGTCTGGGCTGTACGGGGGGTGTTCAATTTCTTCAAAGCCGCATTTGACCACAGCAGCCTTGGCCACCGCAGCGGGGTGAACTGGTGCATTGTCGTGAAGAAGCAGCACCCCTTTCGCCAGTTTTCCATACCGACGATGTGGGCCCTCAATTGGGTCAAAAGATCTGCATAATAGTTCCCTGTTACTGATGTGCCCTCTTTCCTTGAAGTCAATCATTATAATTCCCTTGGAATCCCAGAAGATGGTGGCCATAATCTTTTTCCGGCTCTGCTGCACCTTCGCCTTCTTGGGGCGCTTCTCATAAGGCCTCTTCCATTCCATGGACTCCCTTTTGGTCGTGGGATCATAGTAAAGGACCATGGTTTCGTCTCCTGTCACAATTCTGTTGATAATTGCATCCGAGTCGGCGCGACACAGCTCCAAAAAGTCTTTCGAACATTTTATCCGCTGCTTCATTTGATCTGCTGAGAGGAGTTTCTGGATCCATCTTGCCGAGATCTTCCTCATCCCCAAATGGTCGGTAATAATTATTTCGACGGTGGTTTTTAATAGACTTGCCCTTTCTGCAATCTCTGATAACTTTAGCCGACGTTTTCTTCGGTGGTCTCAGTTATTGGGCGTCCGGTGCGGGGTTCATCAAAAACATTCGTCCTTCCTCGCTTGAATTCCAAATCCACCGGTAAATAGTCACCTGGGATAGTGAAGAGTTGCCGTACACGGATATGAGTACATCTCGAATCTAAGACGCCGTGTATCCTTTCAAAAAAAGGAATTCAATGACCGCGCGGTACTTGATCTGCTCCATTTCAAATACGAAATCAGAATGCGATACAAATAATTACCTAGCTGGGCCCTTGATTGCACAATTGAACTCATGTTTAGTCCTGTCATTACCGAAGAGTTGTTCTATCGAATAGCGGTAAAATGAATTCAATAACTGTAAGTGTATTTTTCTCAACAATTTTGGATTCTACTACGTACATGTCTCGTATCATCCTGACGTATGCCTGAGGGACATTTAGGCTTCATTCAAACGACGAGCCGTACGGCTCGCAAGCTCTAGCCATACAAACAAATGCATTGGCTTATATGGGAAGCGACGAGCGAGAGCCGTGCCGCTGTCAAAATACAACTAGCGAGACGTGTTTTCACACATCGTGCACCACAACCCGCAAATTCACGGCTCGCGAGCCGTGTTTTGACTGTGGCACGGCCCTCGCTCGTCATTAGCTTCCCATAAGAGCCAATGTATTTCGATGTGTCGAGCTTGCTGATCCGTAAAGATTGCTAGCAGAGTCACCCCAATCCGGGTTACGGGCATTGAGGTCCCCACCGAGTACAAAAGCATCATAGTTAGCAGCTACATTGAAGAAGGCGTCAAGTTCGCAGTGGATTCTACCACCAAGACTGCAAGGAACGCAAATGGCACCAATTAGTACTTTTAATGTCCGACTTGAAGGAGACACAAAATTGAATGCGACAGCCGTAATTGAGGCGTAGGAGGAAGCGATCGGGATGGGCTTGCAGTTTAGGCTGCTACGATAACAAATGGCTGTTCCCCTGCCAGAATCGTTACGAGTGATTTTAAAGCTTTTAAAAAAGAGATTGTGTCCAGAAGAGAGTTCAGCCAGTCTCGTTTCAGTGATGAGGGCGAAATGTGGGAAATATTCAAGCAGCATGTCCTGTAGTGTTAATCGTTTTCCGTGTGAGAGAAGAGAGTTGACATTAAGAAAACAGAGCCTACTCATTAGTGAAATTAAGTAGGAAAGAAATGTAAGCCATTTTTTGTCCACTGGACTAAGTCCAGGCGAGGATTTCCAAAAGGCTGAAATTTTAGCCGACAGTTCAAGGAACGATAGGCCAAATAATTGGAAAAATTTCCTCTTGGAAATCGTTGAAAATGGAATTTGAGTTGTTCGGAAGAGTTGGATTAGCCGGAAGGTTTAATTTGGCTACATCAGAGTACAGCGGGCCTCTATCTCTAGAAGTGGGAGGAATCCGGTTATTATCAACACGGAAGACGGGGGGTTGAATGTTATGCCCTTTCGCCCTGAGTCTGGCTTTTTGAGATCTCTCTCTCTGAATGATAGACAGGAGGGACACTTGGAGTAACTGGCCGGGTGGCCCAGTTCACCACACCCAGCACACTTAAGAGGGGGAGTGACATCATTGTCTAGTTGGAACGGCGATCTGGGGCATTCTTTCGACGGGCGATCGCCCGCACATTTGACGCAAATCGGTGTGGATGTACAATTAATCGAGATGTGGCCAAATTTTTGGCAATTGTAGCATTGCGCGATTTCATTTCGGTTAGGTAACTCTTTGGCAGAGGAGATACGAGATGTTCGTCACTGCCAACAGTGTTTCATGATTTTCCGCGGTGACTCGATATAAGTTCAAATCGATCTCATTAGCCCGAGACCATGCTGTGGAGTGTTTGGACACTTTAATTTTTGCAAGAGCAATTTTCGAATTAATTTCATCAGCGATCTCATCAACCTCAAAGGAATAAAGGCCGCGAAGGATAGTGGAGTACTTTCGATTCTGTTTAAGGGAAAAGGAGTGGCCTTCCAGTTTAGCTAGGCGCCCTGCCTCTATTATTTTTTGATGTGTTACTGGGCTATCTACCTTACCCCGGTGACTACCTTCCGAGAGGTTCACGATGTAAATTTTGCACTTGCTGTCGAAGGAGCGGATGAGGAGCAAAAGGTCTTTAACAGAGATTTTATGAAGCGTAATAGGTAGGCAGTAATTTATTTTAGGTGGTGCTTTGGACATTACAATTGTGTGACCAGTTTTATTCAGATCATTAGTGGCCAGCGTGGCAAGACGATTGTCATTACTTGTCTTACTGTTAATACTACTTACATTATTAGTGATCTTTCTTTTCTTAAAAGTAAGATGGCCTCTGGCCGGTTGGAAGTCTTGTGCTTTTCCTGTAATGCCAACGATAATTGGAGAACGAAGAAGAATGGGGCATTCGGTGGCTCAGTGGCAGAGATGTCACTCTCTCTATCTCTGAGTTGCCGGTGCGTGGGTTCGAATCCCACTGTAGCCCATGGATGTTTGTGTTGTCCATAAAAATGCTCCTACGGCAGCCGGTTCTTCGATGTAAATCGTCCCGGAGCTACCCGTTGTTAAAACGGCCAAGAGCTGCCAAAACCCCCTTCGATTCAAGAGAAGAAAAAAAAAAATCTCTTGAATCGCTACAACAACAACAACATAATTGGAGAACCGGAGGAAGTGCCCTTGTTGAGTTGTAGAAGCAAGTTTTCCGCATCCCCATCGGATGCGATCTCCATATCAGATGCGTCACAGTCACTTCTGAGCGAAGGGGTGTGAGCGTTGATGGGAGTGCTGGTCGTGGTAGGCTTGTTGACATCTGTAGTCGCTCTTGGTATGGTCGTCTGAAGTTGTAATTCACCGGAAATTCTTCAGATTCACCGGCTGTGTAGTCGTAGCTCCATCATACATGTCTCGTATCATCCTGACGTATGCCTGAGGGTCATTTAGGCTTCATTCAAACGACTAGCCGTACGGCTCGCAAGCTCTAGCCATACAAACAAATGCATTGGCTTATTTGGGAAGCTCACGACGAGCGAGAGCCGTGCCGCTGACAAAACACAACTAGCGAGACATGTTTTCACACATCGTGCACCACAACCCGCAAATTCACGGCTTGCGAGCCGTGTTTTGACCGTGGCACGGCTCTCGCTCGTCATGAGCTTCCCATAAGAGCCAATGCATTTCGAGCTTGCGAGCCGTTTTCGAAGCCTAAGTGCTCTCAAAGCCAACCATATCAGATCACGAGGTACTCTATCGAATGCCTTTTCCAAATCGATACAATATAAAGTGCAGGTCCTTTCGTGCTGCTCTATATTTTTCCATGGCATTACGAACGCACTGAATCGCATCGACTGTAGATCCGACCTTCGACCAAGCCGCATTGATGGTCATTCAACCGGACAAACTTTCTCAATCGGTTGCAGACAACTGGCTCGAAGAGATGTAAACTATACAGCTCTATTGTTGTTGAGTTTGCGTGAGCCGCCCTTGTTCTTATAGAAAGGAAAAAGAAAACTTTCCCTGGCAGCGTCATGTTGCCCGGTTGCTTTTGATTTTGTTGAAGAGAACTGTAAGCTCGATATTTTCCATTTTCAACCAATATTCCGCGGGTATTTTGTCTTTTCCGCGTTCCATTGGATGCATCGCCTCCACGACCTCTTCCTCTGAGAAATCTTCGATATTTGTGGCATTCGGCTCAAAATCTTTAAAAGCTGTCTTTGTTTCTGTATTTATCTCGGACAAAGAAGAAACAACCCTTCTTTCAGTTCCACGCCTTTGTGTCGACACAACAAAGCCGCGGCCAGCTGACAACAAAATTCCCAAAACGTCAACCAGTCAAACCGGTCGTTCACTGTCAAGTTGACTGATCTCCAAAACCGCCAGCATCATCCCCTGCCAGCTGGTGCTCACATCAGCGGACCAAATTCCACATCCCCCTCGAAACAGACCAGAAGCACACATCGTTCAGCGTGAATGATAAATGCACACGCATAGCCCCCCGGAAAGAGAGTAGCAACCACAATCGGTCATTTTCATGAATTGCTTCCGACCATCGAGATGACATCGGGGGGGAAACACTCACTCCACAAATATGGCGAACAAGTGCAAGTGAAAGCGCTGAAATTCGTTGGAGGATGTTTCAGGCTCTGAAGGACGTGTCTTTGTCGGGATTGGGGACTCGGGGGAAATGCTTGAGAGTCCATGACCAAACAACTCGATAATCGAGTCATTCCGCCCCCCGCGATTCCGACACAACACGACAGCTACACGTCACCGCACACTCATCGACCACGCGAATGAGGTTACTCGCCGCCGTCACCGTGCCGCGATCACGATTCTCGCCAACTTCTGCGTTCGCTGGCGATAAGATATCGCGACGCTGCTGGCTCGGACTCGGATGAAAGGGCCTTGCAATCACTGACTGAACCGCCCACACTCCACCTGTTCGTGGTTGCAACACTCTCTCCGCCTGCCCTACGCCCATTTTTTGTTTGTGTTCCCGTGGACCTTGGTCCGGGTCAGCAATTTCGTTGCAGAGTGTCATTCTGCGGGTCCGCGGCGCCCTTGCGATCCAATGCACTTTCACACGGGAACAAAGCCAATCGTCATCGCGGCCCCCTCGACATAAGACCAGACACGGTGGCCGAAGTGCGCTGTGTTCCCAGCCGAAGGGATGAGTGAGCGCAAGTGACTCCTCACGGCCAGCAGTGAGTCATCACACACTCTAGACGGAACCGTGCCCCCCGTGTTGTAAATTGCGATGAAAAGGCGCTGTTGCTCGCCTGATGCGCCAGCCTCGTCAGTTTCCAATTGCGCGTCTCATGTCGTGACACAATCCGGGGGCCCTTTTGCGTCGCGAAATCATCACGACATCGCGAAAATATCACAAGACGACCAAAGGCCACCCCTCGACGACTGTGTCCATGGGAAGTCCCCGACGGCGCCCGCACTATCGACGCTGCGCTTTCTTCGAAACAATCGAGACACAATTCGTGACAAAAACTTACTATTCAGGGCTCATCGCCGTCATTTTGATGTTGTGGCTTTCGACGTCGATTTGGGGTATTCGCGCTGCTACGGCTGCTGGGGGGTGATTTTCTGTTTTTGCACTTTCACAATTGCACTCGACTCGTGGCCCGACGAAATTACGTGCAATCGACAGTTCAGCAACGGCTCAATTGGTACGCACTCGATTTAGATGCAAACACGCGATTAGTTGGCGACACGACAGACAGCAAAACTTTTGTGTGAAACACCGCGAACAGCGAAAATCTCGAGCGCAGAACAATGGCGACGAAAACCTCTCCCGTGTGTGTGTCAATTTTTTTCGTTTTATTTCCACCCGTTGTCGAGCCGATTGACGTAAGATTTTTCAGTAGCGGCGACATGAACCGCGATTGTGCCAAAGTGGCAGGTGATTGGTCGAATGCAGGTGGTTTGGAAGAGTGTGGAGCCTATTGTAGTGCTAAACCATCAAATAACATCGGAAAAAATTGCCAAAATCAATTAAATACAACCTCAGGAATAAAAATGCACGCATTTATAACAAGATAAAGTCATCAGAAATGCATTATTAAGGTCAATAATTTAAAAAACAAAAGATTGGTCGACTTTCACAGACACAAACCACTGTAACCATGGCATTACAAATTTTCTAGCAGCTGAAATCAAACTGAAACGAAACACTCCGCCCGCACTTGTCACTTGTAATTTGACAGTGATTTGTTGTTCTGTTGCTGTCATTTTGACAACAGGACACAGAATCCTTGTTTTTACAAAATAATTTGCAAAATAATCCAAACAAAACCACCAAATTTCAATCAAATTGAAGAAATATCACACTCTACTCTCAAAATGATGTCCCAATACATGGAAGAGCTCGAACAAGTAAGCAATAGACTGAGTCACTTTTTGCCTTGGATGCGGTTTTGTTGAAGGTCCTTTCGTTTTAGGATCCTTTCGATGTGGCCGAATTCATTGAACGTCTTACGTGGCGCACGAATAATGAAATCGGTTCCGATCAATTCGATCCGGACGTGTTGCACGAGACGTTTGTGCAGACGATCAAAGATCTCAAATTGTTGCAGGAGAAACAGCAAAAAAAATGCGAAAAGCTGGAGGAACAGCTGAAGGAGGAGCAGGTGGTTTTTGCCGGTCATGTGGACAAGTTGCAGGAGAGACATCAAGTGAGTAAACTGAAGAGAGGTCTTCTTTATTGCCCTACACAAATGACGTTAGTGCAGGTGAAATTGCTTCAGCCATTTGAATATCTCGAGACTCCTCTAATAGAGCCGATGCAAGGGTAAAAAAAGGCTTACCCGGCTCAAAGACATTGGCGAAAACGTTTCCTGCATTTGTCGCTCGTGAAATGAGAAGCTTTTACTGAAAATCCGTGGTGGTTGCCCGGGGGAAAGATATAAGCCAGCAGTCTATGAGGCTCGAAAAAAGGAAGCATTCGATTGCTTTCCTTTATTCGAACTCTCATTGGCCCCTTTAAATGTAATTTCGTGGTCGAGTCTACGGCTGCCGTAAAAGACGACGCACGTTGGAGCGCAGACACGTCAAATGGTGGATTGATCTGCCCAACAGGCGGTTTATTTTGGTGAATCGCAATATCATGGCAAAGTGTAAATCTGATGATTGGCAACGCTTTATATGTGCACTCCTTGACAGCTTCTTTTCTACTGCTCTACCTAGAAATGCACCCCTTGACCAGGCTCCTGGAAAGGAAGAAATTTCTGCTCTTGAGTCTGGGGAGATAGGGGCATGCGTTGCTAAGTGGAGAAGTAGGAAGTCGCCTGGGTTGGATGGGATGACAGGTGATGACAGGATGTGCAAACACATCTGGCATGCCATCCCGGACCAGCTGGAGTGTCTATTCGCGGGATGCTTCCAAATATTTTCCCCTTGAGTTGTGTGTCTGCGCGCATGCTAGTACTGCTGAAGTACCCTGACAAGGACAAATCTGATCCACACTCATATCGAGGCGTTAGTCTTCTTCCACTACTTGAAAAAGTACTGGAAGGGATTATTGTCCGCTGGATGGCGGAAAGGCTTGTCGATCAGACGTGCGGTGCTTCGTGCTGGCAGAGGATGACGTGCAGCTCTTCATCAGGAAGTCAGTATCCCGCACTTCGTCTCAATACATCCTTGGACTTCAAGGGTGCATTTGATAACTTGATGTGGGATGCATTCCTACGCAGGCTCGAGCCAGTTGGCTGTGCGGCGTTGCCTCTATGGAGGAGCCACTTCTCCGACAGAGAGTCCTTTGTCATCAAAACCTACGACGCGTTGCGCAAAAGTGCATTGCGTGCCAGTCCGCAGGGCTCCATCCTAGACCCATTTGTATGGAACCTACTCATGGATGATCTGCTGAAGTCACTCGACCAGCTGTGTAAGAGCTGCGTCTATGCCAATAATTTACTCATCCTTGTGGAGGGTAATTCTCGTTCTTCGCTAGAGCGATGGAATCGTCATTCATGGATGTTGTCCATCAATAGGGACTTCAGATGGGGATTGAAGTTTCGTCCTCTTAATACTGCGACGATGCTACTCAAGGGTCGCTCCTACCTCAGTCATTCTCCAATGGCGAGGATGGGGGATGTTAGGCTTGAACATAACTACGGGGAAACGATGAACATAAGGTTCCACTTCCTAGCTATTACGGAAAGAATTGTGGATATATGACGACGAAAGATTGGAGCATGTACTCTGCCATTGCCCTTCGTACTCGGATATCCGAGCTCTTGACAAAGACATTGTGTCGATTCCAGTGGCACCTTTGGGAAATTACTATCCTGCTCCCCCATATAGATAGGTCACCAATACTACGTGGGTATGCCAGGCACGCATACTTCACCAGTGGCCGAAGTCTACTACTTATCCACAGCAGAGGTCCCATATCTGTTAGCACGGGATGTCGAGTTAACAGCCAACAGGCACCGACGAGCGGGGAATCTCCTCATCCGACATATGAGTTACGCTCCCAATAGAGGAGTATCGTGCAGGCTGTGCTTTTATAACGGCGTGGAGTTGCGCTAAAACCGGGCGCCGGAATACATGGCACGGTAGAGGTGGTAGAAAGGTCTCGCAGAAAACTGTCACCTTATGGGCGCTGATTGACGTCACAAAATCAATCCCTTTGCCTAATCGAGGCCGTCTGGTAAGACTTAACGGTAGGCACATACGTTAAACACTCTACATGGCATTTATTGTCTCTGAAGACCAACAAAATTTGGCCCCTGCTATACTTGATACGCGATAGCGTGGATCTGTACAAAGACCTTCGAACGCTGACGCTCCCGATGCACTCTGGCGATGCAGAGTGGTTCCGGTATGACTGACTTTCTCTGCCGAATTTCATTCATTATTAGACCAAACACATTTCCCCTTTATTTCCCTGGTGGCAGGGAAGCGATTATGTAATTCTCGAAGCTGGCGGCTCGAATAACCCGACCGTGAAAATACTAGGTAGGCAGAAGGGCCAATGCGCATATTTTGTTTGAAGGTGGATGTCGATTCAGCCCGCAGCAAATTGCTGACAAGTAAACGGAAAGAAAGATACGTTTCCTTCCTGTGCCCATCGGTTTTGCTCGGCGAGTAGTAACAGATAAAACGAGCCTGCGACATGCGTGTGGGAATTTAGCGTTGGGCTTCACCATTAGGGGGCCTCCCTAGGATCAAACCTACTATTAATAACTGCGATGAATATTTTTGAAATTTAAGTTGTTATTGGATGAAAAAATTCGCGCGCAGATTGTCAAATTGGTGCTAACTTCAAGCTACATGATCGAGAATGAGACGGAGAATTAAAACAAAAACCGGAGTCGAGCTAGAACTGCAAAGGCGACCGGTTTCGATTTTCGTTGACACAGAATCATATATACTAAGTGGTGGGATATCAAGTACAACTTAAACGTTAGCGGCGCTTTGCTGGCGGTGACATTTTCCGCAAGAGCACACTTGTTGCAATCAAAAGGTAGTAGTGGTGATGAAGCCCTTAGCCCGTACGACCCCAATGGACACAGTTCCGTTTCGGTTAGTGGTGTGTGCTAACCCCAGCCATCGTATAATTTATTCATATAGATAGATGTTTACGTAGGAAAAAAATATAAGAAAAAAAGCAAAAGGAAAAATAGAAAAAAAGGAGCGTTAGTGAACGGATATCAACCCAGGACAAGCCTATGTAATCAGCGACATCGAAAGCATCAACAAACGATGGGCCTCGCATTTCGAAGAGCTCCTCAATGCACCATCAACATCCCCCGCGGAACCAACTCTTGAGCAGTTATTCGAACCAGTCCCTCCCGCGAAAGTTATGAACGCACAACGAATTGACGGAGCGAGGTTGCGTGGACGAGCGAGAGCTCGTTGGGAGAACTCCGTAGGTGAAGACGCCAACCAGCTGCTGGGCTTCCGAAACTGGAGGACAAGGTCACGTAACCGCGACGATTGGAGGTCAACGATTCAGGCGGCCAAGGCCCGACGTCGGGCTATCGTGCCACATTGATGATGATGATAAATTGGCCACGGTCTCCAGAGACTGTTACGGTAGATTGATATCCTTCCACCGGGCAACCACTACCGATTTTCAGTACAAAGTTTCTACATTTGGCAAGTCTTTGAGATGGGTGAGACTCTCTCCGGAGAGCCCCTCTCTCGTTGGCCCCTTTAAATGTAATTTCGTGGTCAAGTCTACGACTGCCGTAAAAGACAACGCATGGTGGAGCGCAGACACGTCAGTTGGTGGACTAGGGACTTATATTGATTTGCCCAACCTTAAAGCCGCCCACAGGCTATTTTTGTGTATCACAATATCATGTCAACGTGTGAAACGATTTATCCGCGTGCACTCCTTGACCGTTTTTTTCCTGCTGCTCCAGCTAGAAGCGCACAAATTTCTGGAATTGTTGAGTTTGGGGAGACAGGGACTTGCGCTGCCAAGTTTTTTTTCTTTTTATAGAGTTGATGTAAGAATCTTCAAAGGGTACCTAGAAATTGCGATTATGCCGGATTCTACCGTCTAAATAAAAAACACGTCTTTCTCCCTCGCTTCCTGCAGGGCTACCGTTCAGTTATTACTTCGCAGGGATCGCTGTGGCTAATCAACCGCGGTCACCATTGGCTGGCTTACGCCTACCTTCCGGAGCTCCCTATGCACGCTGCAAATCACCCGGCATCTCAATCGCTTGGTGATCTTAGCATAAGATCCCTAGTCAGTTGGCTTCGTATCACTGCGAACCTAGGACAGTCAATAACAACATGGTTTGCGTCCTCAATAGTACCCTTGCATCTAGGGCAATCCGGCGAATTATCCGGTTTAAATCTGTGGAGATACTGCCTATATCCCCCATGAATCGTTAGAAACTGGGTCAGTTAATGATTTATCTCCTCTTGTTTCCGGTCCCACTTTCTAATTTCCGGTATTAGAGTGTGCATCCAACGACCTGTCGGTGGTTCATCCCAGCACTGTTGCCAGTTTTGCAAGGACTCATCCTTTTCGGCGCTCATTCGTTCCTCCGGCGCCTCAGATGGCTCAAGGTTCGACCACGGTATAGTCTCTCTGTTTCATTTACCAAAATGTTGATCGGGGTCATTCCGGCGACTACATAGACGGCTTTGTGAGAAGTTGTTCGGTATGCACAACAAACTCTCAACGCACTCCTACGGCATACGGAGCTTATAGTCCGGATGTTGCACGCGAATTGTAGCGCGCTACCCCACACTGGTGAAACGTATAAAAGGATGGACGATACCACTCGAGACAGCAGAAGCCTTCTGCTTGGTCTTTGGCCTCCTGTGTTTGGCATGATTCTCGCCAAGGCCACAGTAGCGGAGGCTGCCTTCTCGCATTCATACAGATGCTCTCCAAAGTTCAGCTTCGCATCAATCATAACCCCTAAGTACCTAATGGCTACCTTAGAAGTTAAAACGCTGCTTCCGACTCTTCAGAGTGTTTCTTTTTCTGCGCTTACTGATAAGTACAGCTTCCGTTTTCTGTTCAGCCAGGTCAAGCCCAAAAATTTCCAACCACAGTTGGATTGTTGTGATTGCCTTGCTTGCATACATTTCCACGTCCTCCGGATCATTTCCTACCACCACAACCGCGATATCATCCGAAATCCGACTATCGTTACCTCTTTAGGCACTTGCAGATTTAGGATTGCATCATACATTATGTCCGATGAGAAAAATTAGCTCTGTGGGAGATACTCCGGTACTTCCAACTTCTTCAGAGCTGCGTTAATGCATCTCCAATTGGCTGAGTTGAACGCATTCTTAATGTCGAGCGCTATCACAGAGCAGCATTTGCCCATGCTTAGAGCATCGTTTGCCAAATCGTTAACCATTTTGATGGCGTCGACTAAAACCGTCCGTCTGATAACTTGACATCCACGAACACAGTCGGTTGAAAATAATCCTTTCGCATATTTTTCCGGTGGTGTTCAGTAGGCAAATCAGTCTGTAGGAGTTTGGTTCTCCCAGTGATTTATTTGGCTTGGACAATAGCACCAGTGTTGCCTTTTCCATGCGACTGGATGAATGCGTTGAGCAAGGCGAGCTCCGAATGTGCCTATTAACATCCAGGGTGCCGTTTTTATTGCCAGCTTTAGTGCCCTATTCGGAATCTCATCCGGCCCCGGTGCCTTTCTGTCTTCAAACCTGGAAGCAGCTTACAAAAGTTCATCCTCAGTTATGGGCGAAATGTCCTCGGCGTACGACACTGGATCATCTCTTGTGGTTTCCGGTGTGTGCTGAGGAAATAGGACGGAGACAATCCTATTCAGCAAAATTGGGCACTTTAACTGGGGTGATTTTTGGCCAATCTTCCCTTTAGGCCATTCCCCACGGGTTTATGTCCGCGTCGTCGCAGAGCTCTTTGAAGCAATTTCTTTTGCTTCTTTCGCTGGCCCTCTTTAGATTCTTTTGCGCCGATTTGTATGCGTCTAGACGATCCGCATGTCCTGGCTGATCGCTGATAAAGACGCCGCGCTTTCAGGCAATTTCGTCGCAGTCCCCATTCCACCAGTAATTCGTACCTAGCGATTTTTGGCAGCCTTTGCTCTGCCGTTCCATCTAGGGCTCCTCCCTGAAGCAAAACCTCCTTAAAGGCTTCAGCATCAAAGCTTTGTGTCGACCACCCTAGTGTGGGGACTTCTTTGCGCTAACCGGTGTCCTGTCTGCGATTAAAAAAAAAAAGCGCCTGATAATCGCTGTGGGTGTAGTCTTCGCTAACGCTCCAATCTACAGTTGAAACCAGAGAGCTACTTACAAAAGTAAGGTCACTGATAGATCCTACACTTCCTTTTCGGAAGGTATTCCTACCTCCTGAACTCATGGGGACGACATCCAACTGTGAAAAGGCGTGCCCGTCCCCGGGCATTTGTATCTCGGCTGTCCCACTCTGTCGCCCACGCATTAAAGTCGCCTGCAATTATCACCGGACGGCGTACACTCGCATCATGCACCAATTCATCCAAGAATCTTTCGAATTCGGGCAAAATCAGTCGTGGTGGAGCGTAGCAGCTGTACACATAGATACCGTTGACCTTCGCCCTTACGACGCCGCTCATCGGTTCTGACATGCCATGCTGAAAAGCATAGTTTCCACACGTATTGCTTGTTTATGCTCATCTGCGACCCAGATTAAGCTACGTAGATCCTTATACTGGTCGCAGAAAATGGCTTTATCAACATTATTCTACTTGATGGTCTGCGATAGCAGATCGTGTGCCGCCCGGCAATGGTTCTGATTTAACTGAACTTCATTTGCGGATTTGCTTCAGTGCGTTACGATACGCTGGATGCCTACAATTAGCTACATTTGCGTCTTTGCATAATAAGCAGTTCGGCTCTATCTCACATGTTGCAGCCTTGTGGCCTTCATCTCCGCACTACAGGCACATGTTCGACCTATCATGCTGGCTGCCGCAGTCTTTCGCGAAATGCCCAAATGCGAGAGACTTAAAGCATCTCTATGTTATGGTGTATCGTCGGCTTGTTTGCGTTGACCATTCTAAAATGTGGGTGTTTTTTTTTTTCCCTTTTTTTCCTTTTTGGTCTCCGATTTTTTTTTTTTCCTATTCCGAATACGTATTTCGACAGCCAATTACTGTCTTCTTCAGCGGTATGTGTGTTTTTAGCCTCATCTTCCTATTATATAGTCTTAAAATCTAATTGCGCTATTTAAAAGTTTAAAAGGATCCTGGCGCTGATTACTAATTAGGTCTACCTGGGATTAGATCGAAGAGATACGATTGTGCATTGCCTAAGTCTGTGTTCAACCTATTAGTGGGGTTTTCCTTCTGTATGTAAAAACTCTCATAACTATCCAGTTTTGATTGCTTAACCTCTTTTAATATTTTTACCTGCTCCATTTTGTGCCCTTCATCGATAATATGACGAGCCACTGATGATTTGATATTCTTCCTTTTGTCTCTTTTCGCCAACTCTGCCTCTTTTAGGTGTTCCTTAATCCTGGTGTCCACTAATCTTTTCGTTTGCCCGATGTATGTACTGTTGCAGTCCTCGCATGTTATTCTATAAATTCCGCTCTTTTCCGTTGATTTTTTCGGGTCCTTTTCATTGCTAAGTAGCGTTTTGATCGTATGATCTCGGCTAGATCCTACTACTTCAATTTCATGTTTCGCCATTAGTTTTCTGATGCTATTAAAGAATTCCGGGGAATGGACCACCCCCATTCTCTTGATTACCTCGTTGTTTCTGTCTTGGTCGAATAATGTTGTTTGATAATTGCGCTCTTGCCGTTTCCGTTTTTTCCTAATCATATTTAGTATCATTGCTCGTGGGTATCCGTTTTTCCGTGCAGTATCTATAATGTAGGCTTCCTCCTTCTTAAACCTTTCTTCGGTTAAGGGCACTGTCAAGAGTCGGTGGATCATGCTGTTGTATGCCGCTGCCTTGTGTGGATACGAATGGTCAGATGTGCTAGGGATGGTTCGCTGGGTGTTAGATGGTTTTCTATATATATCGAATTGCAGTTCCTTATTATTTCTAATTACTAATAGGTCCAAGAATAGATACGTCGATGATATTCTTGCGATCGTGAAGAAAACTGACAGTATCTCTACTCTGGAGAAAATTAATCAACTCCACAACAGCATAAACTTCACTATGGAAGTCGAGAATAATGGACAAATACCATTCTTGGACCTATTAGTAATTAGAAATAATAAGGAACTGCAATTCGATATATATAGAAAACCATCTAACACCCAGCGAACCATCCCTAGCACATCTGACCATTCGTATCCACACAAGGCAGCGGCATACAACAGCATGATCCACCGACTCTTGACAGTGCCCTTAACCGAAGAAAGGTTTAAGAAGGAGGAAGCCTACATTATAGATACTGCACGGAAAAACGGATACCCACGAGCAATGATACTAAATATGATTAGGAAAAAACGGAAACGGCAAGAGCGCAATTATCAAACAACATTATTCGACCAAGACAGAAACAACGAGGTAATCAAGAGAATGGGGGTGGTCCATTCCCCGGAATTCTTTAATAGCATCAGAAAACTAATGGCGAAACATGAAATTGAAGTAGTAGGATCTAGCCGAGATCATACGATCAAAACGCTACTTAGCAATGAAAAGGACCCGAAAAAATCAACGGAAAAGAGCGGAATTTATAGAATAACATGCGAGGACTGCAACAGTACATACATCGGGCAAACGAAAAGATTAGTGGACACCAGGATTAAGGAACACCTAAAAGAGGCAGAGTTGGCGAAAAGAGACAAAAGGAAGAATATCAAATCATCAGTGGCTCGTCATATTATCGATGAAGGGCACAAAATGGAGCAGGTAAAAATATTAAAAGAGGTTAAGCAATCAAAACTGGATAGTTATGAGAGTTTTTACATACAGAAGGAAAACCCCACTAATAGGTTGAACACAGACTTAGGCAATGCACAATCGTATCTCTTCGATCTAATCCCAGGTAGACCTAATTAGTAATCAGCGCCAGGATCCTTTTAAACTTTTAAATAGCGCAATTAGATTTTAAGACTATATAATAGGAAGATGAGGCTAAAAACACACATACCGCTGAAGAAGACAGTAATTGGCTGTCGAAATACGTATTCGGAATAGGAAAAAAAAAAAATCGGAGACCAAAAAGGAAAAAAAGGGAAAAAAAAAAACACCCACATCTCTATGTGGTGATGTTTGTGTTGCCTCAAAAGGTAGGCCAAGGCCACAGTAGCGGAGGCTGCCTTCTCGCATTCATACAGATGCTCTCCAAAGTTCAGCTTCGCATCAATCATAACCCCTAAGTACCTAATGGCTACCTTAGAAGTTAAAACGCTGCTTCCGACTCTTCAGAGTGTTTCTTTTTCTGCGCTTACTGATAAGTACAGCTTCCGTTTTCTGTTCAGCCAGGTCAAGCCCAAAAATTTCCAACCACAGTTGGATTGTTGTGATTGCCTTGCTTGCATACATTTCCACGTCCTCCGGATCATTTCCTACCACCACAACCGCGATATCATCCGAAATCCGACTATCGTTACCTCTTTAGGCACTTGCAGATTTAGGATTGCATCATACATTATGTCCGATGAGAAAAATTAGCTCTGTGGGAGATACTCCGGTACTTCCAACTTCTTCAGAGCTGCGTTAATGCATCTCCAATTGGCTGAGTTGAACGCATTCTTAATGTCGAGCGCTATCACAGAGCAGCATTTGCCCATGCTTAGAGCATCGTTTGCCAAATCGTTAACCATTTTGATGGCGTCGACTAAAACCGTCCGTCTGATAACTTGACATCCACGAACACAGTCGGTTGAAAATAATCCTTTCGCATATTTTTCCGGTGGTGTTCAGTAGGCAAATCAGTCTGTAGGAGTTTGGTTCTCCCAGTGATTTATTTGGCTTGGACAATAGCACCAGTGTTGCCTTTTCCATGCGACTGGATGAATGCGTTGAGCAAGGCGAGCTCCGAATGTGCCTATTAACATCCAGGGTGCCGTTTTTATTGCCAGCTTTAGTGCCCTATTCGGAATCTCATCCGGCCCCGGTGCCTTTCTGTCTTCAAACCTGGAAGCAGCTTACAAAAGTTCATCCTCAGTTATGGGCGAAATGTCCTCGGCGTACGACACTGGATCATCTCTTGTGGTTTCCGGTGTGTGCTGAGGAAATAGGACGGAGACAATCCTATTCAGCAAAATTGGGCACTTTAACTGGGGTGATTTTTGGCCAATCTTCCCTTTAGGCCATTCCCCACGGGTTTATGTCCGCGTCGTCGCAGAGCTCTTTGAAGCAATTTCTTTTGCTTCTTTCGCTGGCCCTCTTTAGATTCTTTTGCGCCGATTTGTATGCGTCTAGACGATCCGCATGTCCTGGCTGATCGCTGATAAAGACGCCGCGCTTTCAGGCAATTTCGTCGCAGTCCCCATTCCACCAGTAATTCGTACCTAGCGATTTTTGGCAGCCTTTGCTCTGCCGTTCCATCTAGGGCTCCTCCCTGAAGCAAAACCTCCTTAAAGGCTTCAGCATCAAAGCTTTGTGTCGACCACCCTAGTGTGGGGACTTCTTTGCGCTAACCGGTGTCCTGTCTGCGATTAAAAAAAAAAAGCGCCTGATAATCGCTGTGGGTGTAGTCTTCGCTAACGCTCCAATCTACAGTTGAAACCAGAGAGCTACTTACAAAAGTAAGGTCACTGATAGATCCTACACTTCCTTTTCGGAAGGTATTCCTACCTCCTGAACTCATGGGGACGACATCCAACTGTGAAAAGGCGTGCCCGTCCCCGGGCATTTGTATCTCGGCTGTCCCACTCTGTCGCCCACGCATTAAAGTCGCCTGCAATTATCACCGGACGGCGTACACTCGCATCATGCACCAATTCATCCAAGAATCTTTCGAATTCGGGCAAAATCAGTCGTGGTGGAGCGTAGCAGCTGTACACATAGATACCGTTGACCTTCGCCCTTACGACGCCGCTCATCGGTTCTGACATGCCATGCTGAAAAGCATAGTTTCCACACGTATTGCTTGTTTATGCTCATCTGCGACCCAGATTAAGCTACGTAGATCCTTATACTGGTCGCAGAAAATGGCTTTATCAACATTATTCTACTTGATGGTCTGCGATAGCAGATCGTGTGCCGCCCGGCAATGGTTCTGATTTAACTGAACTTCATTTGCGGATTTGCTTCAGTGCGTTACGATACGCTGGATGCCTACAATTAGCTACATTTGCGTCTTTGCATAATAAGCAGTTCGGCTCTATCTCACATGTTGCAGCCTTGTGGCCTTCATCTCCGCACTACAGGCACATGTTCGACCTATCATGCTGGCTGCCGCAGTCTTTCGCGAAATGCCCAAATGCGAGAGACTTAAAGCATCTCTATGTTATGGTGTATCGTCGGCTTGTTTGCGTTGACCATTCTAAAATGTGGGTGTTTTTTTTTTTCCCTTTTTTTCCTTTTTGGTCTCCGATTTTTTTTTTTTCCTATTCCGAATACGTATTTCGACAGCCAATTACTGTCTTCTTCAGCGGTATGTGTGTTTTTAGCCTCATCTTCCTATTATATAGTCTTAAAATCTAATTGCGCTATTTAAAAGTTTAAAAGGATCCTGGCGCTGATTACTAATTAGGTCTACCTGGGATTAGATCGAAGAGATACGATTGTGCATTGCCTAAGTCTGTGTTCAACCTATTAGTGGGGTTTTCCTTCTGTATGTAAAAACTCTCATAACTATCCAGTTTTGATTGCTTAACCTCTTTTAATATTTTTACCTGCTCCATTTTGTGCCCTTCATCGATAATATGACGAGCCACTGATGATTTGATATTCTTCCTTTTGTCTCTTTTCGCCAACTCTGCCTCTTTTAGGTGTTCCTTAATCCTGGTGTCCACTAATCTTTTCGTTTGCCCGATGTATGTACTGTTGCAGTCCTCGCATGTTATTCTATAAATTCCGCTCTTTTCCGTTGATTTTTTCGGGTCCTTTTCATTGCTAAGTAGCGTTTTGATCGTATGATCTCGGCTAGATCCTACTACTTCAATTTCATGTTTCGCCATTAGTTTTCTGATGCTATTAAAGAATTCCGGGGAATGGACCACCCCCATTCTCTTGATTACCTCGTTGTTTCTGTCTTGGTCGAATAATGTTGTTTGATAATTGCGCTCTTGCCGTTTCCGTTTTTTCCTAATCATATTTAGTATCATTGCTCGTGGGTATCCGTTTTTCCGTGCAGTATCTATAATGTAGGCTTCCTCCTTCTTAAACCTTTCTTCGGTTAAGGGCACTGTCAAGAGTCGGTGGATCATGCTGTTGTATGCCGCTGCCTTGTGTGGATACGAATGGTCAGATGTGCTAGGGATGGTTCGCTGGGTGTTAGATGGTTTTCTATATATATCGAATTGCAGTTCCTTATTATTTCTAATTACTAATAGGTCCAAGAATAGATACGTCGATGATATTCTTGCGATCGTGAAGAAAACTGACAGTATCTCTACTCTGGAGAAAATTAATCAACTCCACAACAGCATAAACTTCACTATGGAAGTCGAGAATAATGGACAAATACCATTCTTGGACCTATTAGTAATTAGAAATAATAAGGAACTGCAATTCGATATATATAGAAAACCATCTAACACCCAGCGAACCATCCCTAGCACATCTGACCATTCGTATCCACACAAGGCAGCGGCATACAACAGCATGATCCACCGACTCTTGACAGTGCCCTTAACCGAAGAAAGGTTTAAGAAGGAGGAAGCCTACATTATAGATACTGCACGGAAAAACGGATACCCACGAGCAATGATACTAAATATGATTAGGAAAAAACGGAAACGGCAAGAGCGCAATTATCAAACAACATTATTCGACCAAGACAGAAACAACGAGGTAATCAAGAGAATGGGGGTGGTCCATTCCCCGGAATTCTTTAATAGCATCAGAAAACTAATGGCGAAACATGAAATTGAAGTAGTAGGATCTAGCCGAGATCATACGATCAAAACGCTACTTAGCAATGAAAAGGACCCGAAAAAATCAACGGAAAAGAGCGGAATTTATAGAATAACATGCGAGGACTGCAACAGTACATACATCGGGCAAACGAAAAGATTAGTGGACACCAGGATTAAGGAACACCTAAAAGAGGCAGAGTTGGCGAAAAGAGACAAAAGGAAGAATATCAAATCATCAGTGGCTCGTCATATTATCGATGAAGGGCACAAAATGGAGCAGGTAAAAATATTAAAAGAGGTTAAGCAATCAAAACTGGATAGTTATGAGAGTTTTTACATACAGAAGGAAAACCCCACTAATAGGTTGAACACAGACTTAGGCAATGCACAATCGTATCTCTTCGATCTAATCCCAGGTAGACCTAATTAGTAATCAGCGCCAGGATCCTTTTAAACTTTTAAATAGCGCAATTAGATTTTAAGACTATATAATAGGAAGATGAGGCTAAAAACACACATACCGCTGAAGAAGACAGTAATTGGCTGTCGAAATACGTATTCGGAATAGGAAAAAAAAAAAATCGGAGACCAAAAAGGAAAAAAAGGGAAAAAAAAAAACACCCACATCTCTATGTGGTGATGTTTGTGTTGCCTCAAAAGGTGAATGGTTCCGGCAAAACAACAGATTGAGCTCTGCTTAATCATATAAAATTAAAGCATCTCGTTTGGGGACATTTGTTCTTTTAGGCGGCAGTTCGCCTATTCAATCTTCATCTTGCCAGTTTTGAGCACTTTGTTGGCCATTGCCGTCGGCAAGCTTATGGCTTCTTCAGTGACTTCACTGTGTCAAGTGGGAGATCAATTTCCAATCGTTCAAGGAACGCCGTGCAGATCTCCTCCTTGATAGTCACCTCATCAAGATCGAGGCGGTTTATCCTCGTCTCCTGGCACAAGGCTTTCACATTTGCCTCTATTTCAAACACGCCTGTCACGATGGATTTGTCCTCATTTGGAACAATAGCTCCCCCTTTTGGGGTATGACGAATATGGGAGACATTGTCACCCATCTCCTTCAACCCTGGTTCGGACTTCACTTTTCTCAATATATCCGCATACGTCATTTCTCCGGATCGAGTAGTGACCACTGCGTCAGGTCTAGTCCTCAACTTTTTATTTTGTACTTTCTTCTTCTTATCATCCCTTCAGAGTCGCTTCTTGTGCTCTACCCTCGTCTAGGAGCTCGCACCCTTATCAGGAGCCGACTTTTCCCGTAAAGACAGTCAACTAATTTCTTTTCTGCCTTCTTTTCCCCTCTTGGGGGTTTGAAGAGAGGTAGTCTCCTCTACCTCCCACCTGCGTTTCACCCTGTGGGCCACTAAGGCTTTCACAAAGGCTTTCGGGGAGGTTTGCAGCCCTTGTTTTTGTCTATCTTGCAAGTATTTTTTCCAAGGATTTGCTACCTGGCCCCATTATCTCTCACTCTCTCCTTGACCTCGCTGTGGATGTTTGACTTGGTTTTGATGAACTCAGTCAAGTCAGCCTGTGTTTCCCCAATTTGCAGAACATTTTGGCTTCCACCAACTTCCTTTCTGACCTTCCTTAGGTTGTCCAGCCTCTATTAAAGGCAAACGTCTCTGCTGAAGCGACCTTCGGAGTTTCTGAACTTTTCTAAAAGCGGTTCGATTCGGTCCTGGTGACTACATTGTCTTCAATATCAGTTCAACCGCCTGGCTCGCCTACTCCTTCTCCATCCTGCAAATCCGGCGTCAGAGATGCTAGACCGCTATCATCTACCGCATCGGCACTTTTTTTGGTTTTGGTTTCATTCATTTTGAATTCCACGAGTCGCTAGGGAAAGGGTTAGTCTGCTCCAAAAGAGTCCCGCTTTTTGCAGTAAGGCACTTCTAAAACCCATAATTGCCTGATATCTGGGCCGCTCCATTAGTGATGACCTTTTTGAGTCCTGGTCATCATCTCGCGATAGGCATGACCTTTTTGAGTCCTGGTCATCATCTCGCGATAGGCACGGCTCGCATTATACCTCAGGGATTAGGACATATCTAACACGGTGACCAACACAACAGAGAACAACATGTGCGAGGTTGGTCCGATAAGTACTTAGCCTACAAAAGAGAAACATTTTTTTTTTGGAAAAGTGGCGAATTTTTCAAAATAGTCTCCTTTTAGCTCGATTCACTAGACCCAGTGATGCTCCAACTTCTTTAACCCGTCTGAACAAACCTTTTTTTCGAGGTCTGCAAAGTAGGCCACCGTGGCGGCGATGACCTCCTCATTCGACTGAAATTTCTGCCCGGCGAGTGACTTTTTCAAGTTTGGAAACGAAAAGAAGTCGCACGGGGCCAAATCTGGAGAATACGGTGGATGGGGCAGCAGTTCGTAGTTCAATTCGACAAATTAGGCGTTGGCAAGGGCAGAGGTGTAAGCCGGTGCGATATCATGGTGGAAGAGCACTTTTTTCTTTGCCAAGTTGGGCAGTTTTTTCTTCAATTCGCCGTCGAATCGGCCCAATAATTCGGCATAGTACAGCCCTGTGACCGTTTTGCCCTTCTGCAGGTAGTCGATGTGAACCCCACCTTGTGAATTCCAGAGAACACTGATCATCACCTTTTCGGCCGATGGGATAGTCTTCGCCTTCTTCGGAGCACGTTCGCCGGTTGAAGTCCACTGTTTCGACTGTTCTGTTCTGTTCTGGTGTATTCAAGTTTCGTCGACTGTCACGAAACGACGCAGAAACTCCTTCGGATTGCGCTTAAACGGCGTCAAACACTGCTTTGAAGTGGTCTCACTGTTGCGCTTGACTAAAACATGACCATTCTGTAGGAATGAACCTTGTCAGGATATAGACCCTATTCATAATCGGTCCTCGCAGATCGGCCCTCACTAAAGTTACCAGCGGCCGCCGCGTGGAGGTACTACGAGCACTTTCCATAAAATTGTCATTTAACCCTACCGACCTTATAGACCGACGTGTAGGAAAGCAATCTGGAAAACGTGGGGCTTGCTGCCAAAAGTTGTGTACACAGCTATTGTGAGGCCTATTTTACTTTATGGAGTTAGCGTGTGGTGGACGGCAATAAGCACCGCCACCTATTATAACTTGCTCGTCAAAGTTCAAAGGTTGGCTCCTTTTCTCATAACAGGAGTTTTTCATACAACACCTTCATTGGGATTAGATATGGTCCGGGACTACTGCCGCGGGACGTCTTCGGTCAACGGATGGCGGCATACACGGCCTTGCGTCTACGTGAAACTGACCTGTGGCGAGCGCTAGACTATGGGCACTTAACGATTCTTCGTAACTTCAACCTGCCCCCAGCGACTGACTACACTGTTCCCAAATACCTATTCGGAGAAACCATTGTAGCCTGATTCCGTCAAAGGAAGCGTGGGATAATAACATACCCCTCTCTAGTGCATCCATTTCAATTTATACTGATGGTTCTAAGACGGAGGCAGGAATAGGTATCCGAGTATACTCTGAGAAACTGAACTCTGCAGTGTTCTGCCAGCAGAGGTTTCAGCAATTTTAGAGACCCTAAATTGGTTGGGTAGTTACGTCGTGACAGGAAGGAACGTTATTCTCTTTACTGACAGTCAGGCTGCTATTAGATCACTAGAATCGGTGCTAACCACATCAAAGATCATCGAGAAATACCGCTTAGTACTTAGAAAGATGTGTCGTTTCTTCAACATTACGCTATGCTGGATACCGGGTTATAGTGTCTTCGAAGGCAATCGACGCGCAGACGACATGGCGCGAAATGCGTTAGCTGTTAGCGTTGAAAGCGATCGTTGCAACATGAAAACACCATTTGCGGCTTGTGCATTGGTAATAAAAACCGCTGTAGAATGCAAGATGGTTGTACTTGCGATTCGACGAGGATGATATGACCAAAGCTAGATATTGGACGATCAATATGGTTGATGTCTTTGGACAGAAAGCAAATTCGTAATGTGGTGGGGGTTATAACGGGGCATTGTCCTATTTGAAATCCTGCTAGAAGACTCCGAATTCCCCACAACGACTTCTGTAGAAATTGTGATGACGAAGAGGAGGAAGACATCGTATACCACTTACTTTGTCACTGTCCTGCTTTGGCCGAGGAACGAAGCCGTTGGTATTTTTATGATACGGACGATCTTCGTCATGTTAGCCCATTACTGCTCAACAAATTCATTGTTAGCACGGGCTGGTTCTCACCTTAAGAGGTTATTATTGATTCTAATTCTACAGAGATATCACAACGGACCAAGTGTTGGTCTAAGTGCGCTAGGTGTAAATCTAGTGGTCCTTTACCTAACCTAACCTATCCTAAATATATCCACGAAAACGGTTCAACATTTTGACTCTGACCTAAATGTCTGGGGTGTTGTCTAGAGGGATGCACATTGAATTCATATTTTGGTACAGGGCAAAAATGTAAATAAATTATTTTCCATAGTATAATATAGAACAGACAATCTTCTAATTGTTTTCGTTTTGGATTTATTAAGAAACAAAAAGGACGCTACATTCGGATGACGCTTTATATTTTTCTGCCTCAACGATTCGCGAATACCGCCTGACGCAAATTTCTTTTTATTAGTAAAATTCAAACACAATACTTTACTCGCTACACTCCGGTTTCAATGAAAGAGTGTAAAATTATTGGGCCTGTCGCGTGTAGGCAAAAGCAAGAACACAAAACCGGTTTTTATTTGAAAAATGAATTTTCCCTGCCTTGCTCCTCACGAATCTCTTCTTAACAAAACGGTTTTTGCTCTTGTTCTTGCTCCGCGTGTAGACAGGCCCATTAAGACACAAAAAAATATAAGTAAAGTAGCGGAGGTTCTGATAGAGTATTGTTTGTTTTTCCTCACATTCAATAGATCTCGGTCGATTGTTTTCGTCAACTTGATGAGAAAATCAATTCAGTTGCCGGAAAAGTCATCCATCTCGGTGAACAGCTCGAAAACGTTAACACACCTCGTAGTCGCACAGTGGAAGCACAACGTCTTCTCAATCATATGTCCGAATTCTTGCGTCCCGGTCCGATAGTGAATGATGTTTTCACCGACAAGACACGCCTGTTTGAAGCCGCCGATATTATTCAAAAACTGTACCTAATCGCCCAAGATTTACCATCGGAAAAGTTTGGTGAAGCAAAGCGAAAAATCGACGTAAAATATGACGAAATCGAACGTGGACTCATCGAAGAGTTTGCTGGAGCACAAAAGACTGAAAATATCGACAAGATGAAGAAGATTGCAACGATATTGTCACAATTCAAAGGATATTCGCAGTGTATTGATGCGTATATTGAACAGAGTCAAATGGTATGCTTGTTTTTAACTATGTAGTTTAATTGCCTGAAAAAATGATTAAAACTCTCAATATTTCAGACCCCATACGGCGGAAAGGATATTTTTGTTGGAATCGTCCCAATGTGTCAGCATCACTATGAAATTATCAAAAAGGTCTTCGCCAGTCCCGATCAGGTGATGGCCAAATTTATTCTCAACATTTATCAGTTGAAGTTGAATCAGTACGCTCAGACGAAATTGGATGACAAAAAGGATGACGACAAATATTTGAAGACGCTGTATGAAATGTACTCGAGGTAGGATAATTATTTTTGTCTCGAATATAACCAATATAGAAGAGGAGGTGTCAGTCACAATTTTTGCTTTATATTTAATTATTCTAACTCAGATTTTTGATTTTTTTTTTAACGATTTCTTACAAAATAATTAATTAATACGAACAAACCCTCCACTTACAGAATCAGTTTAACGTCAATAAATTATCGATATAATTAATCTTTCAGAACGTTAAAACTCTCCTCCGAATTGCAAGAGTTCATGATGCACGGCGACGAAGACCTACTATCCAAACTTACCACCAACATATTCGCCAAAGATCTTGTCACCTACATCGAAACCGAATCACGATGCTTGAACACAAAATGCAGCCTCGAACTGAAAAAATACTACGAAAGCAAAAAACATCAAAAAAAGCAAACGGAACGCTTTCAAGAATTGCGTCGCGACGTTCAATTGCTAATTGGAACGCGTGCCAACATTAATATCGCTCAAATTGAAGACTATGGTGGCGAAACGTTCTTGTCCGAAGAGCTGGCCATCAATTTGCTACAAGAAGCCAAGGCGTCATTCAAGCGTTGTCGATTGCTCTCAAAGGAGGATCAATTGGCAAGCAATATGATCAAGTTGGCGGATATTTTGCTGCGCTATTTAATGGACGAACATGTGAACTATGCACTCGATTTAGGCTTGCAGGCAATACCCATCGGTGAGGGTAAGACTGTTCCGCAAATTTATTTCTTTGATGTTGTGCAGAAGAGTAATACGATTGTGCATTTGTTGGAGAAATTGTATAGTGCTAGTATTATACCCGCCGTGATGTAAGTTGTAAGGAGAGTTTCTGGTATTTTTACTAATATTTTCGTTTATATAGGAACACACCGAAATACACCGATTGTCTGCAGAAGAAGCGCTATATTATGGAGCATATTGAGACTAAATTGGATACAGGATTGGATCGATCCATAAATGCCGTCATTAATTGGGTGAAGGCATATCTTCAGGTTGAACAGAAGAAAACGGATTATAAGCCCGACGCCGATGTTGATACTATGAATACTGCTGTGAGTTGATTTTATTTAGCAATTTATTACATAGATAAGATTTTTTGTTCGTCTGAAAAATTGTCCTGGATGAGTATTTACTCATCATAAAAGTTCAAAATTGGGCATGTTTTCAGTTAGCGAATTTCTTTGGTCCACAGCAGAACTCGTCAGAACAATGCATACTGCAACGATGTACTGTCCCACTATGGGCAAACTGTACGGTGGATAACTCAAATCATTTTTTGAGCATGCTGCATCCACCGTCCAACAACAATGCTTTTGTTGCTTTGTTCGTCAGAACTACTTTCCATAAAAACTCTGTCTCATGCCGGCCCCACCCTGATCGGGGGAATTCAACCATCGCCTCTATGGCGTGTGTTGTCCACTATTTGGATCTTTTATATCACGCAGTACCTCGATTAGAGGTCATTAGAGAAATTCATACAACTTTAAATTTATATGAGAGATATTAGGTCCTGGACCGAAATTACCGCTTGACCTCACTTCTGAATTAGTATAGGATCATTCTACAACTGATAACTTTCTTTTCAGGCATGCTTAGCTGTCGTCCAAACAATCCAACCGATAATTGAACAAATCAAAAAATGCGTTGACGGTGAAAACATGCAAGCAACACTCACAGAATTCGGAGCACGATTCCATCGTGTAATCTACGAACATTTACAACAACTCCAATTCAACACGGCTGGAGCAATGTGTGCTATTTGCGACGTGAATGAGTATCGAAAGTGCATCAGGCCGCTGAATAGTCCGCTGGCAACACAACTCTTTGATATTTTGCATGCACTCTGCAATCTGCTACTGGTCAAGCCACAGAACTTACAGGAAGTTTGTACGGGCGAAACATTAGTAAGAATGCAGACAGAAGGATTATTAACTGAGTGGCTTTAATTTGTTTTTTTTTTTATTTAAATTTCAGAATTCCCTGGATAAGTCGGTTGTTTTGAATTTCATCCAACTGCGTGAGGACTATAAAACATTGAAAATATCCAACACCCTAAAGGGGATAACAGAGAATCGAATTTAAGTAGAACGTAGAAAATAATTGCAATTTTAAGTTTAAAGTATTTTCAATATGTTGATAGTTAGTTATACATAACAGCAAATTGTGCAAATAAAGTGATAGCCTTTAAGGTAAGTCATTTTATTTATTGTTGTTTTTGTAGTTGAATCTTCCGTTCTAAATCGTAATCTTTAGTAAACAAAAGGTAATCGGAGTAGTCTTTATAATGGAGTTCTTAAAGAGAAAGTTTAAGTAATAGGGTGAAATAAAGCTTAAATATGGTGGAGCCCCATTCGCTAATTCTAAAAAAATATGTTTTTTTTTTCAGTATTTAGGACATTGGAACTACGTGCAATATGTTGCGCGAATATACTAGGCAAGTAACAGGAGCAATAGAAATTGTTGCTTGCAATGTAAACACTTATTATTTTTGCTTTCATGTTGCACACTGGTGTTGCGCAATAAATTGCTGATGATGTCTTGCGTGTAGTATAAACGCATTTGTTGCACAATTGCTAATTGCACATTATTGCTTTTTGCGTGTTGCGCATATCCAACCGATTGGATATGTGCAACACATTTGGGTGCAGTATTGGTGTCTGATAACGAGTTGGGTCTAGTATGTCGGCGTAGCTCGATAGCCGACTGTACAACTCGTCGCTGATCAGAAGCCAAGGACCAGTTGGAAATACGGAGCACTCCTTTTTTTTTTTGATTTTGTGGTTTCTGTAAATGAAACACAAGCTTTATTTGTATTATTATTTCGAATTTACTCTTGTAGGACATAAACATGATTTAATTGCCAACTGACTTCACCAGCATGGCAAAAATACTCCATGCACTCTACACACAACAATTGCAAAATTGTATGAAAATCAACCGGCATTTGATGACATTTCGATAAATGGTGATGCACTTTTTTTGTTTTATTGTTTTTCCACATGTATTTTCTTTTTCAATACATTTTTTTCTCTTCTCTGTCTATCGCAAAATTTATTTATTTATTTAACCAAGCAAGGTTACAATATTTAACAATTACAATTAGGTACATACATTTCACTTAATTTACAAAAAAAGATTGAGGGAATGGGATTCTAGGAGGAATTAATGGCTTTTATTAAGTTATGTTTAAACGTGAATTTAGATATCCCAGGAGAATAATGTATGCCAATTGAGTTGAAAACTCGACAGCACCTATTTATAGGTTCGTTGTAGCCATAAGCGGTTCGATGTTGAGACACTTTTAGGAGAACAGTATGCCTGGTCCGTCTCAATTGATCGTTAAAAGCTATTTTCTCAGATAGGGTATTGATATTAGCTGCGCCGCTAATCACGTCAAAGGTGAAACATGCACTGAGTAGCGTTCTTCGGGAAGCAAGTGTCATTAAATTTAAAAGGCCTAATCTGTATTCATAAGAAGGCAGATTACGGAAATCGGCAGGGTTAAATTGATTCCTTAGTGCGAAAAGGAGAAATTGTTTTTGAATTGACTCAAACCTGTTGCTGTGTATTTCATGTACTGGGTTCCAGATAACGCAAGCATATTCAAGAAGGGGTCGCACAAGACTCGAGTATAAAGATTTAGTAACCCAGAGATTCTGAAATTCTTTAGCCCGTCTTTTAATGAAACCGAGTTGCTTATTAGCTGTGGACAAGGCCATGTCATATTGTAAATTGAAGCATAGTTTGTAGTCTAAGACTACACTTAAGTCTTTGATATGGTCGACTCGATTCAGTTCATCGTTATGCAGCTGGTAAGAATGCGTTATAATTTCGCTTTTACGGGAGAAACTCATTACTTGGCACTTATTAACGTTAAGGTATAAATTGTTCAGACTGCACCATTCTTCGAGGGATTTAAGCTTCAGTTGAAGAAATGTTACATCAGAATCTGTTTGTATGGTATGGTACAGTTTAAGGTCATCGGCATAGAGAAGATGAGGAATATCAGACAAAGACTGTGATAGGTCGGAAATAAAAATGTTGAAGAGTAGGGGACCCAAGTGGCTGCCCTGTGGTACACCAGAGGATACGGATATACTCTTGGATATACAACCTTGAAATTTCACGAATTGGGTACGATTGACAAGGTACGAGCCGAGCCAACTCAGAATGGACCCAGATATCCCAAATTTGTGTAATTTTTCAATTAGAATTTTGTGGTCAACTCTATCAAAAGCCTTACTAAAGTCAGTATAAACTGCGTCAACTTGATTCCCCTTTTCCATTTCACAGAGAACCTCGGAAACTAGGATTATGAGGTTGGTTGTGGTCGATCTTCCTTTGCGGAATCCATGTTGTTGTTCATTCAAAAGCGGGTCAATGACAGTGGTGAGTTTGTCACAAACGATTTTCTCAAATAACTTAGGGATTGCCGATAGAATTGCAATACCTCGATAGTTATCGACTAACCGTTTATCACCGTTCTTATGAATTGGAGTGATGTGGGAATATTTCCAATAAGAAGGAAAGACGCCTGATTGAAGGGAGTTATTGGAAATAAGACAAAGGGGAACGAGCATTTGATCCAAACACTGCTTCAAAAAATAGGGAGGGATTAAGTCAGGGCCGGGGCCTTTATCTATACTTAGTCCAGCAATTGCTTTTGATATTTCCTCTAGTGTGATGTTAATCTCGTCAATAATACATATTGGGTTAGAATGGGTGAAGGGCAATGAGGAACTTGAGTTATTAACTAAGCTGAAAGTGTTTTGGAAATGATCAGCGAAAAAGTTGCAAATTTCTTGGGGACAGGAGGAAGAAGCCGTACTATAGGACATGGAAACAGGAAAACCGGTAGTCTTACGTTTCATAATGACGAAGCTAAAGAATTTCTTAGGGTCATTGATAATTTTTTCACCCATTGAATTGACATACTGTTGATATGCTTCGCGGGATTTCATGGCAAATTCATTTGCTAGTTCAGTGTACTTTGCTTTTACGTCATTGCTAACATTGGGGTCGTTTTTTATTAACTTATAGAGTTTGTTTCTTTGGTTTCTAAGGGTCCTTAGATTTCTGTCGAGCCAGGGTTCGGAAAGCGGGTTGCGTTTTTTAATTTTGGGCACATACGTATTAATCACATTGAGGATTATGCTGTTGAAGCAAGATACTGTGTCTTCTAGATTAGACTTCGATAAATTAGTTTCCCAGTCTATGGAATCAAGGTAATTTCTGATGCCCTCGAAGTTTGCTTTTGAGAAGTCGTAAACAATTTCATTTTGATAGGATTGTTTAAAAGGTATATTGGTTGCTGAAAGTTCAACTGTAATCGCAAAGTGGTGATGGGTGTTTTTAAAAAATTTTTCTGATTCTACAGTTGGACTAACAACCACCTCGTCGTAAAAATTGGTGAAAATAAGATCTAACCAGTTTCCGTTCTGGTTAGAAGTCGGAACTACTTGTTGTAAATCATTGCCGTAAAAAGTACTGATTAGGTTGAAGTCAGAGTTTTCAGTAAGGTTCACTGGGAGGAGAAGATTGTCATTTTCGTCTAGTATAAACTTGATGTTCGGACAATTAAAATCACCAAGGACTATGATTTTGTCGTTATCGTTAAGTGTAGCGCTGATGGTCGTGATTATTTCACAATTCTGCATATTACATAATGTCTTGGAATTTTTTTTATGAATCAGGGGTAAAAATGCAAATGTGCGTTTTCATGCAAAAACCTTAAAACGTGCAATTTTGTGCAATTACCCTGAAAAGTACAATTTCGTGCATTAACGTGCAATTGCACGAGAATCCGGGCTCTAGTAATTAGCATCAACGAATGCAAGCAAAACGATGCTCCGATATCCTGTTTGCGACATTTTTGGAGGAGAATGTGAATTTCTCCATGGTTACATTAGTGATGCTATGTTCCCTAGGCTCTTAAAATCGCATCTTTTGGCGGCTGTAATTTTTGAATCTTGGAAGCTAGAGCCTTGAAACGTTCACCAAATATTCTGAACTTTGACAGATAGAGCCTTGAAATTTTCACCAATACGGTGCTCAGCAAGTGATTTAAATTTCAATGTTTTTCGCTTAAAAAGTGTCGAGTCATGGACATTTTTCAATAAGACATTCATAATTGAGCTTTGGGCAGCCGTAACTTCCGAGAAAATTAAGGCACCAGTAGCTCTACAAGTGGGGAATGCTGTACATTTCTCAATGCTGTACGACAGGACAAAATGCTGTACGTCTGCTCAGCCTACTAGCAACACTTACCTTACAATCTATATAACGGACAATATCGGAAACTCAAAAGTGCTCCTTATAAGATCTGATAGTAGATCAATACGTTTGCCGTGTAAATACAAGTTGAAAGATGAATCAGTCGTAGATCGTTATCAGCTTTTCAAATATACAGGGTGTTCCACAACCGGTTGACCATAGACCCATATGGTAGACTCTACATTTTGTTTTAGGGAAATGGCCGCTAAAATTATGCTCCTAGCTTTTACCGTTACGTAGTAATTGCATTTTTTGTGAATCTTGTCTAGTTTTGTTTTTTATATGTCATTCGAAAGCAAAGATAATGCGTTAACTTTTGTCAACTTTGCATATTTCTTCTCAATGTACCGTTAGGAAATATGGGTTTAAATTTACCATAAAAATTTGAACAGGAAATTTTCGCAAAGTTTTAACAATTATATCTCGGAAGATATGAAGATTTTCGAAACGGTCGAGATGTAATTTTATTAGAAATTTTATGTACTTTCAGGCCGTGTTTTTTTATCATCGGGGCAGGATTGCTGACCCAGACGCCAAAAAAAAACTATCGAGGGTAGCATCCAGGTTAAATTTCAAAAATGTTACGTAGGCATTGCCATTAATTTCAAAACATTGCTCATAAATATTAAAGCCCCGTTTTCACTTTACAAACGCAAAAGTTTAAATGTAATTTTTTTTAATGAAAACATATTTTTTTGTTTGAATCATAATTTTGTTAGTATAAGAACTCGACGAGCAACATTTTTAACATGAATATACAAACAAAAACTATTTTTTTTTGTACACACTTGTGTGTTGCATGTAAACTATACCTTAGAGCTTTTCAATTTAAAATTTAATTTTAGCTAGTCATTGGAAAACGTACTAGAAAATAATTGGGATTGCATGCATTTAGGCGAGTTTTGGAAAGCTCATTAAAACTGGATAGCAATATAATTTCTAACCTGAATAAAGTCACAGGTTAGCGTTTGAATGAAAATTACCCCGTATAGTGTAGGTTAGCTGATTAAAAAACACGGCCAATGTCGTTTTGGAAAAGATAAAAAATGCAATTACTACGCAATGGCAAAAGCTAAGGGCATAATTTTAGCGGCAACAATTGATACATCGTTTTGCGTCTCCAAATTTCAAAAAATGTTCAACCTAATTTAGACTAAATTTTTAAAATAAAAATTCTGTTGTCGGCACTATGAAAAAGCCTTATAAGCCTCTATCACACAAAACATTTTCACCTGGCTTGGCTAAGAAATTCAGACGTAATTATTTTATTCTTCGAAACGTTCTTAATCAACCAAGTATTGTCCTTTCCCTTCAACAACTTCCTGCCAGCGTTGTAGCAAAAGCTTGATGGTCCTTCTTGAAACTCTGGCTTTTATTGAGAAAATGCTGAAGTAAGTCATTTAGACGGCTTCTAAAGATTTAGAGGATTCACAACAAAATGATTTTCAAACAACCTGAAAGGATGATTTTCTAACAGCGGAAGAATTTTTGATTAAGGTGGTTGTGATGTTGGTCTCCAGGCGAAGGGCAGAAGCTTTCTTGTCGTTAAAAAAAAAAATCGGTGTAAAATTGCTAAATAAAAACCGCATCGCCCTATAAAAAAAAAATTGGACACCAAAAAAAAAGTGTCCGTATTCATCACTAAATCTTCCCGACTTCAATATTCAACCGATCTCTTCGCGGATGGTCTTCTTCAGTTGTCTCGATTTATTTTCGTAGATCCATTATTTCAAGAGCATTTGAAGAATAAGTACAGAGCTGCTTAAATTGCGGACCGACTGGGATGAGGCAAAAATCTTGATATACCCCTCCCTGGTAAGAAATTTGTGGATACATACAATTGAGGCTCTGGCAGTGTGTACCGTTGTTCCATCTAACTAAAACCACCTATTTAAATTTTTCACTCAATTCAATATCGATTCCAAAAGTTTATTAATGAAAACGAGCACATTTTTTGGTATGATTGTTTTTACAGGGAGGTTATCTAAATTCCTAAATTATGCTGAGTTGTGTAGTGGACAAATAAATTGCGTAAAATGAATTTTCGTTGACATGTATATGTCTTAGCGGAGGCTATCTGAAATACTGGGGTCGTTTCGTGAAAAAATGTAAATTCACCATTGAAGCGAACAAAAGGGCATCCTTCAATTAATTCCCCTGGCTCTCCCCGTGGACGGATTGCAATGAAACTTGGATGAAAATTAAGTGGTGCGGTCCCTAATATCCCTAATATTTTAGGCACTTATTACGTGAAAGATGTCCTTGGGCACAAAAGGAGCTTTTTTCTGTGGGAGTGCACTATTGACGATATGGATACGATACGGATATTTAGTTGATTTTGAGTTTTCAAAAAAGGATATTCCCAGGATATTATGGGCATATGGGTGTCGTTTGAAAGGCGATGGTGGAACTTCGTTTTTAAATGAACGTACGTTTGAACAGCGTTTTAGGAATGGCTAAGAGGAGCAGGGAATACAATGACAGACTTATGTACTTCTAAACATTAATTGATCTATTTGAATGCAAAAAGGCGTTAGTTAAATGCAAAATAACTCCGAGCAGGTTTCCTTTAGGGAGAAACATCTTAGATCAAGTGTATGTCCACATTGTATTGCATCCCTGCACCGACTAATTTATGTTTTGATATGCTAGTGCAGTCAAAATATCACATTTCAGGCCTCCAAATAGAAAAAAATAGAGTAAGGCTATTTTTTGTGGTTTTTGAATCAGCGACCTCCCAGGAATCTAAAACTCATTTTGCTAAAAAAAATTTTGATCGGAAAGGTCCCAAAAAGGACAAAAAAGGATACTCTTTAATCCTTGATGTGGGGTATCATATCAAAGGAGACGACGAGTACATTACATATGTGGTTTTCGTTTCCTGTTTCAAGGACCTTCAACGGAATAAATCGAGCTTAAATGGCAAATTTTCGTGTTTTCCGTGTATCTTTCCAAAGCCATAACTACGAGAATAATTCAAGTTGTCACTACGTTTCTCACTTTTCCGAATCTATAATAGGTTAAGATTCTACCATTAAATTTGCTAAGAAAAAAATTATCGGAAAGCTCTGCAAAAGGACATTAAAGGACACTAATTACAAACCTTGATCGAACGTGAGCATGCGGGGTGTCATATCAAAGAGGACGTCGAGTGCATTGCATATCCGGTGTTTGTTTCCTGTTTCAAGGACACTAAATGGAATAATTTGGGGTTAAACGAAAAATTACGGCTTTGGAAAGATACATATACGAGAAGCACCAAAATTTTCCATTGGATCCCAATTTTCTCCTGTGAGGGTCCTTGAAACAAGTTTAAACGCCAGATATGGAATGTACTCGACGTCCTGTTTGATATGACATCCCGCATGCCCACGTTCGATCAAGGTTTGTAGTTAGTGTCCTTTTATGTCCTTTTTGAGAGCTTTCCGATAATTTTTTTTCTTAGCAAATTTAATGGTAGAATCTTTACCTATTATAGATTCGGAAAAGTGAGAAACCTAGTGACAATTTGAATTACTCTCGTAATTATGGCTTTGGAAAGACACACTGGAAACACAATAATTCTCCATTTAATCTCGATTTATTCCGTTGAGGGTCCTTGAAACATGGAACAAACACCGGATATGTAATGTACTTGACGTCCCCTTTGATTTGATACCCCACATGCTGACCTCCGGTCAAGGATTAAAGAGTATCCTTTTTTGTCCTTTTTGGGACCTTTCCGATCAAAATTTTTTTTAGCAAAATTAGTTTTAGATTCCTGGGAGCCCACTGATTCAAAAACCACAAGAATTAGCCTTACTCTATTTTTTTCTATTTGAAATACTAATATGACTGCACTATGCACTAAAACACTAGCATAGCTATTTCACTCAAATGCATTTAATTTCATTCAACCAATCACGTCCGTCACCGTCCCACAGTGCGTTACCCTTTTCCTCCACTCCATTCGTAAAGCTCTTCGTCTGGTTAACAATTACGTTCTACATACTTCGAGATTTATTTGCCCCGATGGGAGCCGGCATAACCGACAGGATTGAGTGCCAGGTAATTAGTTGGATTGGACGAGGTTTCGATTCCCCAAATATTCCATTTTTTCTGTATAACAAATTTCCAAAATCAGTTTGTTTATATTTTTACTATTTTTAGTACTTTTTTGCTAGTTCTATGACTCCCTGAAGAAAATGGTTAACTGTCTTTTATGATTTCTTCATCAATAGATTTCAGACTATGGTGATTCTTTTAATAAATGGTCATCAGATTAAATTATGTAAATCGAAATCTATAGTCTGATGTTGTGAGATGTGTATTCTATTTAGTTAGCATTAATGGCAGGATCCCAGTTGTAAATCCGGGTGTAATCGGACATCCAATTTAAACTTTGCTCGCCATTGTCAATTGCATTCAATTTCATTCATTTGTAACCGTCCGTTCTGTGCACCCAAAATCCTTTGTCTCTTGCCCTTCTGCTCCTATCCATACTGCTCTGTGCTTCGTCTGTTATGTGCTGCAATTACCAGAATCGAAATGTACGAACAAAAGACCGAGTGATGATATTGCTAAAGTTATTTACCTCGATAAGAGCCCACCAACCCAGCCAGTTGAGTGACAGGTTGGGTTGGTTGGATTGAGCAAGGCTTCGAGTCCACAAAAATTTCGATTCTTTTTTCTATTTAATAAATTTCCCATTCATTTTGTTTCACTTTTGTGGCCATTAAGGTACATTTTCCTCGACACGACGGCACGACAGCGACTCGCTCATTCCATATAAAAACTCGTTCTTAAAATGAGAGAGAAACGAGTTTTTGTATGGAATGAGCTAGTCGCTGTCGTGCGGCACGGTACATTCTAAAACGCGTGTTGTTTTATTTTAAGAAATTTATTTTCGATTTATTCTAACTATGGTGTTAACGTTTTGATGCAATATTATGATTTTCCCCTAAAGGTACATTTTCCTCGGCACGACCCCAGCGGCTCTAGCGACAGCGACTAGCTCATTCCATGTAAAATCTCATCTTATTATCATCTAAAAACTAGTTTTTATACGGAAGCCAGCGGCTCTAGCGACAGCGAATCGCTCATTCGATATAAAAACTCGTTTTTAGATTGAGAGAAAAATGAGTTTTTATATGGAATGAGCGAGTCGCTGTCGCTAGAGCCGCTGCAGTCGTGTCGAGGAAAATGTACCTTAAGGGACAAATTCTCGGAGTTTCTTTAAAATCGTCTGGATCCCATGTGCCAACCTGTATTTACCATTGATATGCTTTGATAACTAGACTAATCTTAGCACTTATGTTTAATAGAAGAAACTATAGGAGTATATGGTATGGTATACGATTAAAATTTAAATAATTAAAGTGTTGACCTTTTCTAAGTGCAAGGTAGTGTATTGTAATGTGGCAACTTATACAATTCAGTTTAAAATAGGTTTAGGGTCCATAAAGCTACATTTTATACTCGAATGGGAGATGCTAGACAATCGACAGCTCGTTTTAGTACAATGTTCCATATTGAGTACTACAATGCACGATTCTGGCAGTGGAAACTATTTTTAATTTTTTTGCGTGTGAAACAATCGACGAAAACGCATGCCTTAATCAAATGGTTGACAAAGCGGTTCCGTCGCCCTAGTTTTTAGCCGTGTTTATTTAGTGGAAGGACTTCGTTGTTCTATAGAAAAATTTAACAACTTATTCTGTAACACAGTGATAAAAATGAAGGCCTTTTCGTGTGTGATTTATGTGATTTATATGTTCTCGCTCGTGATTGATTTTTGTGTGAGGTGGACTACAGAAAGTATTTTGAACTTGATAATCCCTTCGTCACACTTATACTCATTGGGCATGATATATTCCTGGAATGTGGGTAAAGGATAGGATAGAGGCTATAAAGGTATAGGTAAATAGTTCTTTCAAAACCATATGGATAATAGTTTAATCAGAAGTGCGCTGAATTGGATAGGATTTCCGCACGGCTTTTGGTAGAGCACGAACGGCAACAACGCTCTTTGTTCGAAGAATCAAACTACAAAAATGTAAACTAACATTTACTAATAATTTTAATTATTTTTAAGTGTATTGCATCGTGTTGCTTAATCTAGCTAATACGTTTACATCAGCATTACTACGATTGCAACTTCGCATGCCAAGTCCACGTGCCCACGTGAGACGTGATATTCTAATCAATTTTATTAGTAAATTGGGAATTTCTACAAAATACAATAAAAGTGCATCGTATATCGATACCCGAAGAAGTGCAATAAATACTATTGAAAATTGAAAACAACATTTCACAACAATTGCATGCTAAATTTAGTCAAATTTAAATCTGTCGTAAATCATAATTTGATTTTTTTTTCGATTAGTATGTCAGATAAAAATCTGTTGCGAAAAAATATTTTTTATTCCTTATTTTGGACAGTCAGAGCTCAGAGGTATACCCGCACATATGTACGTCGAATAGTATGCGCAACCTTTAAATATTGTTCTTTGTGTTTTATTAAGGGAATTATGTACGTGACTTTGATTAGAAATATTTTAAATGGCCGGTTATAATTTCATCAAAGCCGGACTGTCAAGGGGATAAATAGATGACGAGATAAGGATACGTTACGGGTTTTATCTTCATTTGAAATTTAGGGAGTGTACATTGATTTTAGTTTTTTATTTTATTTGAAAAATGTTCAACCGAGCTTATAGGCCCCAATTATGGAACAATATTCGAAAAGATATTAAGAAATTAATAATTAAAGATTGAAAAATTGGAATTAGAATAAAAAAAGGAAAGAAAAAGGAAAACCAACTATTAAAAAATTACGATTAAAGAAAAAATTAACAAATAAATGTAAGTGTGAAAAAAAACTAAGAACGTGATTCCCTTTCAAAAACAATGTTCCTAACTGCAACCTTGAATAAATATCTGGCACTGAGTTCCAAAACTCGCTTCTTGCATTTCTAAAAAAAATATCAATGGCCAAATTTCAAGTTTGATTGTAAAGTCAAGAAAAAATGTTTGAAATCGTTTTGTCTTGCAATATATTCCAATAACAGTAATAAGTTTATGATATCAAATTTTTAGAGAAAAAGCAAACTTAGACTTTAATTATTAGCAAAAAAACAAAACTACCTTCAAATTTTCCAAAATGCAAGGAGCGAGTTTTGGAAATAAGTGCCTCATATAGCGACGAGGGAAAAGGACCCAGTTGGAGAATGTCGTGGTTTCTTGGTAGGCGTAACAGCGGTGAATGAAAGTATAATTCAGGGCGGGCGAAAGGTATTACGAATAATGATGTCAGCCTAGTAGATCTGTTAGGAACGCGAACATTAATTTCGTTCATTAAAGTCGACGATGGTGGACTGTTGCAGATATTGAATAGAAAACACTCATCTAGAAACACTCTGCGTTTCTCGAGTTAGGGCTCTGCTTTTTTCAGCAAAATGTAGCTCTCAATACGCTCTACATCGACTTTCTCAAAACCCATTTCCGAAAATTTTCATTTGAAAACACAAAATTGCAAATATCTCGCTAAATATCGACCGCAGATGGGTCAAAGTTGACATATACTGGGTCTTCTTTGAGAGGCTGTATCTTTTGAACGGTGATAGCTAGGGCTCTGGTTTTTTCAGCAAAATGTAGCTATCAATACGCTCTACATCGACTTTTTCAAAACCCATTTCCGAAAATTTTCATTTGAAAACACAAAATTGCAAATATCTCGCTAAATATCGACCGCAGATGGGTCAAAGTTGACATATATTGGGTCTTCTTTGAGAGGCTGTATCTTTTGAACGGTGATACCTAGGGCTCTGTTTTTTTCAGCAAAATGTAGCTCTCAATACGCTCTACATCGACTCTTTCAAATCCCATTTCCGAAAATTTTCATTTGAAAACACAAAATTGCAAATATCTCGCTAAATATCGACCGCAGATGGGTCAAAGTTGACATATGTTGGGTCTTCTTTGAGAGGCTGTATCTTTTGAACGGTGATAGCTAGGGCTCTGGTTTTTTCAGCAAAATGTAGCTCTCAATACGCTCTACATCGACTTTTTCAAAACCCATTTCCGAAAATTTTCATTTGAAAACACAAAATTGCAAATATCTCGCTAAATATCGACCGCAGATGGGTCAAAGTTGACATATATTGGGTCTTCTTTGAGAGGCTGTATCTTTTGAACGGTGATAGCTAGGGCTCTGGTTTTTTCAGCAAAATGTAGCTCTCAATACGCTCTACATCGACTCTTTCAAAACCCATTTCCGAAAATTTTCATTTGAAAACACAAAATTGCAAATATCACGCTAAATATCGACCGCAGATGGGTCAAAGTTGACATATATTGGGTCTTCTTTGAGAGGCTGTATCTTTTGAACGGTGATAGCTAGGGCTCTGGTTTTTTCAGCAAAATGTAGCTCTCAATACGCTCTACATCGACTTTTTCAAAACCCATTTCCTAAAATTTTCATTTGAAAACACAAAATTGCAATAATTCGCTAAATATCGACCGCAGATGGGTCAAAGTTGACATATATTGGGTCTTCTTTGAGAGGCTGTATCTTTTGAACGGTGATAGCTAGGGCTCTGTTTTTTTCAGCAAAATGTAGCTCTCAATACGCTCTACATCGACTCTTTCAAAACCCATTTCCGAAAATTTTCATTTGAAAACACAAAATTGCAAATATCACGCTAAATATCGACCGCAGATGGGTCAAAGTTGACATATATTGGGTCTTCTTTGAGAGGCTGTATCTTTTGAACGGTGATAGCTAGGGCTCTGGTTTTTTCAGCAAAATGTAGCTCTCAATACGCTCTACATCGACTTTTTCAAAACCCATTTCCGAAAATTTTCATTTGAAAACACAAAATTGCAAATATCTCGCTAAATATCGACCGCAGATGGGTCAAAGTTGACATATATTGGGTCTTCTTTGAGAGGCTGTATCTTTTGAACGGTGATACCTAGGGCTCTGTTTTTTTCAGCAAAATGTAGCTCTCAATACGCTCTACATCGACTCTTTCAAATCCCATTTCCGAAAATTTTCATTTGAAAACACAAAATTGCAAATATCTCGCTAAATATCGACCGCAGATGGGTCAAAGTTGACATATGTTGGGTCTTCTTTGAGAGGCTGTATCTTTTGAACGGTGATAGCTAGGGCTCTGGTTTTTTCAGCAAAATGTAGCTCTCAATACGCTCTACATCGACTTTTTCAAAACCCATTTCCGAAAATTTTCATTTGAAAACACAAAATTGCAAATATCTCGCTAAATATCGACCGCAGATGGGTCAAAGTTGACATATATTGGGTCTTCTTTGAGAGGCTGTATCTTTTGAACGGTGATAGCTAGGGCTCTGTTTTTTTTCAGCAAAATGTAGCTCTCAATACGCTCTACATCGACTCTTTCAAAACCCATTTCCGAAAATTTTCATTTGAAAACACAAAATTGCAAATATCTCGCTAAATATCGACCGCAGATGGGTCAAAGTTGACATATATTGGGTCTTCTTTGAGAGGCTGTATCTTTTGAACGGTGATAGCTAGGGCTCTGTTTTTTTTCGGCAAAATGTAGCTCTCAATACGCTCTACATCGAATTTTTCAAAACCCATTTTCGAAAATTTTCATTTGAAAACACAAAATTGCAAATATCTCGCTAAATATCGACCGCAGATGGGTCAAAGTTGACATATATTGGGTCTTCTTTGAGAGGCTGTATCTTTTGAACGGTGATAGCTAGGGCTCTGGTTTTTTCAGCAAAATGTAGCTCTCAATACGCTCTACATCGACTTTTTCAAAACCCATTTCCGAAAATTTTCATTTGAAAACACAAAATTGCAAATATCTCGCTAAATATCGACCGCAGATGGGTCAAAGTTGACATATATTGGGTCTTCTTTGGGAGGCTGTATCTTTTGAACGGTGATAGCTAGGGCTCTGGTTTTTTCAGCAAAATGTAGCTCTCAATACGCTCTACATCGACTTTTTCAAAACCCATCTCCGAAAATTTTCATTTGAAAACACAAAATTGCAAATATCTCGCTAAATATCGACCGCAGATGGGTCAAAGTTGACATATATTGGGTCTTCTTTGAGAGGCTGTATCTTTTGAACGGTGATAGCTAGGGCTCTGGTTTTTTCAGCAAAATGTAGCTCTCAATACGCTCTACATCGACTTTTTCAAAACCCATTTCCGAAAATTTTCATTTGAAAACACAAAATTGCAAATATCTCGCTAAATATCGACCGCAGATGGGTCAAAGTTGACATATATTGGGTCTTCTTTGAGAGGCTGTATCTTTTGAACGGTGATAGCTAGGGCTCTGGTTTTTTCAGCAAAATGTAGCTCTCAATACGCTCTACATCGACTTTTTCAAAACCCATTTCCGAAAATTTTCATTTGAAAACACAAAATTGCAAATATCTCGCTAAATATCGACCGCAGATGGGTCAAAGTTGACATATATTGGGTCTTCTTTGAGAGGCTGTATCTTTTGAACGGTGATAGCTAGGGCTCTGTTTTTTTCGGCAAAATGTAGCTCTCAATACGCTCTACATCGACTCTTTCAAAACCCATTTCCGAAAATTTTCATTTGAAAACACAAAATTGCAAATATCTCGCTAAATATCGACCGCAGATGGGTCAAAGTTGACATATATTGGGTCTTCTTTGGGAGGCTGTATCTTTTGAACGGTGATAGCTAGGGCTCTGGTTTTTTCAGCAAAATGTAGCTCTCAATACGCTCTACATCGACTTTTTCAAAACCCATCTCCGAAAATTTTCATTTGAAAACACAAAATTGCAAATATCTCGCTAAATATCGACCGCAGATGGGTCAAAGTTGACATATATTGGGTCTTCTTTGAGAGGCTGTATCTTTTGAACGGTGATAGCTAGGGCTCTGGTTTTTTCAGCAAAATGTAGCTCTCAATACGCTCTACATCGACTTTTTCAAAACCCATTTCCGAAAATTTTCATTTGAAAACACAAAATTGCAAATATCTCGCTAAATATCGACCGCAGATGGGTCAAAGTTGACATATATTGGGTCTTCTTTGAGAGGCTGTATCTTTTGAACGGTGATAGCTAGGGCTCTGGTTTTTTCAGCAAAATGTAGCTCTCAATACGCTCTACATCGACTTTTTCAAAACCCATTTCCGAAAATTTTCATTTGAAAACACAAAATTGCAAATATCTCGCTAAATATCGACCGCAGATGGGTCAAAGTTGACATATATTGGGTCTTCTTTGGGAGGCTGTATCTTTTGAACGGTGATAGCTAGGGCTCTGGTTTTTTCAGCAAAATGTAGCTCTCAATACGCTCTACATCGACTTTTTCAAAACCCATCTCCGAAAATTTTCATTTGAAAACACAAAATTGCAAATATCTCGCTAAATATCGACCGCAGATGGGTCAAAGTTGACATATATTGGGTCTTCTTTGAGAGGCTGTATCTTTTGAACGGTGATAGCTAGGGCTCTGGTTTTTTCAGCAAAATGTAGCTCTCAATACGCTCTACATCGACTTTTTCAAAACCCATCTCCGAAAATTTTCATTTGAAAACACAAAATTGCAAATATCTCGCTAAATATCGACCGCAGATGGGTCAAAGTTGACATATATTGGGTCTTCTTTGAGAGGCTGTATCTTTTGAACGGTGATAGCTAGGGCTCTGGTTTTTTCAGCAAAATGTAGCTCTCAATACGCTCTACATCGACTTTTTCAAAACCCATTTCCGAAAATTTTCATTTGAAAACACAAAATTGCAAATATCTCGCTAAATATCGACCGCAGATGGGTCAAAGTTGACATATATTGGGTCTTCTTTGAGAGGCTGTATCTTTTGAACGGTGATAGCTAGGGCTCTGGTTTTTTCAGCAAAATGTAGCTCTCAATACGCTCTACATCGACTTTTTCAAAACCCATCTCCGAAAATTTTCATTTGAAAACACAAAATTGCAAATATCTCGCTAAATATCGACCGCAGATGGGTCAAAGTTGACATATATTGGGTCTTCTTTGAGAGGCTGTATCTTTTGAACGGTGATAGCTAGGGCTCTGGTTTTTTCAGCAAAATGTAGCTCTCAATACGCTCTACATCGACTTTTTCAAAACCCATTTCCGAAAATTTTCATTTGAAAACACAAAATTGCAAATATCTCGCTAAATATCGACCGCAGATGGGTCAAAGTTGACATATATTGGGTCTTCTTTGGGAGGCTGTATCTTTTGAACGGTGATAGCTAGGGCTCTGGTTTTTTCAGCAAAATGTAGCTCTCAATACGCTCTACATCGACTTTTTCAAAACCCATCTCCGAAAATTTTCATTTGAAAACACAAAATTGCAAATATCTCGCTAAATATCGACCGCAGATGGGTCAAAGTTGACATATATTGGGTCTTCTTTGAGAGGCTGTATCTTTTGAACGGTGATAGCTAGGGCTCTGGTTTTTTCAGCAAAATGTAGCTCTCAATACGCTCTACATCGACTTTTTCAAAACCCATTTCCGAAAATTTTCATTTGAAAACACAAAATTGCAAATATCTCGCTAAATATCGACCGCAGATGGGTCAAAGTTGACATATATTGGGTCTTCTTTGGGAGGCTGTATCTTTTGAACGGTGATAGCTAGGGCTCTGGTTTTTTCAGCAAAATGTAGCTCTCAATACGCTCTACATCGACTTTTTCAAAACCCATCTCCGAAAATTTTCATTTGAAAACACAAAATTGCAAATATCTCGCTAAATATCGACCGCAGATGGGTCAAAGTTGACATATATTGGGTCTTCTTTGAGAGGCTGTATCTTTTGAACGGTGATAGCTAGGGCTCTGGTTTTTTCAGCAAAATGTAGCTCTCAATACGCTCTACATCGACTTTTTCAAAACCCATTTCCGAAAATTTTCATTTGAAAACACAAAATTGCAAATATCTCTTTAAATATCGACCGCAGATGACATATATTGGGTCTTCCTTGAGAGGCTGTATCTTTTGAACGGTGATAGCTAGGGCTCTGTTTTTTTTCAGCAAAATGTAGCTCTCAATACGCTCTACATCGACTTTCTCAAAACCCATTTCCGAAAATTTTCATTTGAAAACACAAAATAGCAAATATCTCGCTAAATATCGACCGCAGATGGGTCAAAGTTGACATATATTGGGTCTTCTTTGAGAGGCTGTATCTTTTGAACGGTGATAGCTAGGGCTCTGTTTTTTTTCAGCAAAATGTAGCTCTCAATACGCTCTACATCGACTTTCTCAAAACCCATTTCCGAAAATTTTCATTTGAAAACACAAAATAGCAAATATCTCGCTAAATATCGACCGCAGATGGGTCAAAGTTGACATATATTGGGTCTTCTTTGAGAGGCTGTATCTTTTGAACGGTGATAGCTAGGGCTCTGTTTTTTTTTCAGCAAAATGTAGCTCTCAATACGCTCTACATCGACTTTCTCAAAACCCATTTCCGAAAATTTTCATTTGAAAACACAAAATAGCAAATATCTCGCTAAATATCGACCGCAGATGGGTCAAAGTTGACATATATTGGGTCTTCTTTGAGAGGCTGTATCTTTTGAACGGTGATAGCTAGGGCTCTGGTTTTTTCAGCAAAATGTAGCTCTCAATACGCTCTACATCGACTCTTTCAAAACCCATTTCCGAAAATTTTCATTTGAAAACACAAAATTGCAAATATCTCGCTAAATATCGACCGCAGATGGGTCAAAGTTGACATATATTGGGTCTTCTTTGAGAGGCTGTATCTTTTGAACGGTGATAGCTAGGGCTCTGTTTTTTTTCAGCAAAATGTAGCTCTCAATACGCTCTACATCGACTCTTTCAAAACCCATTTCCGAAAATTTTCATTTGAAAACACAAAATTGCAAATATCTCGCTAAATATCGACCGCAGATGGGTCAAAGTTGACATATATTGGGTCTTCTTTGAGAGGCTGTATCTTTTGAACGGTGATAGCTAGGGCTCTGTTTTTTTTCGGCAAAATGTAGCTCTCAATACGCTCTACATCGAATTTTTCAAAACCCATTTTCGAAAATTTTCATTTGAAAACACAAAATTGCAAATATCTCGCTAAATATCGACCGCAGATGGGTCAAAGTTGACATATATTGGGTCTTCTTTGAGAGGCTGTATCTTTTGAACGGTGATAGCTAGGGCTCTGTTTTTTTTCAGCAAAATGTAGCTCTCAATACGCTCTACATCGACTTTCTCAAAACCCATTTCCGAAAATTTTCATTTGAAAACACAAAATAGCAAATATCTCGCTAAATATCGACCGCAGATGGGTCAAAGTTGACATATATTGGGTCTTCTTTGAGAGGCTGTATCTTTTGAACGGTGATAGCTAGGGCTCTGTTTTTTTTCAGCAAAATGTAGCTCTCAATACGCTCTACATCGACTCTTTCAAAACCCATTTCCGAAAATTTTCATTTGAAAACACAAAATTGCAAATATCTCGCTAAATATCGACCGCAGATGGGTCAAAGTTGACATATATTGGGTCTTCTTTGAGAGGCTGTATCTTTTGAACGGTGATAGCTAGGGCTCTGTTTTTTTTCAGCAAAATGTAGCTCTCAATACGCTCTACATCGACTCTTTCAAAACCCATTTCCGAAAATTTTCATTTGAAAACACAAAATTGCAAATATCTCGCTAAATATCGACCGCAGATGGGTCAAAGTTGACATATATTGGGTCTTCTTTGAGAGGCTGTATCTTTTGAACGGTGATAGCTAGGGCTCTGTTTTTTTTCGGCAAAATGTAGCTCTCAATACGCTCTACATCGAATTTTTCAAAACCCATTTTCGAAAATTTTCATTTGAAAACACAAAATTGCAAATATCTCGCTAAATATCGACCGCAGATGGGTCAAAGTTGACATATATTGGGTCTTCTTTGAGAGGCTGTATCTTTTGAACGGTGATAGCTAGGGCTCTGTTTTTTTTCAGCAAAATGTAGCTCTCAATACGCTCTACATCGACTTTCTCAAAACCCATTTCCGAAAATTTTCATTTGAAAACACAAAATAGCAAATATCTCGCTAAATATCGACCGCAGATGGGTCAAAGTTGACATATATTGGGTCTTCTTTGAGAGGCTGTATCTTTTGAACGGTGATAGCTAGGGCTCTGTTTTTTTTCAGCAAAATGTAGCTCTCAATACGCTCTACATCGACTCTTTCAAAACCCATTTCCGAAAATTTTCATTTGAAAACACAAAATTGCAAATATCTCGCTAAATATCGACCGCAGATGGGTCAAAGTTGACATATATTGGGTCTTCTTTGAGAGGCTGTATCTTTTGAACGGTGATAGCTAGGGCTCTGTTTTTTTTCGGCAAAATGTAGCTCTCAATACGCTCTACATCGAATTTTTCAAAACCCATTTTCGAAAATTTTCATTTGAAAACACAAAATTGCAAATATCTCGCTAAATATCGACCGCAGATGGGTCAAAGTTGACATATATTGGGTCTTCTTTGAGAGGCTGTATCTTTTGAACGGTGATAGCTAGGGCTCTGGTTTTTTTTTCAGCAAAATGTAGCTCCCTCATCAATTGACTGTATAGCTCTTTTAACTTTGAGATCATCAGCATATAAAAGGCAGGAGGACGATAAATGCAACGGTAAATCGTTAATAAAAATATTAAATAAAAGTGGTCCTAAGATTGACCCTTGGGGAACACCAGATGTAGGGCAGAAGGGAGAAGAATAGGAGCCGTTATAAGTAACTCGGCACTCACGGTTAGTTAAATATGAGGAGAACCAAGCGAGAAGATTGCCACTAACACCAAACTTTTGAATCTTAGCAAGTAAGATGCTGTGGCTAACAGTGTCAAATGCCTTCGAAAAGTCGGTGTATACAGCATCGACTTGAGAGTGATTGTCTATGGTTCGGGCTACGATGTTAGTAAATGTTAAAAGATTGGTGCAAGTGGAACGACCTTTTACAAAGCCGTGTTGCTGCTCAGCAAAAAGCGTAGAAATTGCGGGATAAATGATGGTGTGGATGAGGCGCTCGAGAATTTTTGGGAAGCGGGATAAAAGGGAAATGGGACGGTAGTTAGATATAGAGGATGTATTGGATGTTTTAGGAATTGGGAGGACATTAGCCGCTTTCCATTGTTTGGGGAAGACACCACAATTTAAGCTTTCATTTAACAAAATGGACAGGGGAACACTTAAAGATGATGACAAAGGCTTAACAAACATATTAGGCAAGTCGTCAGGACCGGAGCCACCATCATCCTTTAATGATTCGATAATAGAAGCCACTTCAAGGGGGTCTGTTGTGACGATGGGGATTTGAGGCACTGAGGAAGGTGTAGTGGGAAAGTTATTAGGAGAAAGATTAGTGTTGAAGAAAAGGTGGAGGCAAAAAATTTGGCAAACCGCTCACAGGCTTCTGGAGTAGTCATCGCTATAGAGTCATCGAGCTGTAAGTTTTCTGGCAAGCTGGAAGAAGACTTCAATGATCGAATATAAGACCAGAATGGTTTCACATGGTTAGCCGCAAGAGATATTTCAATGTTGTTATAGTAGCTTCTCATTGCATTTTTAACAATTTGTTTAGCCTGTGCTCTTGAACGTTTAAAGATTGAGAGATTAGCAGGAGAAGGATTGCGTTTCCATTTGCTACGGTCTACATCTTTCATGCGCAATGCCATAGCAACCGCTTCAGTAAACCATGGGGAAATTTAATTTTTTTTTGCGAAAAAAGGGGAGTGAAGCGAGCAATCAAAGAGTTCAGATAACTATAAAACTAATCCGCGGCTTTATCACAGCTAAGATTAGCAAAAAAGGAAAACCAGTCAACTGAATCTAACTCAGTGGAAATTGAATTATAATCCGCTCTACGAAAATTAAATCTGCGAACAATAGAGACGTTCTTGTAGAAATGGGTATACGAAGATCCAAGCTCAATGCATAGGGGAGGGTGGTGCGGGTCAGGATTCACGTAATTATAAGGGGATGGCGACAGGCATCACATGATGGCGAAATATTATGCATGGTCAGATCCAAAAGACGACCACTCGGATTTCTGACAAATAGACTAAGGTTACCATCACTACGATAAACGTTATAGTTCGGAAAGATTTCGCCACTGAGGATACTTTCATTCAACCACGTTTCAGACAGACAAACAATGACATCATTATGTAAGATGCAAGAAAGTTCAAGTTCATACAACTTCGTCCTAAGCCCACGTACATTTTGATAGTAGACAGACATTTTATTGTTGTTGGTGGTTACGGCGCAAACGCCGGGAAATGTTTTGAAAGGGCTTCCGTTGTACATGTTGAAATATTTTAACAAGTGCCCCTGTGGGCCAGAAATAATTTTTAAGTAAGTTTTCGTATTGAGGAGATATAGAGATTTTAAACGATGCAGTGATGCGGTCCTTAATGTCGTTCGCCGTGAGCTTAACGCAGTTAAGCCAGTCAGGTCTATGACCCAAGTTAGCACAGATATATTGATCAAGTATGATTACAAGTATAATACAATGATATAAAATGGAATTATTATTAAAATATCGGCTTGACAGACATGCATACCGTACTGTCTTTAGGTTCTCCTGATATTCCTGATAATCAAGAATCATGCCTTTTGTTTTAACTAAAAGTACTCTGTGCGTAGAGACTGCCTTATGCAAACAGAATAAAGGGTTTTTTTTTCTGTGTAGAGATGGGGAATCTTCTTAGATACTGCATGCCGCGTAGCAGAAAACCTCCGGCATGCAATTATGTCGGATTTCTACCGACTAAACCTACACCTCTTTTTCACCGCTTGACCCCGCGGGACAACCTTTCAGCATTACTTCACAGGGCCAGTTCCGGCTAATCAGCCATCACCGGGTACCAGACTTCCGTCTGCGTTCCTCTCTCTGTAGCTCCATGTGAATGGCACTAACAGCCCTGCATACTGAGTCCCAGTTATCCGCCGATAGTAGCATTAGAGCCACTAGATTCTGGGGGCTTATGTTGTCTCCCAGTTCTGCTTCTAGTTGGCTGCGGATATATCCAAATCTGGAGCAATCAAACACAACGTGTTTGGCATCTTCCGCAACTCCCTTGCAACTCGGGCATTCTGGCGAATCGTCCAGCTTAAACCGATGCAAATACTGTCGGTACCCTCCGTGACCTGTTAAAAATCGTGTCATGTAAAAATTCACATCTCCGTGTTTTCGATTAACCCATATGGCTATGTCCGGAATAAGGGTATGTGTCCATCGGCCAGTAGATGCCTCATCCCATCGAACCTGCCATCTTCTCATAGATTCCACCCTTTGATTGTTTCTTCGCCCTGGGTGCATCTCCTGTGATTCGCCTTGGCGATCGCTATACAGTCTGCTGATCTCGTCTACAAGGATCGGCAAAGGCATCATTCCAGCCACCACGTAGGCCGCTTCATGCGATGTGGTATGGTACGCACAACACACTCTCAAAGCACACCTACGATATATCGCGTTTAGAGGTTTTGCATTGCATGCGAAACGTAATGCACTGGCCCAAACTGGCGAGGCATATATAATGATAGATGTTACCACTCTTGACAGTAGCAGCCTCCTACTTGTTCTCGGACCACCTATGTTTGGCATCGTCGCCGCCTTGTCACCTACATACCTTATGTGCTCTCCAAAGCTTAGCCTCGAGTCAATAATGATTCCCAAATACCTAACGGCTTGCTTAGAGGCTATGTCATACTCTCCGACTCGGATCTTGAGGGAACACTTTTTTCTCCGCTTGCTAATTAGAACTGCTTCCGTTTTCTGATCAGCGAGCTCCAATCCAACGGTTTGAAGCCACAGCTTGATAGTTGTAATCGCCTCGCCCGTGTATATCTCGACCAACTCCGCGTCTTTTGCGACCGAAACGACAGCTATGTCGTCAGCAAAGCCTACCACTGTCACACCTTTTGGCATAGCAAGCTCAAAAAATAGCATTATATATGATGTTCCACAGAAGTGGACCAAGAACGGATCCCTGTGGCACCCCTGCTGTGACCACGTATTCCTTGCGTCCCGCACTAGTGTCATAGCTTAAGACGCGTTGCGAGAGGTAGCTCCTAATTATAGTAGCTAAATAGTCGGGAACAAACATTCTTTGTAGAGCTGCATGGATACAAACCCAGCTCGCAGAATTGAATGCATTTTTAATGTCTAAAGTTACAACAGCGCAACAAGTGCTGTTACGTAATGACTCCCTTGCAATAGCAGTTACCATGGTAATTGCGTCCACCGTAGATCGTGCTCGTCTGAAACGGTATTGGCGGTCCGATAAACGCCCCTGTGCTTCCACTACATCCGATAATCGGTTATATATGATTCGCTCGAGCACTTTTCCCGTTGTGTCTAGCAAACAAATAGGGCGGTAGGAGTTAGGCTCACCAGCAGGCTTATTGGGCTTTGGAATAAGCACCAATTTTTGTCTTTTCCATGGTTGTGGGAAAGTCCGTTCTTCTAGGCATTTTCCAAAGACGTCGATAAACTTTGCTGGCGTCGTCCGAATGGCCGCCTTCAACGCCCTATTAGGGACACCATCAGGACCTGGTGCTTTACCGTCCTCAAGCCTTGATGCTGCTTTCAAAAGTTCTAACTCTGTAATCGGTGGAATTATATTGATATTCGATGTAAGTCCTTGTGTCGCTGGTTCCAAATCATGTTGCGGAAACAAAGTGGAGACAATATCTTCGAGCAGAACCGGACATTTGAGTTGGAGAGCTCTCTGTCCAATCTTCTTCATGACCACTCTATACGCCGTTCCCCAAGGATTTGCGTCGGCGTCCTCACAAAGCTGTCTGAAGCAATTTTGTTTGCTAGTTTTAATAGCCTTTTTGAGTGATCTACGGACTGCTTTATAAGCCTCGAGTAGAACATTATACGTCGTTGATCTGATGGAGCGTTGACAAAGGCGTCGAGCTTTTAAGCATTCACGTCTCTTATTGGCAATCTCCTCGGTCCACCAGTAGTTCTCTCGGCGATTAGTGATCGAACTTTTTCTTGGCATGGAGGCATCGCATGCTGTTGATAGTTGGTCGATCAATTGCAATGCCTTCTCTTCGGCTGAGCCGTTGGTTGTACCTAAACTGGATAGGGTTTCTATGAACGAATCTTCATCGAAGCGTCTGGTAGACCATCCCTCAGTTGGAGCTGTCGTTGTACTCATGTGTGATCTATCCGCTATCGAGAATAGAATTGCCTGGTGGTCGCTGTGCGTATAGTGCTCACTAACTTGCCACTCCGTGGTTGTGACTAAAGAACTGCTTACGAATTTAAGGTCGATAATGGACCCCGTATTTCCCCTCCTAAAGGTGTTAACGTTCCCCGAGTTCATTAGAACGATATCGAGCCGGCAGAAAGCGTCTAAAAGTGTCCGTCCCCGCTTATTTGTTTCGCGGCTGCCCCATTCCCGAGCCCACGCGTTAAAGTCTCCCGCAATTATCACGGGTGTGTGAGTACTTGCGTCGTGCACAAGTGCGTCCAAAAACACTCGAACTCTGTGTCACTCCACCGTGGCGGAGCATAGCAGCTATACACGTAAACGCCGTTGATCCTAGCTCTGATCACGCCATTTAACTATCCCGATACACCCTGCTGGAACGCATAACGTCCACAAGTCCAAATTGCTACCTCGTTGTCCTTGTCTGCGATCCAGACCGAGCTACGTAGATTTTTATATTGGTCGCAGATAATTGCAACGTCTACCTCCTTTTCTTTTACCGTCTGTGACAACATGTCTTGAGCTGCCTGTCAGTGATTCTGGGTTAATACCTTGTTGGTAAATAATAGATAAGCTAATTACATATTTTTTTGATAAAAGGCAAACGACCTTAGTGTCTAATCCAGTCAAGGTTTCTACACTAATACAAACAAGTACTAAGTACTACCGGCTGTAAATCATTTTAATAAATCAGTTCAAAACTATAAAGATATCAATCACTCTAATAGCCAATCCAGTCTAAAAATTGATTTTTATTTTACTTAAATCATTATCAAACGTCTTATCAGAAACTAAAAAAATGTCTTGAGATTTTTAAGTGAAACGCATAAAGTTTAGAGATCCTAGATAAAAATGTTTAAGTCGCCACACTTTTGTTTTAAGTGAAAAGTTTACAGCTCTACTTATACACCCTCTTGACTGATCATGGATTCAAAAAGAAACTACATCAAACCAATTATTATTGATCAATTTATTTGTACCAATATTTGATTAACAACATATCAAAGTATCAGAATGCGATCCAATAAATAGATACATGCATTCCAGTCAAAAGATAAGCAATTCTCGATACAGATCGACTATGAAACTAATTATAAATTCAAACAATGTATGGTAGTTAAACTTCTCGGGGGTTATTAACAGTAGCCAGCGCTACTCGTATCATTATATTGTCCGTTCAAATTTTGTATTTGATAAGAAATGATCACGAAAATTTCCAACTGATAAATTTCTTTTCATGTGATTTTTCTTTGGACAAATTCGTATTTGCTATTTTGTGCGTTGACTTTATCGATCCGTAATTTTCAATTTTATTTATTATTTAATGTGGGTTAGGAGTGACGATTCAATCAGTTCGTATTACCAGCCCGTACAAACGTGATACACTCTGCCCAGGTGGTCTAGTAATTTGCCTATCGTTTAACGATATTTTCCTTGAACTATTTTTAAAAATAAATAATAAAAAAATTTTTAGTGAACTTTGTAATATTGTGATTGTTTTTCTTAGATTTTTGAAGAGAGGTGGAGAAAAAAGTGATTTATTGCAAATTTTGTCGTGTTGTGAAGGAATTTTTTTTAGTTGTGATTGTTGAGTGTAATGGAGCGGATGATTGCTTTAAAAATACTATTGTGTATCTGGAGTAGCAGTATTGGCTGTTCCGGAGCAGTTCCGCTGCAAAGGGACAGGACCATTAAAAATGGATTAGCCAGAGATAGTGTGAGAACAACATCGCAGTCAATGGTGGCTTTTCAGGATTGTGGTAAGTTTATATTATATTTGATGAATATGTAGCAATGAAATCCTGATTTTACCTTTCTTAGACTTCAAACACACACATATAAAAAATACCACTTCCCTTTTTCTATAGAAAAATCCAAAAATTCAAATACATGAAAATAATTTCAATAATGGCGTACGTACTCTAGTTTGATAGTGAAATCTTGGATGAAGTGTAACAATTTGTAGGAAAGGTGAAATATGAAAAAAATAGATAAATTTGAGTCGGTTTCAAAGAAAATACCTTTACAGGACATTATGTCGCGTCGTACCCTGCAGAAAGGGTTGCACTTGTTGTTGAGGGAATCTCACTACACTACCACTGTAGAGACACATCATGTAGCATTGTTTTTGGCCGGCGAGTTTTATTGCATCGCCTTTCTTTTTGCGTTAGGCGGTTAAGGTTTGTGTTCGTTCGGTTTGAGATGGGATCATCGCTCAGCGATCGAAGTGAAACCAACGGTTTTGAGCACTATATGGGTATATTTTCTATACATAGACGTGTTCCTTTAGTCCATAGTCGATACTACGAAAGTAGAACCATTAAAAAAATATTTAAATGCGGCTCAAAATTGGATGCAAAACTACGATCGTTGAGCGATGATCCCATGAGTCGTCTCTACGAACACAAACCTTTAGGCCCTTCTCAGGCCCAATCCAAAATACCAAAACTTGGAAATGATGTATGTATAGATGTAATGAAAGAATTATAGTCAAATTGTTGCCCTTAGTCACGAATAGTCGGCAGACTTACTAAACTCACGTCGTACACCCAATTCAACGTTAAGTTTCATGACTAATTCCGGATTTTCGAACAATAGAAAATTGATTTCGTGCATTAGAAAATTGACAATCGATCATGAAAAACGTGCGAAACCATAGGCAATATTCAATTCAATTCAATCTTTATTTCCGGTATAATACAAGTTTGCATAACAATTAAATTAATACATTTAGATGTCGGCCATAAGCCATAATTCTACGGTATAAATATTTAAAGATGTCTAATTATTAATTTAGTTAATTAACTAATTAGTAAAAGTTTGATTTTCCACCTAAAGTAAAATTGGTATAATAATTCTAAGTGACGCTCTAGGTTTTCCGCAATAATTACCGGATCGTCATTCGCACAATATAAGCAGACGTCATCTGCAAAGCATGATATTTCACATTCGTTCGTAGTGGGAATGTCCGCAGTGAAGATGTTAAAAAGTATAGGGCTTAAGCAGGAGCCCTGAGGAACGCCTGCAGGTATTGGTTTGAATGTGGAGTCTGATTCTCCGACCTTTACGGAAAACGTCCGGTTTGCTAGAAAGGATTGAATAAGTTTAACCAAGTACGTTGGAAAACCAAAACTCATTAATTTGAATAAAAGTCCATCATGCCATACGGAGTCAAACGCCTTTTGAATGTCGAGTGCAACTACCCCAACCGATTTTTTTGATTGAAACGACTCTTTAATGTATTTATTAAGACGAAACGCTGGATGAACTGTTGAGTGTTTCTCTCTAAAACCAAACTGAAAGTCGGGAATGACTTTTTGTCTTTCAACTACCTCGTTTATACGGGATAGTACTATTTTTTCCAGTATTTTGCTAATAGCTGGCAGGAGGCTGACTGGTCTATAGCTATCGGGCATTCTGTGATCCTTTCCAGTTTTTGGGATGGGTATAACAACTGCATGTTTCCAGCATGAAGGGAAATACGATGTTATTATGCATGCATTGATCAAAAAATTAAGTTTAACCAGAGCCTTCTTCGTTAAATTTTTCAATACTAAATTTGAAATCTTGTCAAAACCCGGAGCTTTGTTATTTTTGATGGACTGGAGTATTTTTCTAATTTCTCTGGGTGAAGAGAGACGGATTGAATTCCGGTCATAGGTAGTATTAGATAAGTCCCTGATACGATTAGGCACCATTCCGTTAAGGATTGGGCTTCCCAAGTGCGATGAGCTAGTATGTGCTTTAGAAAATATGTCAGATATTATCTCTGCTTTATCAGTGTTATCAAACACCAGAGTTTTATTAGCGTTAAATAGTGGTGGCATCGATTTGCATCGGCGGAAAATTTTGTTTAGCTTTCAAACAGTTTTGCTGTTTTTCGGAAGCCTATTTAGCATGCAGTTCCATTTTTCATTGCGATTGTTAAACATTCTTTTTTTAATTTCTCTTGAGAGTCGGTTTACCGTTGATTTTAGAGAGGGAGTTCTATATCTCTGCCACATAAGCCGTAAATAATTACGAAACTGAATGAGAGTTTTAGTTCTATCATCGCTTAATTTATTGTTAATTGGATTTTTCTCGACTTTTATTGTCGCTGAGTCTAGAGCAGCATTAATTACCGAATAGAAATCATCTACGAGGGTATCCACTTGCTGAGGATTTTCTATCATGGACAGGTTTTGAGAGTTTAAGGTAATGTTTAAATTGAGATATTTTCGAAATTTCACCCAGCTAATGTATTTAACATACAAGCTTTCATTATTGACATTGATATTAGTAGGGTCCATTTCAATTGTAAATGATACCGGCAAATGAAGAGACGATAGGTTATTCATTGTGATCGGTTGAGATATGGTGTTTGTGTAGTTACTGAGAACTAAATCAAGGGTGGAATCAAGCCCTTTTGGATTTAAGAAAGTGGGTTTAGTTGGAACATGAATGATACAATTTTTTTGACAAGCTAGGTCATAGAGTCAATAACCAGCTCTGTTTGCATTAGCACAGTTACAATATCTGTGCTTGGCGTTGAAGTCGCCACATAAAATTACGTTTTCGCCTAATGACATCAAATAATAATAATATTACACTGACTTAATAGAGAGTTTTAGCATATCGTTTGAAATAAAACGACGTGATTTGACATTCCATATAAAAATTCGCTTGTTTACCGTATACGAAACAATATATATCTTAATTTTGCATGTCCTAAGTAGGCATAGGTGTAAAATCACGACAAATTAATTTGCAAATTTCGCCTGTTTCCAGAGCATCAAATACCGTCGAACTTCCCATAAGCGGACACCATTTGGGATTGAGATTTTGTCCGCTTATTGGTAGTGTCCGCTTATGAGAATATTTCACAAAGGTATAACATTTTATAAAACTAATTTGGACTGCGCTGCTAATCCATTCAAAACTACGATGTCTCATTTCAACTGTGGTTTTTCCAATACAATTTTTTTTGCGATCGAGAACACTATTTTTTCGAGAATTCTAAATTTTTAAAAAAATTTTTCATATTTTCAAAGAATAGAAAACTGTACGATTAAATGCCGCGGCATAAATTGAACTCCTGGATCTCTAAGAAATTCTACCTACACGGAGACATACAAGATTTGTAAAGCGATTTCCGGAAAGTGAATTTTGATTTACGCAAAAGACCGACTTTCCGGTAATTTCAAAACTTCTTTGCTCGAAATACAATTCTGTAATGCAAGAATTTCGATTTTTATTTGTGGAACTGTCCGTTTATTAGAGACTTGCTTCTTAAGAAAGGGCATAGATGTACTGTCCGTGTCCGGTTATGGGAGTGTCCGGCTATTGGAAGTTATTTTTCTTATAATATAAGGAAAAACGTCGGGGAAAATAAAAGTGTCCGTTTATGAGAAATGTCCGGTTATTAGAAGTGTCCGTTTAGGGAAGTTAAACTGTATATGTATAGATTTACTGATAACAAAAAACGTCAAATAATAATCTACACCGCAGAAAGTTTAATTTACAAATCATTGACATTGTCTATACTCCTTTTTGGCGAATGACTAAGCTATTTTTAAGCCTCGACGTCAATCAAATGGATTACGCAGTGATTGATGGTCTATAGTAGAGCTATTGTCGATAGTTAAGTATTTTTAATCTTTTATGAACAATTTATAACACTATTGTCTTTTGTCAGCACCCCTACGTGCTGACAGCTGATATTTCGGCTGAAAAAGTCTGTCTGACGGCGTGACCATTTGATGTGATAAGAATCTAAAATTATTACATATTTGTTTCGACTCAACGCAGGATTAAACCAGTTGCGATGAAATTGGGGGTAAGTCTATTCAAATTTTATGGTAAAATGTTTTAATTGAATATTTTCCGAAAATGATTGATTTGACTACAGAAGTGTATTTAAAAGAACAAACAAAAAGAATTATGGCAACGACCTCAATAGATTTCCTCGGCTGACCAATATATCAAGCATATAAATTTCATGTGAATTCTACGTTCCTCGGCTACAACCTATTATTGCTTTATTGCCATTATAAAATAAAATTACTACTAAGTATATTGAACCTAGCATAGTACTCGTATAATAGTAAAAGTATCATCAATTTCCCCCACCCATTGATATCTCTCAAATTATGAGATTATGCTAGAAGCCAGAGTATAGGGCAAACATCTCTTTTTCGTTAAACGCCAGCTTTTACGCCATAAATACTCATTCAATATCTTATCAACGGATTAAGTACCTCAAAACAGATTGATTGCTGCGCGACACTGCTACTGTTTTCATATTTTTCATAGCGACCGATTGCCATCACCGATATGAGCTACCGTATTAATTGGCTTCTATAAACCCATATTTGTGAACAATTGGGGGTGAGATGAAACGTATTCGAGTATTTCGTCTTAGCGTTGTTTTTTTTTACGTATTTCTTAGTGATTTACATTATTATTATTGTATGGATAGCGATCGGGAATAATATTCATGTTATCAGGACGATTATATTGGGAAAATGTAAACAAAATTGCAATGCAATGAAACTTGGGCATACGTTCTGAAGTTCAAGTGGTTGCTGTAGCAATTATGGACTGTTGATGAATTTTACAGAAGCTGGCAACAATATCGTTTCAAGATAATTTGGGTGAAAGACTCATTGATTTAGTCATCCTTTTGGGAATTTTGTTCAATAAATGGAAAATACTTATTAAATTTGAGATTGATGGATGAGGTCTATTGTTATATTTTTTGTTGGGAAATTTTAAAGAATTAAAAAATTTACAATTATGTGACAAGAGTAATGAGTCACAATAATGTGAAGGTTTCCCCACTTACAGGAATTCATGGTTATATCTTTGTTCAAACCTGGCCCAGATTTTTTGCCTTGTCGTCTATATATCAACAAGATTTTCAGTAATAGTGGAGTCTTCTGCATATTGACGGAAAACATTCATATTTTATTGTTGACACACAATGCTCCTAAGCTGCGAGTCTTGTTGGCAGCCTCTAGAAGCCTAAGCGAATAGAGTTTGTTCACAACTATTGCTCTTCTAGACTCTTCTAGATGAAAGCATGCTTTACATATTCATTCCATAGTTCCATTCCATTTTCTACTTCTTCTGTTTAGCATAAGGTGACCAGATGCATGGATATCACGCTAAGATCTAAAAACCATATTATTATATTAAACTATCTCGAACGTACAATATGACTTTCAATGCTGTAAAACTCTATTTTTTGCCAATTTCTCTCCTAGAATTTTGTTTAGAGTATAACACAGACTTGCTAATTTTTGTACAAAATTTATTTGGAAAATTAAACTTTGTAAGGAAAATTGCAAGTCTGAGAGCATTTTTGTACAATAAAGCAATCCGATTTTGGGCAAAATAATAAAGTCACATTTTTGTACAAATTGGTCTAATGTGAAGGCACTATGGTATCCACGAAATGCTATTATTAAAATTTGATGCTCTAGGAACAGGAATTTTTTCCATAATAGTGGTCCGTAAATATTCTGACGGAGGCTCTAGAAAATAATTGATTTGGTCCGGTTGATGGAGTGCATTGTCATTATATTATTATTATTTTAAATTGTTGTTGTTGTTTTTACTAATTTTACAATATCTAGTCATTTTATATATATATGTGATTTGGGGATTACCCGAAGCAGACCACTACTATTTGGGCCCATTTTCGTCCCCTTACAGTCATCAGTGATTTCCAGAAGTCGACTGATAAATTATCGACTTCTTCCTTCATCACTGAGTCCCGTGTGATGAGTAGCATATCTTTGAAGCTACGTTCCCTCATAGATTCCACACCGATTGTGAATTTGCCTAGTATCCTTAGCCTCCTACTACCTAGTGCTGGGCATTCACATACAATGTGTGCTGCCGTCTCAGCCTCTTCCAGACATAGTCTGCATACATCATCTTCCACGATTTTCATCTTAGATAGATGAGCTTTAAAATTACCATGTCCTGTTACTAAGGCAGTTATCCAACTTAAGCTGCTCCGTGTGTAACTGAGTACTTGTTTGGCTTTCCTCCCTAGTGGACTGGTAATTGCGTTACGAGCCTGTCTACAAGTGGATAGGCTTCGCCATCGTTGCCGATGGATGGAATCAATCCAGCCATGTATCCTGGCTTCAATCATGCCGTTTCCCAAAGCAATTTTGGGTTCCGGTCCTTGGAACTTTTCTGCTGATCCCTCTTTTGCTAAGGTATCGGCAAGTTCATTCTCCAATGTACCTACGTGTCCTTTAACCCACATTAGCGTAACTTCGTTGATTGAAGCACACTTATTGAGCTTCTGGACACACTCCAGTACCAATTTTGAATTGATGTTGGATTGCTGCATGCGCTTGATCACCGATTGGTTGTCGAGTGCTATCAGAATTTTCTTCCCTAGTATCCCGCCTTCCAGAATATTATCTAGCGCGTGCAGCAGTCCAAGCATCTCCGCCTGATATACCGATACATACTCTCCTAGGCGAAGTGAGCATGCAAGGTTTAGCTCCTCGGAGTATATTCCAGCCCCCGCTCTTCCGTCCATGAGAGACCCATCAGTAAAAATAGCAACATCACGTGTATACTCCTCGTGTATCCTACCATCCTCTATGATAGTGATGTGATGTCTTTCGACTACCCTACATCTTCTCATACCATCCAAAGACATATGAGTCTCCCTGACATTATCACGAACAATATCAAGGATCCTCTTATGACCTCCGTTGCTACCAAAGTGATGCCAAGTGCCATCTCTTACCATTCTTATTGCTGTGAGCGCCGCACTTTGTTTTACAAACAGATCCAGTGGCGGTAATCCCAGTATAACCTCCATAGCATGTGTTGGCGTAGTTCTCATTGCACCACATATGCTTATACATGCTATGCGTTGAATCCCATCCAGCCGTTGCCTAGTAGTTTTCTGGCTACCCTTGGGCTACCAGACCACTGCTGCATAGGATAGAACGGGCCTAACCATCATTGTATAGATCCAATGTGCCGCTTTTGGTGATATACCCCACCTACGTGCACACACTCTCTTACACTGATGCAAAATCCTCGCTGCTTTTTGTGTCTTTTCGTTAACATGAGAGTTCCAAGTAAGTTTGGGATCTAAGGTTACCCCTAGGTACTTCACCTCCTTGTACTCTTTTATCTCCGAACCAAAAAGCAGCATGAGAGTGGTTTCTACATCTTTCCTTTTCAGAGTAAAGACTATAGTGCTTGACTTGCTTGCGTTTATAGTTAGCTCTTGTTCATTACACCATTCTTCAGTTGCTTTGAGAGCTTGCCTCATGCAACCTTGAATAGTGTCCATGAATTTGCCACTGACCATAATTGCTAAGTCATCAGCGTATCCTACTGTATGTACGCCCATCGAGTCCAGTTTCCAGAGAAGAGAGTCTACGGTGATGTTCCACAGTAGAGGCGAAAGTACCCCTCCTTGTGGGCAGCTGACTACCCTTCCTCTTATTCTGGCACATCCATTACTGAGATTTACTGCCCTCCCACTAAGCATCGAACCGATCCATGTTATTATCAAGAACTCGATCTTCCGCTCAGCTAGGGCATTTCTTAGTTTGCTGTATGAGATCTTATCAAAAGCACCCTCTATATCCATAAAGGTTGACATACCGATACCGCTGTTGTTAATCTCTCTTTCTGCTACCCGCACTACTTCATGCAGAGCGGACTCAGTAGATCTACCTGTTCTGTAAGCATGTTGACATCTACTCAAAGGTCTATACATCAGCGAGGTATTCTCTAGATGGTCCACCAATACTCGCTCCATTGTCTTCAATAGAAAAGAGGTTAGGCTAACCGGCCTGAATGACTTCGCTTCCGTATAATCCTTTTTTCCCGGTTTTGGTAGAAAGACAACTTTGGTCTCTCTCCAAGACATTGGGATATATCCTGTCGATAAACAGGCAACGAATATGTTCCGGATCTTCTCCAGCAAAGCTGCTATGCCCCATTGTAGCAGTGCCGGAAATATTCCGTCCATTCCAGCCGTCTTATATGGCTCAAAAGTATTTATAGCACTCTTGACACCATTTGAAGTTATTATCCTCTCAGCTTCTTGTCGTCCGGTCGCCCCTACCAATTTACAGGTTTGAGTCCACGGATTATTTGACTTGAAGCTTCCTGGAAAATGGACTTCCATAAGCGACTGCAATGTCTCCTCCATTGTTTCCGTCATAGTCCCATCCGCCTTTCGGATTAGTCCCATTTTGGAAACGCTGTCTTTCGAAATCATCTTCTGTAATCTGCATACATCGGATGTATTCCTCATATTCGAGCAAAATTCCCTCCACGAATTCCTTTTACGTGTACGTAGAGTCTTCTTCAGCTCTCTCTTTTTATCCATATATAGATCCCAAGAGCGAGGGATCCTCTCTCTCATGTACCTATTAAACGCTTTTCTTGTCTCTTTCTTCATAGATTCCAATTCAGTGCACCACCAGGGTGTTGGATCCTTTTCGTCTATGATTGTAGCGGGACAAGTCAGTTTGAAAGAGTGAGTTATCGCAGAATTCATTTACCACCGATCGCTCTATCTCAATCGTGTTATTAGGTATTTCCCCTGAAATTTCCTCGATCTGTTCCAATAAACACATTTCATACTTAGTGTTGTATTACCTGTAATTATTATTATATAAGTAAAATCCCGTCGTCGTTGAATTCTTGTAAAAACTATTTATTGAACCAGAACTAGCAAAGCAGTAGAACAGAGATGGTACAAAGATGGAAGTGGACTGCCTGACAGTTGCTCAAAACATGAGTGTTGCCATAATAGAACATCCCCCCGAATTCAATGCTTGGGTGTCCTTGAGCGAAGAACAGGAGGAGTTATTCTAGTCACTGCTCTTGGGTTGCGCCGTTGACGCACAGGTGGTGAAGACTGATCAGCTATAGGTGTATCGTCTGCTGGCGCGCTCGTTGATGGCGTGGATGGTTCATAAAGTGTTGTGACGTCCATTTCTATTCCGGTTGATTCGGGAAGCAATGCTGAACGTAACTGATTCGCATGAACACGTAGAACTCGTCCATTCGATGCAATGTTATACATAACATTTCCAATGCGTTCTGAAACCGTCGCAAGTTTCCAATTTCCTTTCGCTGTTAACCTGAATGAAACCGTTTGCCCAACGATGTAGTGTCGCTCAACGCTCACCATGCTTTCGATTAAACTGCGCTTCCATAGAAACGTTCCGCTTGTTGCTGCAGGGTTTTTCTGGTAGGACAGAGTCAATGGGCAGTGTGATCCTGCGTCCGAACATCAATTCTGCTGGTGATTTGTTGAACGGTGCGTTTTCGTTTGGTGTTGCACGATAAGAGCGCAGATAACTGTTGATGGTAATTTCGCAAGTGTTTCCCTTGGACTTAAGCAAATTCCGCTTAAATGAATCAACGAACCGTTCAGCCAAACCGTTCGGTCCGTTATCTGTTACCAGAGTTCTCATGTTGCCAAATCGTGAGCAAATTGATGATATTGCGGCGATTGTTGTTTTTGTAGTTGTTGTTGACATTCGTACGACTTCTGGCCATTTGCTGTAAGAATCAATCATTATTAAAAACCAATTGTTGTCTATAGGTCCAGCGAAATCAGCATGTACCCCATCCCAGGGTATTAATGGAATCGGCCAAGAAGATAATGTTGTTTTTGTTGGCATTTTTGCTGCACGAAGACAATCGTCGCACTGTTTTACTACCAAAGCGATTTCCTCGTCCATGTGAGGCCAATAGACGTAACATCTCGCTAATGCCTTCATACGAGTGATGCCTGGATGTGCCTCATGTAATTGTTGTAATATTCTCGAACGGTATATTGACGGGATAATCGTTCTGTCTCTGAACGTGAGACATCCGTTGACCAATGAGAGTGAATCCTTTATATTGTAATACGGACGAATCCCTGTTGGGATGTATTTTGATGATGCTGGCCATCCGTTTTTTACAAATGAAATAACCGATTGTAAAGTTGTATCGCTAACTGTGGCATCCTGAATTTGAGAGAATTTAATCGGTAAATATTTGTTAATTTCGTCAACGAAGACTTGGTCTATTTTGGCCTCTGTGTTGATTGATGCAATGACAAAATCCTCATCCTCCCGCTTTTGTTGGGATATAAGCCTGGAGAGAACATCAGCATGTCCAAACTCATCCGTTTTCGTGTACTTGATATCGAAATCGTAAGCTAAAAGAATGAGAGCCCAACGTTGAATTCGATTAGCTACATGCGTTGGAATGCCTTTTGATGAACCAAATATTGATAAAAGCGGTCGATGATCCGTGTAAATAGTGAATTTTCTGCCGAAAATATATTTGTGGAACTTGGTTACCGAGAATATGATTGCTAAAGCCTCAAGCTCGATCTGAGAATACCGTGATTCAGCTGGCGTTAATCGTCTCGAAACGTGGAAAAACGCTTTCATCGATCCGTCCGGTAGTGTGTGATAAGCTACTCCTCCAATACCTGTTTGTGAAGCGTCGGCAGCTATGACGATCGGAAGACTCGGATCGTAGTGAGTCAAGAGTAAATCAGATGAAAGAATTTTCTTGAATCTGTCGAACGTTTCCTGGCATTGCTTAGTCCATTTGAACTCAACGTCTTGTTTAAGAAGCTGATCTAATGGAGAACGTAGTGAGCTCATAGAGTTAATGAATCTAGCATAGAATGTAATGGCTCCCAAATACGAACGAAGTTGAGTTACATTCTGTGGTGGAGGCATTGATTTGATAGCCTCAATTTTTTCTGGATCTGGCTTTTGTCCGCTTTCGTTTATAATTACTCCCAAGTATCGAAGCTCAGATTTGAAAAAATTGCATTTTTGAAGACGCACTCGCATATTGAATGACTGGAGGCGCTTAAAAACTTCTTTCAACGTGAACGTGTGTTCTGTAAGACTTTGGGTAGCAACCAAAATATCATCAAAATATGTAATGACATGAGGTATTCCTGCAAGCATTTTATCCATTGTTTGTTGGAATATCCCCGCGGCTGGCTTAACACCCGGACAGAGTCTATTGAAAGTGAACAAACCTTTGTGTGTGTTGATTGTCAAAAGCTTTCTCGACTCGTCATCCATCTCAAGTTGTAAATAGGCATCCGACAAGTCAATCTGACTGAAAATTTTGCAACCAGATAGTGAAGCGAAAATTAGATCTGGAGTTGGTATCGGGTATTCGTGGGACTCTAGATTGTCATTTAATCCTGTTGAATAATCGCCACACAAGCGAATATTGCCATTTGGCTTACGGACAACTACGATCGGGGCAGCGTAAGCACTGAATTGAACGGGTGAAATGATACCTGAATTTTGAAGTCTCTCCAGCTCTTCTTCTACCTGTGCCATGACGTGAAAAGGCACCTGACGTTTCGGCTTGTATACCGGCGACGCATGCTTCTTGAGAGTCAAATGAACTTTGATTTTGTCACAGCAGCCCATACTGGATGAAAAGATAGTTGGAAGTTCCGTTTGAATATCTTGTATGATTTTGTCGTACGCCTGTTGCGAACCATGCTGATCGTTTCGAACACGTCTGCAAAACGTTGTAGGAGCTTGTTCCCATAGACCAAATTGATTGATCCATTCAATTCCGAATAGATTAGTATCCGTCTGTGTTACAAAACAACGTCCGATTTGCGTTTTGTCGTTCATACAAATGGAAACTTGCATTTCTCCAGTAACCGGCAACTGCTCGTTCTGCGCATCAACTGGGTTGCACGATGGTGTACGCAAAGTAGGCGATCCCAAATCTTTCCACGTTTCTTGAGTGATGATTGTGACATCTGCCGCTGTGTCAAATTGTAATGAGACTGGCTTACCGTTTATTGTGACATCGATGTATTTTCGATTGTAGACAATGTTGACGATTGGTGCTTGGACAATTGACTGAACCGGCTCGGTAGAAATTTGGGACGTTGATGTTGTCAACTGCAAGTGCGGTACTCGAATGACTTTCGTTTGCCTTCTAGCCGCTGTCGACTTCGGTGTACGATTGTTGACGGAACAGTACCCCTCTTTGTGACCGATTGCTGAGCACATTCCGCATTTTTGCTTCTTGTACTGGCAATCCTTTGAATAGTGCATTGCACCGCATAGCCAGCACGGTGTTCGTGGCACTTTATGTGATTGACCAGGTTGTGATGTTGATTGCAAATGCTTCGAAGTTGCCCTTCTGAACCTTTGTGTGACTTTCTGAACACAAGTAGATCCATCTGTTCCCAGAACTGTGTCTGCTTTGACGCTTGTCAGCCGATTCGCCTCAATGAGCATCTTCTTGAGTGTCACAGTGTCGTCTGTTTCCATGATACTCAACAGACGAGTTTTGATTTCCTTGTCAGCCGGGTTTGTGAATCCCAATACGAAAAGAAGGCACTTCAACTGTTCGGCTTCGAAGTTGTTCACTTGAAAGTCTTCTGCCATTTGATTGACTCTACAGCCGAATGTTGTAATCTCTTCGTATTCGGATCTCCGGATTTGAAGAGCGTTAAACCGTTTTCGAAACAAACTTTCTTTAGGGTTGAAAAGCGCTTTGAGATGTTCGACCGTATCCTTGAATGTGATTGATGAGGGACTTTGTGGAGATATGAATTGCCGGTATCGCTCGTTCGCTGATGACTCCAGCTTCATGAGAAGAAGACGAACTTTTCCTTTTTCGTCTAGAGTTTTTGCATCTTCTTCGAAAATTGCTGCGTACCGTCCATACCAAGAGTCGAATGTAGTTCCAGCTTCTTTATTGTATATGAACGTCTCCATCAAATTGGCTAGCGACTCCATCGTCGGCATAACCTCACTTGCCGTTGACTTTCCGTGTAGAGATAATAATGCATTTACTGATGCTGCCATTTGCTCAATTTGAGCTTGTTGATTTATTATCAACTGTTGCATCATGTTTTCGAACGATGATGATGGGTTTGCCGCTTTAGATGAGCCTTGGCCCTTGGAGTCTCCTGCGTTGGCCATTTGATCACGTGTGATGTGTGCTCATAACCTTTCACCTCGCCGCCACTGTTGTATTACCTGTAATTATTATTATATAAGTAAAATCCCGTCGTCGTCGCCACTGTTGTATTACCTGTAATTATTATTATATAAGTAAAATCCCGTCGTCGTTGAATTCTTGTAAAAACTATTTATTGAACCAGAACTAGCAAAGCAGTAGAACAGAGATGGTACAAAGATGGAAGTGGACTGCCTGACAGTTGCTCAAAACATGAGTGTTGCCATAATAGAACACTTAGTACGGTCCGTATTCCTTGGCACTCTAATACGTTTGTTTTCGCTACTCGGTTTCGTGCCATACAGAATTCAAAACTGAATAGCCCTGTGATCAGACATGGTTAGTCTGTCCACCACTCTCCAGTTCTGAATTCTGTGCAGCATATTGACAGAGCTCAGGGTAATGTCTATCACCTCAGCCCTTCGCGCATCAACGAAGGTGGGAGCCACCCCTGTATTAGCTATTAACAAGGTGTATCTTTCAACAAATTCCAGCAGCTGCTGTCCTCTGATGTTGTCATCTGTGCTGCCCCACACAGTATTATGTGCGTTGGCATCACAGCCTAATATCAGACCTATACCTCTTTCCTTACAGTATTTTACCAGGTTCTCTACTTCCATTGAAGGAGGTGGTTCTGGTGAGTCGTAAGGGAGGTACGCCGACGCGATTCTAAATGATCCTGCCCCACTTCCAATCATGACTGCCGTAAGATCGGGCGAGCTTAGATGCGTCATTTGTACCGCATGTACACCATGCCGCACCAGGATACAAGTCCTTACCTTTCCACCCATCTGTACATAGTATAGATTGGCAGACTTTTGCGACAAACCCCTAATTTTGTTTTCCTTGGTAATCCAGGGTTCCTGTATCAATGCAATGTCGAGTTTTTCTTCCTCAAAGCATCTCATCATCATCGCTGATGCTGATATACAGTGACGAATATTCAACTGACACACATTCAGTGTTTGTTTGTGCGTCATTTTAAATCTAAGATCTATGTTAAATTAATTTTGTGATGTGCACATAGTTCATGATAAATGTAATTTGGAAATAATGACACTCCTTCTTGACATATGACTCTTCACAATATTTTATTTTTCATGGTTTTTTCTATAAGCTATCAAATGTCAAAACTTCTCAAATTCTAAACAAAGGAATAAAGAACACTTTAACAAATCTAGGTAAATAAACCTTAATTTTGATATTTTTAAGATTATAATTGTGAAAACATTGTAAAATTTTTCATTTTTAAAATCCCTGAAGATGGGCCAATAAATATGCCCGAAATATATTGGATGAGGTGAAAAATTTGAGTGTTTTTCCTTATTCGGGTTTTTTTTAAAAAGGAGGCAATACAAAAAGTTGCATCATCCCTTACAACCCGGCAATACAACATCATAAAATTAATTGTCATTATAGTTCATATACATACATGTATGTATGCGTCATTATTTGATATTTTGGCTTTGCATTTTTTTTAAGATTTAAATGGGGCAGATATAACAACAAGTCTGGCTCGGTTTCGGAGCACAAGGCCATGGGTTTGAAACCCTATGTAGACGAGTACAGTTCATGATTGTTTTTGAAATTGGAATTGGCCCATGGAACAGATTACGATCTCACTCAGATGACTTAGTACCCGTAAACAAAGATAAATATGTCGGCAGGGCATGCTGTTGGTCACAACCCTTTTAGCCCCCGCACTAATTCTTTATTAATGTATGTTGCCTGGAAATTTACTGCCAATTAGCTAAATTAATGAAATTCTAGCTCCACAGACCTAATCGTACAAGTATCGCGTGTTTAAACTTTAATCTTCTTTTTTCTATTTCCAGGATCAATCTATGATATTCTTCAGCTTTCAATTTCTGGATGTCACGAGGCACCGTGTCAAATGCCACTTGGTAATAGTGTGCAAGTGAATGCAGAATTTAATGATTATGGTAAGTACAACTTTTTCAGTGAATATACAAGACATAAGGATATGGAAAAATCTCGGGACTATTCATATTTTTCTTTATATTTTTTTGCAGGTGAAGATGTTCATGTCTTACGCCACTACGCCTATTGGGTGCTGAATTCTGTAAACACAAAAGCGGCCGTTACGCCCGAAGCATGCGATGGACTTTCATGTCCGTTTCGTGGCATGGATGGATTGGCATTTACTGCAGATCTTTTCGTTAACAGTACCCTACCAGCTGTAAGTAGCTAATAACATCAATAATATCCATAAATTGGTTTAACATTTTTTTCCACTCTATAGCTGCGAGGAACTCTTTATTGGGAAGTCTACAATCAATCGGAAGAACGTGTTATGTGCTATAAAATTCCAATTTCTTTGAAATACGAACCGATGCTATGATCCACCAATGTTTATGAATGACTTTTGCTTCGAGTCTTTACCCACTCCGGCTATAAATACATTTATTTGAAAACAAAAACCGTTTCGAACACACATAGACACACAATTACACTGCACACTATCTTGAACTGACTTGGTGGCCCTATGCCGTTGTTTAAGGAACACAAAAATATTAACATTATAAACATAATTTTTGTATATACCTAAATATTAAAATACTGGAAATGGAAGCATATTTAGTAATTCTCCTAAAAGAATTTTTTAATTTTTAGTATTGATTTTAAAGAAATTCTCAATTATACTTTTGATCTCGTTCCATGAAAAGAAAATGACAACAACAATCGAAAAAAAAGTAGAAAAAGATAAAAGTATTTACAACTTTTTTTTAACCGTATGTGATATATTGTAACATTATATTTTATTTATTAAGCTTATAGTAAAACAAAAATTAAAATTTCATTAAAGAAAAAGTTAAGGTTTTGCTAAGAAAAATATTTGTTCATCAAAATTGATTTTTTTGACGTTTTCTGGTGTATATGTTTTTCATTTTCTTTTTCTAAACGTGGGTGGCATAATTCAACCAATTTGACGATTTTGTTCCTTTTTGGTGGTATGTATATGAAATGTTTGTATAGTTACAAGATGTTTTGTAAAAATGTAGAGCTGCAGAACGGTGTTGAAGTGACAATTTTTCATTCCCATTTCTTGTTTTACCCATATTTCGCTGAGTTACACGAGAGCCGGTTCAGAATTTCGACAGCTTTAATTTATTTAATAGGTGCTATTGGAATGAACATGAACATTGACCATATCTGAAAACCATGAACTTAGAAATGAATTAATGAGCAGTGGAATAGGTTTACTTTTAATAGTTGGTAAGGTAAGTCTCGCTAGTGTCTAGTAGATAGAAATTCCTCCTTCGAGAGATGATAGCATAATGTTTCCAAAACAGTGGACAAGTATTCCTGGAGAAAATGCGGATATCTGCCGCTTGTACCTTAAAGTACATACATCACGTCATTAAAAGCAACAGCAGTTGCAAGCATTGCAACTTCGACGATCATAACCAAAATTTAGTAGCTACTTTTGACGTCTAAGATTCTGCATTGCGGCCCTTATATCTAGACGGCGTTGCTTAAAGTCATCACTAGCCCTATTCAAATTACTGGATCATTTCCAGATTTATTAGAAATCCCATACAAAATGATGATCCTAGAAATTGATCCAGGGTATGACTTGGATCATCTGCCAAACTAATCCCCCAGATGTCTCCGCCTACAATTTCCCTGAAATTTTCCGTATGCCATTTATTATTTTTGGTTTGTAAACTTTATTCAGAGTTAATCATTTTAATATTTCTTGAGACTTGAGACAAATGCAATTTGTTATTCAGAATATTGCATTGGGGACAGATGACACGATAGTCAGCTGTTACCGATTTGGGAAATTTTGATCCGATTTCATTCGACTTGGACAGGATCAATGTCCGTTTCAGTCGAATACTACTACTAACCCAGAAATAAACCATTATTCCAGTATCACTTTGCTTGCTCGATGCTTGACTTGTACCGAATTACATATGTACATACTAGAATAATGTGTTTGTTAGTTGCTAGGTACATATGTAACCATTTCTTCCCAAGGATAAAAATACGCTAAAACTACGAAGTTTTTTGGTAAATTCCAATCAATTACAATACAATTAAGAAAAAAAAAATTTAAAATTTCAGTAAGTGTTACCAGTGGCTCCCAACGTGATGTTGCGTTGACGCAACGTTGGGAGTTTCTGGGTAAAAAAAAAATTAAACCAAAATTTAAATTTTAAGCTTCTGTGTTGCAACAAATTGTTGATTTATATGGCGAATAATAAATTTCGCGATAAAATCCTGAAACACTCACTACAGCGATATAGATGTCATTTTTTGCAACATTTTGGTCGGATTTTTCGGCTGTTTTTATCTAGTGGTTGGTCATATCGTATAGATAAGAGGCACACTATTTTCTGAAAGCCTTACATTATATTGAATTGAAGATAGATCTGCCATATTTTGCTTGGTTACATCTGAAATTTAACTGGCCATTTGTAATATAATGGAGGTCGGCCGTACTTTGCCGTTAGCGTCAGGTGGTAATTCATAGTAACTTTGTCCCGGATTTCGCTTGTTTTTGTTATTTTCTATTTCAGATTTGAACAGGCATATTACAATTTAGGTGTTTAAGTCAACAGCCAAAATACATAGAGGGGAACTGCTCAACATGTAGAATACTAGCCACAATTATGGCTGGGAAGTTTGTCTTACAACCTTTTAGCGATTCCGGATTGTTTCACAATTCCTTGTGACAAAAGTAAATAATAACTTGGCTAGAAATAAATATGTTGTTGCGTCTAGAGCAAAAGAAAAATTTACTACAGAAAAGTTTAGGACACATTTACTTAGTAGCTCTGTTCTAACAAAACTGTCCTTAAATGGAAAAGGTTTCTGATCCCATACTTGTTGACTTCAGACCGTACCGTGGAGTGAAAACTGTTTCAATAATTTCATCAACTTTGCAGGGTACATATACATTCACTACAAAGGCTCCCTTTACCCACTGTAGAAATCCTTGTAACATTTTTGGATATCTCGACACCATCATGAAATATGTATTTAGAAAATTACTTTAGACCAACTGACAAGTATCTAGCTGTCGTTGTCCCGCAACTTCTTTTATCGTTTTCCTTTCTTCAATGAGACACATGTGACTCACAAAAGAATACTGGATATGAATACCATGTGTGTCACATGTGTCTCGTAGATAGTGAGGTAATTAGGACTCATTTTATGATATTGTTGATGCGAAACCTGCGTTACATAGCAAGAAAATGCTTTGCTCTTTAGGCGTTTGCCCCAGAGTTACTGTACCGGGAAACTCCCAACGTTGCGTGAACGCATCAACTATGCTTAACACATGCTCCTGCAGCAAGGACCAACCTTTTTCCAAAACCAAGTTAAATTAATTAATTAGCAACTGTTTTTTGTCTAGAAAGTGTGTTTGGATATTGATTTTAAAATATTTGAATATTTTTAAAATTATGACAAAAAATGTCCTAAAAAACATGGTATTACCTTCTCTTATATCCTTAAGGACCCAATGGCTGATTTGATATAACAAATATGCAGAAATAGAGCCAAGAAATGTCCATTAAAAACTACATGATTTCTTTTCAATTTCAATTTGGTGGTGTTTACAGAGGTCAAACTTCGTGTTGCGTATACGCAACGCTGGGAAGAAATGGGTTAATGTAACGACTACTTTTTGTACTCATTACTTCAGTTATTTAAGAGTAACGACTTCTTAAGAGTCGGCATACTGTTCAATCGATTGTACAATAAAGCTCATTTTCTTAGGTTCCATTACCGACGTGGCTTAAGAAAATGAGCTTTATTCAAAGAATAAGTAAATAGTAAAGGAAGGAGCATGTGGCAATACTACCGTGCAACGAAAAGGTAACCACTTTCTGGTTCTCCTTTCTCGTTCTATCCTTAACATAAGTATTCTAGTCTCGCTGTCATCTCAGGAGTAGGGTAAAAGTATGAATGAGATAGAAAATGGTTACCTTTTCTTGGTCTATGACTTGTTCCTTTTATATTTACTTATTCTTTGCTTTATTGCACTATCGATTGGACAGTGTATGCCGAATCTAACGATTGGTTACTTTTTTGACTTCTCTAGTTACCAATCTCTAACTCAAATTTACGGGTAAAGAATTTTTTATTGCAATCCGCATTAGCTCTTTAGCAATGTTCAGGTCCCATTCATTAGAAACTTCAAAGCTCCAAGCTCACATGTATCTGCGTACGCACGGAATAATAAATGAGGAAGAAGCACATAATCGTGTGCAGTTTTCCGTTACAGTTTCAAAATGTTCATAAAAAAGCTCAGCCAAGGGCGTAACGTAATCTTTATTATTTGATTTGTATTCTAGTACGAGACAATTTTGAAAATGTCTCCACTCTAGAAAATTCGCACCAAATTAGCTGACTACCGGCCTCCCGATAACGCAACAGCATTACAACTGCATGCAAGGTAAACAACGTCCCCACTAGCACGCACCGTACTAGCATAGCGATCAAAGCCACCTAAACTCAGCTTCATTTGGTGGTTTCAGATTGTAAGACGAAACCGGACGGGTAAACTTGCACGACAAGAACCATCGTTCTTACAATGGGTGAGGTTATAAAACACAACGTTCGCGCAACGTTACCTTTAATTTCAAATCAACTGGCCGTTACGGATCAGAAACTTCTCCCTACAAACAGATCCCCAATTTAGTATAAAGAGTTGACATTTGCCTCGCACTCGTAATTTACGATCGCTATAACTTCTTCTGGTCGGGGACTTACGCAGAAAGTTATTCCAGGAACGGTTTTAGGAAAAAACTTTGCGGTTCCAGGGAATCCCCCGCGGGTGTATAACCCACAACTGGGGTTTTAACACAAAAAAAAAAATCGGGTAAAGGATAAGACCTCAAAACTGCTGTAGAATCGCCACTGCTTCCAATAATAAAACTCGATTGGGCCATCCATGATACACCACCGCACCGTCACAAGCGGCTTAACTAACAACTAAATTTATAAATCGAAAATATTACATTTTTGAGTGTATTCAAAACATGAGAAAAGTAGCAGAAAAGTGCTACTCAATTGGATTCTCATGTCGTATATATGTACATATGTAGATAGGAGAAATGGTTCGGTGGCAAGTACTATTCCATTCTCTTTCTAGTGGATAGTATCCGTTTAATGTGCTCATTGATTTTTTGACGTACAGTAAAGCACCGATGTTCCGAATTGTTTGGAACTGAAGCCTATCCGGATTATCTAATTTTCAAAATACACTAATTACCAATTACCACACTGGCGAACAGTATTGATACTTAAGTCTTTACCAAATTTACAATTTTAACGTTAATTAGTAATTTTGTATTCGAAATATGACTGCCATTAATTTTATACTGCAGGGCCCGCACGAACTTGAGAATTTCCCAATTCTATGATAATTAAACCAAAATTTGGATCAAACCTGAATTGGGATTATCGAAATTCCGGATTTCCGGAGTCAGGATTATAGGGCTCTTACTCTATCGAAAAAAAAATATTTCTTTGTCGAAAAGATTCGTCAAATGGTGAATGAAAAATGATATTCAGACACATAGTCTGAAGTAATATGGGAGGATTTAGAAAAACATTTCGGGAGGAGTCCGGACCCCATTGACCCCTTCCCTAGCTACGTCCCTGCGTGACACCATCCGATTTCCCTTCAAGGCAATGTAAATTTGGAATATTCTCAAGCCCATGATTGCCTGTCAAAGTGTATGAGATTTTTCTAGTTCCTAGCTTTGAACTAGAGGGGGCTCTGATATTGATCAACAGAATGCGGCATCCCCACTCAGCAGGGTCGTACAGTATAAAAAGGCGAGCAAAACCACGAGTCAACAACATTCATTATCATTATTATCTTGACATCGAAGCATCAACTGGAACTCAGAAATAAGACTCGAATGTCGAATCACTCTCCACGTCAGCATCGAATGCGTACAAGCCTGGCCCAAGCAACAATTCGTTTGCTTTAAAGAAGCACTTCACACTGTAGCAATCATATAGTACCACGAACTTCATTTATCGTGACATCGCTTAAAGTAATATTTTGATCCGATAAAACATCCTTAAAGTATTTTCCGGAATAAATTTAAAGATGGTGGTATAAAACTTCGATAAAACTGTCTCCAAACTTTAACCTAAAAAAGACACTCCTTTAAATACTCCACTCTTGTGTTTATTGGATGATACAGCACACACATGCAATCGTCTTTCTAAGTTAACTCACACACACGCATATATTCTTCTATAGCACAGTCGGTGTCATTTTTATAGTGTGACATTCGTATGGTCATCCAATAAATTGTTCAGCGTAGTTTTATAGAAGGATGGACTTTGTGATTTTTTTAAGAATTGACACTTATGAAGTGCTCTGGAATACCACGTTTCTTGAATTGAATTCATTGAAATATTGCATGAAACTGACATTTCCTCACTCCTTTTTAACTTATGAATCAATTAAGATAATCTCAGCGCAGGAAATGTCTGCATTTTATTGATGAATGTGTGGATTTATTCAACTTCAACTGATTGACATATAAAGAAGAAGGTGCATAGGAGAAGGGTCGATAAAGAAGTGTTGAGCACTTGTAGTGTTTACGAGCAATGTTAACTAGATGTGAGGTTAGCCGAGTGGTTAGGGCGTGGACTGACGTACGGCAGTCGCTGTTTCGACGCTGGCTGCGGTAATTATTTTTTTCTCTTTATTTTTGCAATCGCGAGAAAATGACAGAAAATGATGACATAACACATGATGTATGTCTTTCTCGAAGCGTAATTCAGTGCTACAATAAGGTTCTATTGGATGAAAAAACGGCGCCAGATGCCATTATTGGACTATTATTCAGTGTTTATACCCTGTAAAGTGCCCCTATTGTCGTTAGAAGAGAATATTTTACGAAGTATTATAGGGATGAAATTGTTACTTGGGGGACCATTCGGACAGCGTGTGCTGAATATTATAATTTTTGTACGATAAAACACTGGACTGTTTTGTTTTTGCTTTTAATGACGTCATATGCTTGTTTTTGTCGTTTTTTTTGCATCCGCCAATAAATTTAGTGGGTAGCTATGACGGCATTGTCCAGCTGAGTTCCGGCTATGATAGATCTAGATGGCGTTGCTTTAAGAACGACCACGGCGTAGGTAGAGTCTTTGAAGGTAATACCAGGAACGGCCCTGGTTTTCAATTCATTATTTTTAATCTCTTCATTTATTGCGAGTACATTTAAAAATTGTTAAAAGATTATAAACGAATTCTTTCTTTTTGTACACTACTCACAACATAATAATGGCCACTTAAATTTGTATGTTTTATGTTTATTTTTAAGCGTTATACGAGTATTAACGACACTCTTGTGAATCAGATGGTTCCCAGAATAAGCCTGTGCACTAACAGTCCTAAAACACAAACGGTATTTCAGTGATGCATTGAAAAACTTCACTTTTTATGTCGTCAACATTGCATCTAAACTAGCTTCTAAATGGAGGCGCGTCCACAAACTGGCATCGCGAACCGCCATTTGGCAGTTACTTAGCATCTACACTTAGCTACCAAATGGAGACTGAAAATTACATAATCAAACTTTCATTTTGGATATTCTTTTAAATTTAATTATCAAAATCGGACTCTGCGCATTCGAATTATTACTCGGCCATTCAAGAATTATTCAGTTCCACACAAAAAAATGAACAAAAGTTGCAAAATTGTCAAAGCGTCAGCTGGCATATGATTGAGTTGCCACATTGAATATTAAAACTGGACGGCCAACTAAATGGCGATTAGTTTCGATGCAATGACAACTGCCAGTTGGTAGCACGTGCTGTCATTTGGCAGTCACTCTGGATGGACCTTTTAGGAACGTAATTATAAATCAATAACATTTATGCACAATTCTAAAAATAAAACAAATGAAAATTAAATACAAAAAATATTCTTGTCTTTTTCTTAATATTTAAACTAACTATGAATCTAGTTTAATATAAACTTTAAAAAGTACAGTCTAAATAGTGTCATGCCCAGCATACAAATATGATAAAATTAACACTTAATACTTAAATTCGGATGGGTCCTTTTAAATGTTTCACAATGCGGCGTTCGAAATGTTTTCGTAATTTCACGTACTCGCAATGGCTTACGATATATCACACGCAATATGTATTCAGTGTCGAATTTTAGTCGACTGAAAATTATTTCCTTTTTCTGGAAATAACCAAAACAAAACAAAAATACAAAAATTGTAAGTCAATGGGTGGGGTTCCAAAACGCGACAGTTGCTGATCCCCTAACTGCCATTTTGCGGATCTGGAATAATCTCCGGCTCTTTTCCTTTGTCTGCCTTTGTGAAATATGTTAACGAAAAGAACTCGAGATGATTTCTGATCTGCAAAATGGCAATTAGGGGATCAGAATGGCAAACATGTTTGCGGAACATACGCAACTGTTCCGTTTTGGAACCCTACCCAATAATTTTACTGATTGAAACTCACCCTCGGTCGAACAGCACCATACTCTTTCGTTTCGCAGTCATTAGTTGTCCCCGAACAGAGTTCAACAAAACTGAAAGAAAATTTTTTTTAAAAAGGATATTATGTATGTAAAGTTACAACAGAAAAACTTGGCTATAAAATAAAATAAAATTAAAAAAGAACAAATTAGATATACAGGTATACAAAGATCTCTTTCTAGATTGCCTGACATTTTTGTTAAATGCTTGCCTGATGCGATTTCCATTTTTAGGACAGATATCCAAAAATTTCTAGCACCGGGAAAGTATTAATATGTATGTATTACCCCATTTATTCAATTGGCTATAGATGCACACTATTTACCTTCCATTGAAGCTTCGATCACTATGCTCGCTATAGACATGCACCAGCATTCCATGCTTTCGATTGGGCAAGAATTTACATCGAATCTCCCGCTCATCCTGAATCGGCAGAGCATTTAATTCGGCCAAATTGGACCGCCCTCTCAGTGACAACAACGTATTTGTCGAGGTGTTCAATAGCTTGGACTCCTTCAACGATTTCAGTCTTTTTCCTCCACTTATAGATATAGCTTGCACTTGTATGTAGTAGTATGAGTCCCGGCGTAGATCGTATAGATCAAAAGGCGGCTACAACGAAACACCAAACCATAAAAATTTCGAAATTACTTTTAACAATACAAACCTCTTTCACCAAATCCTCTTGCTGATACAGCGAAATATTGTCATCCAAATACAACGACCACGTGACTTTATAGCGATCGATTGGTAAATCTGATTTGGGCCGTGACCAATCGATTCGCGCCAGTACTGTACCATTCGGCCAATATCCTTTCGTTTGAACTTTCAAATGTCGCGGCGGCTTGGGAGCTTTCGGTTCTGCATCGGGATCATCTAAAAAATTGAAGTCAAAGACCCAAAATATAGGATATACTAAGCGAATATTTACGATCATTTAGACGATATTCGCGCGAATAATTGGAATATCCTCGAAAGCCGTACTTATTGATGGCCGCCACTCGAAGTTGGTACCAAGCGCCCATTTTTAGTTTTATGTTGACGGTTATTCTGGAGAAGAAGTGGAAGAAAATTAATGATGTTAGAAGAAACAATACGCATGGCATGGATTCAAAAACAAGAAACTTACGTTTTGATGTTCATCTCGTGATCCACAAACTCTCCACTCCGTATATAATGACACCAGTGCCACTTGTCCAGTTTTCGATGCGAGAACACATTTCCCACATGCGAACGCATTTCCACTACGTACATAATGTTGAATGGTATAATTTCAAAAGGATCCTTGTGCATTTTCCATGATATCTCACAGCTCTTGGCATTGCAATGATGTTCTGATACAGAAACATTGAATGGAATTGGTGGCAGGTTGGGATCGGCTTCCAATCCAGCAGCATCTTGACATGAGTAGCCACAGTCTTGTTTGCAACAAACTCTGTTGAGAGATTTAATAAATTTATTACAGAAAATTATTTTAAGCTTAATTAAAATAATTAATAATAAAAATTTAATTAAAAATCGATTCATTCATTTTGTTTAACAACGGACGTCACCTTAAGGACATAGCCTTTCAAAAATGATGAGAATAAAATATGTACATACACTGGTCGGCATATGTATTTTGACATCTCATACCCTCGAGCCCCGACACTGGTTTTGTTTAACTAACGCCAATAACGGTAAGTTTCTTTTATCAAAATTAAAGCACATATAGACAGCAATAAATATGCTTAATATTTTTCCTGTCCTCTTTCGGACTCTCATGCTATAGAAAAGAGAAAAGATGGAGGCGTAATTCTGGTGTGGCATAAGTATTTTGACAACATTTAACTCTTTGATTGCACCCATTCTTTCGCAAGAATGGATGCACGAAACATATTTTTATTTTTATTTTTGAGTTTGCTATATTAATTAAAAACAAATATCACCAGTGGCTGGAAACAAAAACAAAAATCAGAATTTCGAAGATTGGTTTGAGCATCGATGGATGCAAGCCTTAGTCCTGGTTTACACATTGAATACGCTACTATTGAATTTTTTTTATACGGTAAACTGTTTATTACCAAACAAAAAAATGTTTTAAAACAAAACAAAAACAAATCTTGGCGCTCTCTTAAAGAAAGCGAATGTGAACCCCGAGTGATAAATGAGCCACGATGAACAACTCTAAGAAAGAAGTGAAATTTAAACCAAATTGTGCCCCAAAAAAAAAAACGAATATAACTTCCGACGATTTAATGACAACCAAAAGAAGCTTAGGCCATGGAAACAGTGATTTGAACTTAAGCAGCCTAGGCCATTGTCAGCAATATATCCTGGCATCATGAGAGAGCCTCCACTGTGGTATTCATTTTGATAACCAGGTATCCGTTTTTCCACATAAACTGGGCATTTTCTTGAAATATTGATTTTTTTTTGTAAAAAATGTAATAAAATAACGAATATTAGCCGAAAAACTTTTTCCTTAGTAACAGAAGTTTGCTTTTGGTATGGTTTTTAAATCTTTCTTTGGTTTCACTTTATCTGCGTATGTATGCAATTTGCTTTTTTTAGTTCAAGGCCGAAGGTGGTCGTTGTTATCTCTGCCCCCGATGGCACATGGTTCATATTTATAATATCCTTTGGTTCAATTTGGACATTTTCCATAAATATTTGGAAGATTTTTCGGTAATTATTCGATTACACATCCCATTTCTGTGATGCATGGAATAGTTGTCTATTTCTTTTCTCTTATTAAATTTTGGTGTTTAATAATGGACAGTCTTCCTTATAAAATTAAATTCAATTACAGCGTCTCCAACCTTTAAACCAGGGTTGAAGTTTGCCTCTACGGAGGCATAAACCAAACTTCGAATTTCTTATATTTTTCCAATGTTTCAAGCCACTGGACACATTTTCTGCTTGGAATTCAAAATATAAACACAAATCATTAACAAAATTATGTTTTATCCATTTTTTTCCAGAGAAATTGGTGTACAATCAAAGATTTAAATATTGTCAAAATACTTATGTCGCACCAAAATTTCGTACCAATATGTTCTCTTCTTTATAGCAAGAGAGTGCGAAAACGGACCGGAAAAATATTGAGCATATTTATTGCTTTTGATATGTACTTTGATTTCCTTATAAGAAATTTACCGTTATTCGCTCTAGTTAAACAAAATCAGTATCTTGGCTCGAGAGTACCAGATGTCAAAATACATATGCCGGCTAGTGTGATTTTAATTTAATTTTTTATATTGATTTTTTTATGCAATCTCGCTCTTTTACATTTTTTTAAGAAGTAAGGCAACCACTTTTGTATTCGTTACACGTTATACACAAAGGTTTAGGATAGGATGTCGCAACATTTTGTAAGTGCCCTAACCCTAAACCTAATTTATGTTATGTTATTGGACGAAGTGACAAATTAATTGGTAGTTATTTAAAAAAGGACATACATCAAGAGCTACAACAAAACGAGGACGGGGGCAATTATACGAGAAGTCTCAGATTCTGCATAGTCTGCTGCGAAAATCAGAGCAATGGATGGAAATTTTGCCAGTGTACGGACAATACAAACAGTACGTATCTCAAACGGGAAACTCATGAAAAAAAACTCTCTCTCTCTAGTTCCTGTCAACCCCTTGTGGGGCATAGGGCATTAACTACGCCTACTCTCCACCTCGTTCTGTTCTGCGCCAACGGGGCTAGCTGCGACCATGTAAGATTTAGTGTTTTCGCCTCGCTTGCTACCGATCTTCTCCATGTTTTCCTTGGCCGTCCAACACGGCGTCTTGCTCCGGAATCCTGTGGATTCCAGTTCAGGGCCTTTTTTGCAATGTTATTGGGCCCTCTTCGGAAGGTGTGACCTATCCATTGCCACTTAAGTCTTTTGATCGAAGTGCCTATCCTTTCTCGGCCAGTTATAGTGAGGAGATCCTCGTTCGAAATGATCTCCGGCCAACGAATATGTAGGATGCGCCGTAGACACTGATTTACAAAAGTTTGCAACTTATCAGTAATCTCTTTAGTCACCTTCCAGGTTGAACAGCCATATAGCAGCACGGATTTCACATTGGAATTGAAGACTCGAAGTTTGGTGCGTCTGGAAATATTGTTGTTTAGCCAGAAAGGAGTCAAATTGAAGAAAGCCGCCCTAGGCTTGTTTATCCGTGATTTTACATCAGCATCCGCTCCACCATCTGCTGTAACTACGCTCCCGAGATAGCAGAATTCATCAACTTTTTCGACTGCCTGTCCCGAAATACAAATTCCGCTTTGTCCCCCTGGATATGTGCTCAAGAGCTTAGTCTTGGCAGCATTGATTTTCAGCCCCGCATTACGACTTGCGCAATTTAGAGCTTCTGTCATTTGAGCGACATCATCCGTATTAGTAAATAGAAGACAAATGTCGTCAGCGTAGTCAAGATGTTGAAGGTGATCAAACAATTTCCATCTGATACCTTTGTTACGATGTAATTGAAGTGCGGAGCCGAGTACATCACTAATGACAATAAGGAAGAGAATAGGTGACAAAATGCAGCCTTGTCTCACTCCACTGTGCACCTCAAAAGGATCTGAAAGCTTGCCCTTATGCAAGACGTGACATTGGGCTCCATTGTAGGATTCCTTAATGATGGATATTATCTTATCTGAAATATTTCGTCTTCGTAAGGCATCCCAGATGTACTGACGATCAACACTATCGAAGGCTTTTTCAAAGTCGATGAACATGAGATGTAATGAGGATCTCCACTCCGCGGATTGCTCGATGATAATACGGAGGGTGTTAATGTGATCGCTACAGGAGAACCCTTCGCGAAAGCCAGTCTGTTCATCGTTCAATGTGCTATCGACTTTTTCCTTGATTTTTCCTAAAACAATCTTAGCCATCAACTTGGAAATATCAGGAAGTAGACAGATCCCACGCCAATTATTACAATTCTTCAAGTCACCTTTCTTCGGAATTTTAATAATTAGGCCCTTTTTCCACTCACTGGGAAGAGTTTCAGTTTCCCAGCACTCTCGGATTAAGGGAAGAAGAATATCCGCTGTAGCGTTAATATCCGCTTTTAAAAATTCTGTCGGAATTCCATCAATCCCCGGGGCTTTACCGGCGTCCATTGATTTGATAGCGTTTGTTAGTTCCTTTTTGGATGGTGGACCGGAACTAATGCCGTCTATTTGAGGGACGTCTTCTGCTGGCAACGAAGATACACTTGCAGGCCCGAAAGTGTTATTCAGGACCTCTAAAAAGTGTTCTCTCCATCTTTGTAGCTGTTGTTCTTCGGTAACGAGCAGAACACCTTCCTTATCTTTCACAGGATGTTCCGTTAATAAAGATCTGCCAGTTAATGGCTTTATAAGTTTGAAGAGTGTTCCACTGTCACCGCGGAGATCCGCATCCTCTGTCTCCTTCGCAAGTGCGTTGATATTGTTACGCTTATCACGTCTTACACTCCTCTGAACGCCTTTTTGGAGCGAACGGTATTCAGCTCTGTATCGTTCTTTAGCTGAATCGTCAGCAGCTGAGTTAATCTGCTCCTTAACTCTCTTGCGTGCTGAGATAAGAGACCAAGTAGAGTCGCTAATAAATGGTTTCCTACCGCGATCCAATCGTCCTAAAATTTCTTCGCCACATGAAATAAATGACTCCTTAGCGACTTTCCATCTATCTTCAATTGTCGGATTCTCATTTGGTGGTGGTGCATTAGCTTTTTCGTGCAAAGCGGTGGAGAACGCACGCTTGGTTGATGGAATTTTGAGCTTCTGCACATTATACCTAGGGCAAATATTTGCGCGGTTAGGACGCTGGATTGCTGCCGTTCGTAAGCGCATTTTTGCGATGACAAGATGGTGGTCACTGCCAATATCAGCACCACGTTTCGCCCTAACGTCCAGGACACAGTTTCTCCACGTTTTGGAAACAGCAATATGGTCTATCTGGTTCTCAGTTCTGCCATTTGGAGAAGTCCAGGTTGATAAGTGGCAATCTTTGTGTTTAAACAGAGTCTCACCAATGACGAGCTGACGAGACTTACAAAACTCTATAAACATCTCGCCATTCTGGTTTCTGTCGCCTAACCCATGATTTCCCATAAGATGTTCCAATCCTTGGTTATCTGACCCGACTTTAGCGTTGAGATCCCCCATTATGATTTTAATGTCACCTCTGGGAGCCCTATCAAAGGTGTCGCCAAGTCGTTGGTAGAAGACGTCTTTATCAGCTTGATCAGCTGGTTCGGTTGGTGCGTAACACTGAATTATCGTGATATTTCGTACTCTGGATTTGAATCGGGCGGTGATAATGCGGTCGGAAATTGGTTTCCAATCGATAAGGGATCGACGTGCATCCCTTGTCAAGAGGATTCCGACGCCTGCCTGCCGAGGAGCATTTTGGTCATCATTTCCAGAGTACAATAAAACAGTATGAGAGCTTGGTGATAAAGTCGCTCCTGATCCGAGCCATCTTGTTTCGCTCAGTCCTAATATAGCGATGTTATACGCGGTAATTTCCCGTTCGACTTTAGTGAGTCTTATGTTGTTGCACTCGCTCCACATCGTTCGAACGTTCCAAAACCCAATCGTGGTCCGTTGTTTATAGCCAAAAGTCGTTGCCGATGAATCAGTCCGAGGTATCCGAGGCTCGTTAAATGTTTCGAGTGTAAAGAAAATTTCAAGTACGCGGGTTACAAGCCTACGTACCCTATCCCTCAAGTCGCCTTTTACGACAAGCCGGGAACGCTGTGGCATAATTCTAACCCCAAAAACCACAGGGGTCAATTTTTTGTTAAGTTTCGTACATATCTGAACCCTTGAGCGCACAAAACAGAGTCGCTGCGCGCACAATTGTAGAGATATGTTCTAAACTCAGGAGAGTTTTATTCTCTCCTGTCCCTTTAGTCGCCTCTTACGACACGTCGGGAAAGACGGAGGCACTATTCTGGACCCGCGCCACAGGGCGGCAGTATTATGGTAAGGGACGCATAAATGGCTACATCTCAAGTCCAACTATTAGTTTGTTGATAGGATTTTGAATATGATAATTATATGTTACTAAAGAAAGAGGGTAGCAAATTATTTGATATTTCTTACTTTGTTCCGGAACACGTATAATCATTTCCCTCCTTACATTCGTCCAAGCATATTTTTTCTAATATAGAATTTGTACTGTTCGGACATTGGCCAGGTTTTCTGGATATCACGGATAAATTGTTTCGGCAAGTGCACTAAAAAAATTAATGTTAAAAAAAATGTTAATATAAAACGATAGGAGATTCAAAAATATACATAATGTTGTTTTCTAGCACCTTACTTCATCAGGTTTATACAAACAGGATACATCACAACGTTTCTGTAGGATATAGTCATCGATATCCCACGGGGAAATTTCTCTTCGACATTGCACAATCAGTCCATGAAACAGAATTAATGTGGAAATGATGTGAAATCTGTTTTGGATCATCTGAAATAAAAAGTCAACAGTTTATACAAATTAACCAGTATATTGATGTTAATAGGAACTTAAGTACCGAAATATCCAATGTTAGCAAAAATCTGATCATTTATTTATTTTTCTTTATTCTTTCATGAAAACACCACCAAATTCATTAGTCAACTGTAAAGAAAGTCTATTAACCTATTGCTTAAACTTCTACCCTAATCATGAAGACTATAACCGCATAAGCATAGCACACGTTAGTACAGCAGTATTGTAATTTTAGCTCATGCCTTCATTCATGCGTTTATAAATAAAATTCAACCTGACTACAAAACATCGTAAGATCAACTTACGCTATTTATGCAAAAAATCTTGGAATTCACTCTGTACTGCATATTTCAGTCAGTCAAAACAGACTCAAACGAACTTTACAACTGCCAATTTCCTGTGAAATATCTTTCGTTGCCTTTCCATACAAAATTATGTACATGTACGTAAATTCATTGCGTTCACTTAAGTTAGTATGCTATATAAAGTACTAACATATCTATCTTTACTATGCGAATGGAATCCAAGAAAATGCTCTCGCACCGTAAAAAAAAACAGAAGAAGGTCAATCCATCCATAATGCATCAAACGCGCACTTTCTTCATGCATTTTCCCCGATCTGTCACAGGCCAAACAAATCGTCAGTTTTACGACTGTTATCACACATCAGGCTCAGATATCAAAAATCGTTCTCTATGCAAATAGCTTAGAGTGCAGTGATCTCTATTGACACACAAGTTCAGATTGACGAGACTTGTAGCCGCAGCGGCATATGCGGCCCAATGCGGCCTCAGGCGCAATTGTTTACATAATGTACGTACGTACAAGAGATAGTCTGAGCCTCGTGTTCGCCATAAATAACATCTTCATCATATCATCTTCTCTAAACAAAGGATCATCTTTCGACAGACAGTTTAGATTAGTGGCATTTTTTACCATTATGCAGAAGGCAGACAACCGTCATAGCTCCTTCTGTATTGTAATTTCGGAAAATTGGTATGTTATGTGGATTCTTATCATTTTGGGGATGCACAGTAATTATGCACTTTGAATACACTGGAAATGCAATTATGGTAAGCTGACCAGACTTCCGAAGACCCAATGCTGTACACATGCTTGCGGAATGCAATTTTCACGCCGATTTGGAGAAATACGAGGCTACACCATGATGCATGCCATAAAATTATCTAATTCTTCTTCCCTTCTAAATGATATCTTCCTAAACAAAATTGAGAAGGAATAGTAGCCGATATTCTCGGAAATATGTGGTAAACCTTCGGATGGCAAGGTTCTTTTGATACTAAAGAGGGAGCCCTAAAGTTCTCAATGTTAGATAAGTGGGGATTGATCCCCCTGGTCACATATATTTTTTTATACTAAAATAATATAATTTTAATAATTGATTACATTTTGTAACAATGTCTGCCAAAATACCATCTTCAGGGGAATTTCGGAATAAACCCTTTTTACCGTATTTTCAATTGAATTATTGTTACTGTCTTGGCTAGAATTTTGACAATTCCCAGCGTATACTGGCGTACATGAGATTTGGATTTCATCAAGCGCTGTTTTTCAAATAGTGTGACTGCCACAAGAACAGATCAGGTAGAATTTACTAAGACAATTTTGCATTATAACGCACATCAGTATCTAGTGATAAAATAGGGTTCTTATTGAGCAGCATTAAGCAGGGCCGGCCCTAGGGGTGGGCGAACTGGGCGATCGCCCAGGGCCACCACATTTAAGGGGCCACCACTCTCAAGGAACCTTTTCTTTCCAGGGGCCACCACTCGGAAAGGGGATCATTCAAAAGGAGCCTCCACGCAAGAGATACTCGAACTAAATTAAAGTTAATATAAAGTGAAATAACGATGATGTGATTGTACTGATAAAAAATATGTCATAACATACATAGGGATAAGACATCCATCCATCCCTCTCTCTCTCTCTCTCTCTTTTGAAACAAATTGCAATATGTGTTCTCCAACGTCACCATTGATTTAAAAATGGCATGCATGGTATGAAAGAAGTTTGATTTTTAAAACTTATCGAAAAAAATTACCAATATCCAAGCTCGAGAAGGTACAGGTTAAACCTGAGATTATTAGCCGGTAGTGATGACACAAGAGGTCACTACTTCGCGGATTGGTATAATAAGGGAAGAAAGAAGAAAAATAATCCTAGATCAAAATTTTTGAATTACCGTATTCGGATCCTTGAATTTTTGCTCGCTTAACAGACCACATCGTTGCTGCCATACAAACATCTTAAAATCGATATTAGTGACTGGAAATCTGATACTTTTTCTTTACAAGAAGTTTGAATTGGCGTTTATCATGAATAACTTCACCGCACGCACGTTACCGAACGTCAGACCTATAAATGAGGATTGGAGTTTCCTGCATAGAAAGCGGCGGAAGTATTATTTATAGAAAGACGATGCAGCGCGTGTTCAAAATTATCGTCTAACGCAGTGCTTCCCGAACGGGGTGTCGTAGAACACTAGGGTTCCGCGACGACTTCTCAAATATAGGAAATGAGTAATGTAAAAATTACTTTTGATTGAATAACTCAAGGAATGCATAGAAAAATTACACAAAATGTTGTGAAATTCCTAGGTTTAGGCTGCCAACTTAGCACTCCGGTGAATACCAATAATTAACATAACTTACGCAAAGTTATGAAACTCACAAACAATATTGATGATATTTTGAATGTTGGCGAGTGAAAAGCAGTTACAAACCTGACAAAAATGTGTAAAATGTCAGTTTTTTCCGATTGGAAGATATGGTTGGAAACATTTTCATTAAGATATGCGCCAAAAAAAAATTGCCTGCGATTTTTTAATGAATGCTAAAAACATAATCATGATATAAAATTAGAATTCCGCAGACTCTGAGGTGATTAAAAACAGCTAACTGCCAGTGACATCAGCTCCCAATATTTGCGAAAAACGCTAAAGAGTTTTTATGAAGCACTCATCAGTCGCTGAAACCACTGATCTAACGTAAGGGGAAAACATTCAGTCAATCAAGATCAGATGCTTTTTATTTGTGTATTAGTAAGGGAGTAGGGGGCCACCATCATCCATTTGGCCCAGGGCCACCAGAGTGCTAAGGCTGGCCCTGGCATTAAGGCACATGCTGGAGTAACTTGGTTGAACAATACTGCATCATGCTATCCGATATGTAGTTATGAAAGGTTTTTCTCGTCTTTACGTCCTGCATCCTTGCTCTGCAGAACATTATTGTATATACTGCAGCTGCAGACAAATCACTCACTGAGGCCTATTTTACTACATTTATCTCCAGTGCGGGAACGATTCCTTACATTTGCGCTCGGTGTTGCAGACAAACCTTCAATTTTAAGTTCACCCCACAACTTTCCAGGATTGAACTTTCAAATAGGCCTGTTCCTAACACCGGTACATTGGTTTAAGACCAGTGTTCATTCAGTACCGGTACCAATATTTCGAAGTACAGATATCCCGATTTTTTGTCCGGTTTTTTCAACCATGGTCACGAATTAACCGGCTCATGGTAAAACAAAACCAGGTCATGCTAAAAAAAAACCGGCTGATGGTTGGAAAAAACGGGTAATGCGAAAAAACCGGTACTTGAATAAAACCCGCTCATGGTTGAAAAAAACCCGGTACTGAAAAAACCGACTCATGGTTGAAAAACCGGCTCATGGTTGAAAAACTGGCGGAGACCGGTGCACCGGGTATGGTACGGGGTACTGAAGAGACCGGTATCCGATATTGAAATCTGAGCACCGAACAGGCCTACTTTCAATGTGTATTGTATTCTGCGTACTTAAAATCTTTATGCGATTCACGGTTCTTCCTCGCTGTGCCAAACTTATTCCTCCTGAATCTCTGCTAAACAAGCAGAATAGAGACAATTTAAAAACCTTGAAGCAACGGCCTTCTTTTAGATCTTAGGGATTCTAAAGTTAATTTATTGGACTTCCTCTGAGCTGAAAAAAAAATCCAGACCACCAACTCCCTCCCTCTTCTGAAAAGTTATCTACGCCACTGGTGCTCATACAAACGTATGTTTTAACACAAAAGGTATAGCAAGGAAGAATACTCGAAATAAAATTATACACATAAAATTGAAAATAGATTTCAGAAATTTAAGATTTCTGTAATCTATCGATGGCTGCAAATTTTGAATCTTGGAAGCTAGAGCCTTGAAATATTCAAAATATATGGATAGTGCGATGCTCTAGAAGTCTGCCAAATTTAAAAACTCAATGAGAAAACACAAGTGTGCGGTTTGGGCAGCTGTAACTTCCGAACGCGGATAGGTAGTACCTTGAAACTTAGAGTCAAGTCAAGTAGCTAAGGGTGCCCATTATCACCAAATATGAACAGTACGTTGCTCTGCAAGTTTTCTAAATTTTAAAATGTTTCGCTCACGAATTTCAGAGTTATGAACAATTTTCAATTAGAAAACTCAAAATTGCAATTTGGGCAGCCGTAACTTCCGAACGCGATTAGGTAGGACCGTGCAATTTGGAGGAAATGTGAGCTTCAAGTAGTTCTACAAGTGTGCCAAATTTCAGAAACATAAAAGTTCGGTTATCTCGCTAAATATCATATAGGGTACAGTAGTCAAACTTTACATCTTAAAAGCAGTCAAGATTGATCGCACGCTTCACCCAGGAGCTTATCTTGTAGTGATCAGGTTTCATTGTGTGGCTTGGGGAATGCTGTAGATTTTGCTATACGTTTCCCATTGCTGTACGGCAGGTCCAAATGCTGTACTGTACAGCAAAATGCTGTACGTCTGGTCAGCTTAAATTATGGGGTAAAGCTTCTGAGCTATGCTGCAAGTTGCAACGTATATCAGCAGGAAGTTCCCGATGATTGGAGCGTATATTTTTCTTTGTATGTTTTTGCTTAAGATTTTAGATATATCACATGTAGGTATATTTGCTGTAAATTGGTTTAGTTTGAAAAAAAATAACGAAATTTTTAGCATCGACTCGGAGCTTCAATCGACTAACTCGACTGAGCTATTGATGCATACGAAGTATGTATAGGTATCATCATAAACAGAAACACACTTTGTATTTTAAATCATACGCACGACAATTTATTCAGTTCGAAAAAAAAATCAAGAACAGCTACAGAAAATTTGTCCAAAAACTTGAAACTTCTCTAGTCCTCTTCTGGTCCATCACGACTTCTAGGATTTTTTACATAACACTTTCCACGATGCGATTCCACTGTTTTATCAATCTGTTCGTCATAACGACCGGATACTAATAAATTTGGATATTTTCTTGTCTTACATTTTATCTTGTAATCTCGATAGTATTTCAATGCTGAAATGTCCCCTACGCAAAGTTTCTCCAATTCCAGATCGATATCTTCACCGTTGGCCTGTACTCCGATCGAATAAGTCTTGACACCAACGGTTCGCCGACAACGGAAAATGCGTTTTCGATAATGCGGACAGGACGAATTTTGATTCTTTACAAACTGATGGCTAGGCATAGTTTTTATTGTTTTTATAAAATTAGATTGATAGTTATCGGCTGGCCAATATGATCTGTTCTAACTGATTTATCGACTCATCTGACCATCGTCGGATATATTTACATAAATCTACGTGTACCTCGTCAACAATAAACTCTTTTAAGAGGGTTTCCAAAAAGTGGGTTTAGTATAGTACAGATCAGTGGCGGCTCGTGCCTATGGAAATAGGTGAGGCGAAAAAAGCACAATGAAAGGGAGTTGGTACATTCACAGAGGATAATTTTACGAAATTGTTAAAACAAAAAAAATGATAATTCATTTAGGTTATGTGCGACCACATTACACAACTTTATTCAACACACCATAATCCTAAATTAAAATCATTCAAAACCAATTTGAAAAGTTTTGGCGATGTTGAAATCTTGCATAAATGAACATTGACAAAAACAACAACTATTCTACCCATTTTAAAATCATGTCCAACATCATCTAAGATTCCCATCCTCGTCGCCAATTTGTAATATATCGGAGGAGATGAAAACACGTCTTTACTCTTTGGTGGTCGCAAGCGGAAGAGGCCGAGCACACGTTTATTACAATTGTCATTATAAATGTCATTATGTCAAATATTATAGATAATTCACAATAGTAAAACATATGTTACAATAATATCCAATATTATAGTACAATAAAATAATATAATAATATCCAACACTTTTCCATTTCAAAAAAAAAAAACGGTAAGTTCTTATCTCAACTTCATTTTGCAGAACTACATTTCAATACGCAAAGCATACAACAAAGCGAGAACACATCATCGCGCGTTTCGATTCAGATACACACGCTGAGGCGAATCCTGTGTCGCCTCACTGGTGTTTTTCTTCCCGTATATTCTCCTGTACAGAATCGGTCGAATGTACTGATACGCGTTGAGATGTTGTTCGGTATCGTGTGTCGTAAAAATTATCGCCTCACTTGTATGAATTAACGTACAGAAATGATGTTAGGGATTTTGCGGTTGTGTAAAGGAATTTCCAAGTGAGTTTAAAGATACCTTTAGGACTTTTTATCATATTTGATGGATCATGTTGTTGTTGTTAAATTATGTTTTGTGATAAATTAAAATATATAATTAAACGAAAATGAAGGTGAGGCGCCGCCTCTGTTGCCTCATCTGAGGAGCCGCCACTGGTACAGATAGCTCAAAACCCAAACATAACAAAAAAGAAATTTTGGATACCAAATTGTTGAATACACTGCCCAATATATGCAGAAGAAAATAAATTACACTAGTTTGCGTCATGGGTTAAGGGGGAGGGGGTGGCAAAGAGTTGAAAATTCACTTTGTATGGGGAGTATCCTTAGTTTTGATCGGATGGTAATAATTTTTTGTCGGGAGCATAATGGGGCCTAGGCTATGTACCGCACTAAATTTGATCTGCCTGGCTTAATTTAAAAAGAAGCTACATACATGCCTTTTTGAAAAATGTTAGGAGGAGTGGGGGAGGTGTCAACGGTCGGACCCATTCAATTTTTGGTTTAAATCTTGCACATTTTCTTAGCAATATATGAACGAAATCTTATGACTCTAGATTAAGTTGACCAGACGTACAGCATTTTGCTGTACAGTACAGCATTCTGACCTGTCGTACAGCATTGGGAGATGTACAGCAAAATGTACAGCATTCCCAATATCACACCATGAAACCTAATTCACTACATCAGGGGTCGACAAGGGCGTCTCGGGAGCCACGTGCGGCTCTTTTAGTGTAATTTAATGACTAAAAGCATTTTCAAACTCTTGCACAAATATTCTAAAAGCACAATATTTATCGTTACCTGCTTAAAATATATAGCCCTGAATGATCATGGTAGTATAAAAGTCTTAGCCCATGTTCCACTATCTGTTTGGATTTCTTTTGGTAGAAATTCGCAGATTCAAGGAACTCACCAAGGCGCAGTTAAAGTTTCGACTCGGCAACAATAAGTACGATTTCAAAATACATATGTATATATTTTAGCAGCCGCTTTCCGTGTTGTTTTGTAAGGCCGTCCATTGCAAATTAGGTTTTAAAAATAACGCATGATCCAATTTTGCTGTTGTTGTAGCGATCCTACAATCAGCCGTTTCATCCTTGCTCTATAAACAAATTTCGAAAAATAGAGCCCCGTTGTCCTATGGAATTTTATCGGTCTTGGGTCGCATCCTTGAACGGCTGTAACTCTCGAACGGAGACGGCTAACTAATTTTCAGCAAAATGTGCCTCCAACATCCTCTACATGGGCCGCTTTATATCAGCCTTATAAAAAAAAACTTCAAAAAATTGACGCATATTGCCCTTGAATTGGAATTTTATTGGTCTTATTGGGTCGCATCTTTGAACGGCTGTACCTTTTGAACCGAGACGGCTAGTACTCTGAAATTTTCAGCAAAATGTGCGCCCAAAAATCCTCTAGATGGGCTGCTTCATCCCCGCTCTAAAAATTTTCGATAAGTAGTACCATTGTCCTTGGTACCCCCTATGGAATTTTATTGTGCTTGGGTCGCATCTGTAACTTTCTAATTTTGGTCAGTAAGGGTAGTGGTAAACTAAACAATTCTGATCACTCCTCTAACCGATTTCAAATTATCCAGCGCGAAAAAATGTCTAATTGTCTTCCTTTGGGCTCCAGGGGCATGGAATCGAATGCTGGTCAAAGATCAATAGTGCTCTAGAATTAATTGACATTCAAAATTATCATATTAGAACTTACCGTTATATTATATTGAGTCATACATTTTTCATAAGGCAATTGTGTCTCCTATGCAATGTTGTATTTCGAAAAGTTAATTTTGAAACTCTACAAAATCATATAGCTTTCCCCAGATAATACGTACCGTTACGAAAAAAACAATTTGGCTCTATAAACAAATACTAAAGAGTAAATTCTCAAATTTGGCTCTTCTGGCTAAAAAGTTACTATCGATATTTATGTTTGACAATCGCTCATTTGTGGGAACCCTTTGACCGAAATTTCTGAAATTTGTCGCACTTGTAGAGGTAACTAGCTCTACAAGCTCACATTTCCTTATAATTCAAGGTCCTACGTATCAGGCAGCTTTCATTAGTGACAGCGGCTCAAATCGCAGTTTTGTGTTTTCTAATTAAAAATAGTCCATAACTAGAAAATTCGTGAGCGCAGACTTGCAGAGCACCGTACTGCCCATATTTGGTGCAAATTTCAAGGGTACGATTGAGGACTTTAGGGCTCCCTTATGGGCCCAGTTTAGTACAACAGAACCTTGCCTTCTCTTGGTTCAGCACATATTTCTCAGAATATCGGCTACGACTCAATTCTGTTTACAGAAATGAAGGTACGATAATATGAGGCAGGGACGTAGCCAGGATTTTGTTTCGGGAGGGGTCCGACATTTGACATTATTAGAAATTAGAATTTAGAATGTTGTTAACTGTGGAAACTAGTTTCAAGCCCCATTTCAGCACTGCTCACTCTGCCTGAAAACTAAATTCCGCAACCATGTGTACAGCATTGGGTCTTCGGGAGTCTGGTCACCTAACTCTATATTTATTCTATCAAGAGTTACAGTGCGAAATGCAAAACTCAAAAAATGTAAATTCACTATTATGCTTTTGGGTATAGCGTATAATTTTCTAAAAAAAATGTCTAGAGTATTGTATATCGTTACAAAGGTAATTTTATGTAGTTCATTTCGTACTCAAGACGTTTTGCGGTTAGGCTCATAGTTTTCCAGATATTTGCAAAAAACTGAATTTTCACCCCTTTGCCAACCCCATCCCCTTAACCCATGACGCAATTTAGTGTAACTTTTTACTGCGTATACTTGGCAGAGTATTGAACAATTTGGCATGAAAAATTTCTTTTTTTTTATGTTTGCGCTTGGTTGAAAGTGTCTGGACAGGCATATTAATACAGACTTGGAATGTGATTACTGTAAAGTGGCCAGACTCCTGAAGGCCCAATGATGTACACATACTCCCGGAATTCAATTTTTCGACAAATCTTCAACCATACTACCCCCCTTCTTTTTCACGCCGATTTGGAGAAAGCATACTATTTCACTAGGCCACCACTATGATGCATGCCATAATACGCCCCTCCAGAATTTATTTCAATAGGCTTTGCAACTCAACTTCCCAAAGTGCTTCCAATTTATTCATTCCAAGAATGCTGTCGAAAATAGATTGTATGTATCTGAGCTTGCAGTCCGGGAAATTGTGTCATCTGGACGAAGGTAGACTTAACCGTGAATATATAATAAACGAATTGAAAAACGTAAAAATATTGTGACCCAAGTTAGCCTTTAATAATAGAAAATTCGGAAAATTTCGTAAGGCTTCATACAGACTCCGAAACTTGAAATAAAACGTTTTTCTCAGAGCCGTGCAAAGGGAAGGCAGAAGCGGCACGGCGCGTGGCCACCGAATACGCGAGCCCAAGCATACTTTTCATACTTCTTCACTCAAACAACAATCATAATTTCTAATAATGTCAAAATTTCTAAAACTTAGCGTCGGACCCCTCCCGAAACAAAATCCTGGCTACGTCCCTGCCTCATATTATCCTACCTACATTTCTGTAAACAGAATTGAGCCGTAGCCGATAATCTGCGAAATATGTGGTGAACCTTGAGCAGACAGAGTTCTGTTGTACTAAACCGGACCTATAAGGGAGGAGGGAGCCCTAAAGTCCTCAATGTACCCCTTGAAATATCTACCAAATATGGGCGGTACGGTGCTCTGCAAGTCGGTGTTCACGAACTTCCGAGTTATGGACAATTTTCAATTAGAAAATACAAAACTGCGATTTAGGCCGCTGATCGAAGATCGGCCAAAGGATTCCCGAGTTATCGAAAAAGAGCAATAGTACGAGTACTACTAGGACTTTGTAGAGCTTCAAGATGAACTTTTCGAAATTCAACAGTGCGTAAACACAAGTTCCTTATGAAAAATGTATATGTAAGTTTAAAAATGATAATTTTAAGTGTCGAAATTCTAAAACACCATTTATATTCGACCCGCATTCGATTACATGTAATTTTAAATGATAATATCCCGGAGCCCAAAGGAAGACAATTAGGACATTTTTCGCAATGGATAATTTGAAATCGGTTAGAGGAGTGATCAGAATTTTTTAGTTTATGTTGTATCAGAAACCACTACCCTTATACTGACAAAAATTCCTCCAAGTATCACAAATTACAACGCCTAACCTGCATGAATTCGCATAATAAATTTTTTATTACAAGACATATGCGCGGGTCAGATCACATAAATATGCTGCAGCATACCGGTCTTCATAGTAGGAAACCATTCCTCACAGATCCTCAACCATGGCCGTACGGAAAATGGCAACGTATTCCTAGTGTTACTTGAATGATAAATTCGGAACGGAGTATGAAAGAGGAGCTGGGGCTTTAGAACCCAGCACCCGAATCTCGATCGCCAGCACAAAGCTTTTCGAAAATTACAACCGTTCAAAGATGCGACCCAAGACCAATAAAATTCCATAGGGGGTACGAATGCGGGTCTATTTTTCGATTTTTTTTATAGAGCGGGTATTTACTGGCCAATTTAGAGTATTTTGAGGCACACATTTTGCTGAAAATTTCAGAGTCCTAGCCGTTTCGGTTCGAAAGTTACAGCCGTTCAAAGATGCGACCCAAGGCCAATAAAATAACATAAGGGGTACCAAGGGCAATGGGGATCTATTTTTTTAAATTGTTTTTATATAAAGGGGGTAACACGGCCGATATAGAGGACGTTGGGGCGAGAGAACATGTTTTTGGTTTTTTTTTTCTCAATAAATTGTCAGGCTCGATCGATTCAAGAGAAAAAAATGCACTAGGACCGCTACAACTACAACCACAACTAAATTGGATCATTCGTTATTTTTAAAATCTAATTTGTAATGGATCGCCTTAGAAAACAGCACGGAAAGCAGCTGCTAAAATTTCAACATATTTTGAAATAATTGATGCCGATAATTTGTGCAAGAGTTTGAAAATGCTTTGAGTTATTAAAGCACACTAAATAAGTCAAAGAGCCGCATGTGGCTCCCGAGACGCCCTTTGTCGACCGCTGATGTGCATTAGTTAGCATTAGGAATGCTGTACATTTTGCTTTACATTTTCGAATGCTGTACGACCGGGCAAAATGCTGTACTGTATAGCAAAATGCTGTACGTCTGGTCAGCTTAGATTACTGGGTGGCTAGTTTATGGCATTACTCTTCATCATAAAGATCCTTCAGATAAAAAGGCCGGTAAAAAAAGTGAAACGAATGAGAGTTTTGGCTTCCTCATTACAGAGCAAAAATCGCTTAGCTCCGTGTTTAAGAAGAATATCCTTTTTTCAGTGTTATCACTTATGTTTTTATTAGCATTTCCACAAATTTTACACAAATTCGCTATTTATATCGACTGTGCATCTGTGAAACTGGATATCAACTTAATAATTTAATGGAAATGGAAACCGAAATTATTCTTTATTATCTCTATCTGACATAACGTCGAAGGTTAAAAGACAAGTCGTGCATCTTTTGTACTATCATTGGAATTTGTATAACTGTAAAATAGGTAGAAGGCATCATGTGCGCTATTAACTTGACGGCTTGACGTTGACTTTTGGGATAACCTAGAGCAGGAAAAACGCAAGTATAATGTAAGAAACAAACAAAATTAACCAGTATATACAAACCCATTCCTTCGAACGAGATAAATTAATAAAATTAACATTTTTTTTAAATAATTCTTTACTGCTACGATTGCAACAACAAAACTAAACGAGGCTAATTTCAAGGGCGGTCGAGATTTAGATACAATTCACTCTCGGAGTCCATTTTGACGTTTATAAGGTTTGGTTGGAATTGGTGGACAAATAAAAAAGGTTTTCTTAAAAGAACCTAATTTAGGGGATAGTTTGTATGACAGCACCCTGAAACCATGATCCAATTTAGATGATTCAAATATATAAACACTATTGTCACTAAAGTGATTTAATTAGTGATTAGAAACTAATTCAACCACTTTAATATAGATGAAATTCCTCCAAACCGACGCTTCGACTACGGAATTATATGCGATGCTATAATTCCGTATAATTCCGTAGTTTCACTTTGTGATAAGCATTGAAAAACACTCAGTGCCCATGAAGCGGAAAGCTTAAAGCTCTCATGTATAAATGTGCCCAAAATGATTTGAAAATTATTGTATGTAAATAATAAATAAAAGTAAATCCGTCCTGAGTATAGGAGTATAGGTATTCATTTTCAGAACAAAGAAGTGTTCTTAATGCTTATTTTGTGTTTTGTGGACAGCATGATTTGAAAAACTAAATCAATAAGTACCCTAAATGATCGCCAATTGCTTTGAAAGTAAGAAAAATTGCATAAAGCATAAATGCAAAACGTTTAAAATTTTCACATCACATAGGCGCTTGTAGCTCTAACGAACAATAAGAAGTTCATTAAAAAAAAAACATAAAAAGAAGACCAAAGACCCTTCTTAATCTTTTCGGTGTGAAACACTTTTGGGATGATATGCACCATTAAAATTTTGTACATGTATCATGTTCATCAATCCCATTTAAAGGAGACAAGCCACACATTAGTGATGAAAATCGCTTTGATTTGGTGTCAAATTTCTTGACAGTTTCAACATTATACATAAAGCATACCTTGACAATAAGCTATATAGACCTTCGACAACTGTGCTGCAGTTACTCAACACGCGCGGATTTTTTCGCCATTTCTAAGAATAAACTGCCTTGCGCATAAAAAGAGGTGTGAGGTTGTTGACACCAGAAATTATTTTCAAGTGCATTTAGTAAAATTCTTCTTCAACACAATTTAGCTATCCAACATTTAACAATTTATAGATAATGAATAGATGTGTTTACAAATAAATTAATTGAATTTGAAAATATAGTTGAATCAACCAAAGTTCGTCTTTGATTTTCAGCCTATGATTCTATTAGTTGAAACAGCTACGAAGATATGGACAATTTTTATATTCGTCATTAGTTGAAACATCTACAATATTTTCAAATTCAATTAATTTATTTCTAAAGACAGCTATTCATCTATATATATATATATATAAATGGATGTGTATTTGTGTCTGTTGCCAGTAAACGTCTAAGCCACTGGACCGATTTGGATGATTCTTTTTTGTTTTATCCGTCTTACGTTATAGAAGGTTTATGGACAAAATTTTTTTTTAAATCACAAAGAAAGTGGTGGTTAATATCGAAATTCCATTTTGTGTGAGAGTAAGTGATTAAACCTACTCGATTCATACGCTTTAAATTTTTATACGTGTACTAAATGAAATCGAACCGGCTTAAGGATTTGATCTTTTTGAAACGGCTGGACCGATTTTTATGAAATTTTGTATATATTCATTCTTGCTAGGTATGGGAATTGGTCGTAAGTTATATTTCATGCCCCAAAGTGCCCCCTCTTTTTTGTATCGTTAATTTAGTATTGTGTACAGTAAGTGATTAAGCCTACTCGATCCATTCGCTTTAAATTTTTATACGTGATACGTGTACTAAATGAAATCTAACCGGCTTAAGGATATAATAGAAATATGATGATATGACGTAATATAATGGAGCCATAATTATCCAGAGAAGTTTTAACTGTATTAGAGGTGGTTACATCAACTGTTAAATACATAAACAACACTGCTTAACACTATTGAGCAACTCTGTCGAAAATTTGTAGTAACGTCACTTCCAGTATAGGAAAAACTCTTAGGATTATCCTGACGATAAACTGCTTCGTTTTATACAGAAGATAGGACACATAACGGATTTTTGTCTGTTTGTTTAATCCGTCTTACGCTGAAGAAGGTTTACAGACCGAGATAATTTTGAAAGTCTCAAAGGAAGTGGCGGAAAATTCCATTTTTTATGTATGGAATATTTAGTTGTCATTGGATCAAATACAGTGTAACTCAGATAAATGTGACTAAGTTTTTGCGAACATATATCCTGGATGTTGGTCACAGAAATTTCATAATCAGGTACTACTTCGGAAATCCGTTGATACGAGTATATCCGCAATTTTTTGGCGGAGCGACACGGTTGAGGTGTTGCCGAACTCACGACAAAATTACCTAAAAGGTCATCGGACCCTCTTCTCGATTAGTGCATATGGTGGGAAATAACCGTTAACCGAGATGTTGACCACAGCAATTTCACAGCCAGCTTCGTAGTACCTACTTCTGATGTTGTCACAGCAATTTCACGATCAACTTCCTACTACTTCGGAAATCCGTCGATATCTCGGCAATCCTTTGACGGAGTGACCCGATTGAGGTGTCGCCGGACTCGCCACAAAATTGCCTAAAGGGTTATTGGACCCTCTTCTCCGATCAGTGCACAGGGTGGTCAGAAATCCGTCGATATCTTCCATAAATTGTATTCAAGGTGACTACGTTTTTATGTACGTACATACATACATCCTGGATGTTGTCACAGCAATTTCACAATCAACTTCGTACTACTGCGGGAATCCGTCGATATCTCCGGAAACCTTTAGCGGAGTGACACGATTGAGGTGTCGCCGGACTCGCCACAAAATCGCCTAAGGGGTCATCGGACCCTCTTCTTCGATCAATGCACAGGGTGGTCAGCGATAACCGTCAACCTGGATGTATGATGGTTTCTGGGTTATTATGAACAGTTTTCAATATGTGGCACCTGCACATTTTAGTAAGCTTGCCGAAAACTGAGTAAATGAACGTGCTTCGTGATTATAGCAATAAAAACGTGTGATGTGTGCAATTTCTCACATTAAACTGACATATTTAATTGAAGTTTAGTTTTTGATTATGCCTCCCAAACGACAATCTATCGGTCGATCACCATCGAGTATTTCTTTTATTAATTTACCATCTTGGAATCAATAATATTAATTAATGATTTTCTAAATATCTCACGCTAATAATAACACTCCCAATATTTTTGAAGGGCAAGTGCAGTGTCATCAGTCAGTCAGGGGGTTGAGTATGTTGTTGTTGCCTTGACCCCTTAAGAAATCTATCGCTTTGCGGAGTTTAGTTACACCATCGATACGTCGATCCCAATAAATTCAAAATCGCTCATAAAGTTAAATTAGTGTCAAGTTGTGAGCCAAGCGAAAAACGCGACCGCAGTGAGCACTAGATAAGAGAGCGAGCGAAGCGAGCTCTTTCAGCTAGTATATATATATAAAAATGGAGCGAAAAAAATTTATAGTAATCCATCAACTGAGAACGCCTGGACCGATTTGGTTCAAATTTTCTTTCAGTTGTTTACAATTACCAGGAGAAGGTTTTTACGAAAGAAAATTTTGGAAAAACTCTCCGGAAAAGTCGGAAATTGGAAAAATCGAAGTAATTCATCAATTGCGAACGGCTGGACCGATTTAGTTCAAATTTTTTTCAGTTGCTTGCAATTGCCAGGAGAAGGTTTTTACGAAAGAAAATTTTGGAAAAACTCTCCGGAAAAGTCGGAAAATTGGAAAAATCGAAGTAATTCATCAATTGAGAACGGCTGGATGGACCGATTTGGTTCAAATTCATTGTGATAAAAGACGTTTTACGTTAAATTTTGGGTGCATTGCTGCTACATTGTTGGAAGGCGGTCGAACTGCACATTCCGCTTTAAAGCCGATGAATCTACTCTTGGTTGAGAAGCCAACGTGCACAATCACCAAGAGTTCGGCAACAGCGAAATTGATGCGGGAATGCAAAATCATAATTTGGGATGAATGTACGATGGCGCATAAACGAGCTTTGGAGGCAGTTGACCGAACGATGAAGGACTTACGAGGTGATTCGAGACGATTTAGTAGGGCTCTGATATAATGTACTCTCCGAAAATTTTCGTCAAACGATTCCGTCATCCCGAAATCTACTGCTGCGGAACTTAATGCATGCCTGAAATTGTCATCTTTGTGGCGGCATGTCAAGAAGTTGAAATTGACTACGAACATGAGAGTCGCATTGCAGAACGACCCATCGGCTGCTGAATTTTCAAGAATTTGTAAAAGTCCGTTGACACCGTGATCGATGATCGACCAACCATTGACCAACGGATGAAGCGACCAACTATTCGACGGAGTTTTTGAACTCGCTTGATGTGCCAGGAGCCCCTCCGCATAATTTACAGCTGAAGGTGGGATCGATCATAAACATGTTACGGAATCTGAATACAATACCTCGACTTAGGACGCTAATTGGTTCCAGGAAAATGCGTCCTAAGTCGAAAACGTTGTAAGTCGAATAACCATATTGCACGTAGGCAAGAACACGGTCACAACTCAAAACTCGGCACTTTTTACTTAATAATACAGTTTTATAAGAAAAAGGAGCATTCAAAATAAATTTGCATGTAAACACATATTGACTAACTTGCGTAATATTTTGCATATGTCTTCTTGGGCTCTCTTATTGTGAACTGGCGAAGATGTCGGGACAATTTTTGTTGTGACATAAGTATTTAGCTATAGAATTCTCTTTTCCTATCTAAGAATTTAATTTAGAAAACCCTGGTATAGAAAACTTCTTACTATTTGTTGAGATGATCGTTTTATATTTCAAGAAAAAGATCTCATTCTCATCACAATGAGTGCATTCAGCGAACGAAAAATGTAGCAGAAAAGTGCTCTTCCAATTAGATTCTCATTCCGCGTGAAGGCTTTTCAGCGGAGGAAGAGGTCGCTGGCGGGTAATTCTTGTAGCATTTCCAGTTAATTTCGTTCGCTGAATGCACTCAATGGCTTAACATTGCGCAATTAGCAGTTTAGTTCGAGTTCAGGGTAAAAAGCAATACCATATTGTAAAAGATTATGCCCCAGCTAGTGAAAAAAAAACAGGCAGCATACAGCCACTTATCAATCTCGAAAATATAAAAGGATCTCAAAATAAATTACCGCTTGGCAAATGGAGGTCGATTCCAAAGTGACGACTCTATTGCAGAAGGTCAGTACAAAAGTTCACTTAAATCTAAAGGTGATACGGAGCAAAATATAACTTCATACTCTTCGACAGATATTTAATTTATGAAAAATAATTCAAATTTCTACAGATATTGTAGAAAATTTGGAGAGGAAATTATATATTTCTTACATTTAAAGAAGCTGTTCCTCATTTTTTCCAAAAGTTGGGAAATTCTGTGTACAAATTATATTTTTTTATAAACATAATTCAATAGAGTCTAATAAAATAAGTAAAAAAGGTTATTTCGGAGTTACTACATCAGCTGGACTTTTAGCAAGTCGTGCAAACGTTAAAAAGGTTAAATAAAAATTGAAATATTTATTTGCTGTCGTATCCTATAGCCGTGAATGGTGTGTTCGGCTTAATTTTGTCCACAACTTTTATTATTTGTACTGCGCGGTTTGACAAATCCCGGACAGTGTGGGACCGGCATTAGATGTATGCTTCCTTTTCCGGCATACGGCGCCGGCGCTCTGCGTTTCAAAAATGTTTAAATCTTAAGTTTTAAGATGAGGAACTGTTTGCCGCCACCGCAGCATTTTTTGATAGACTAACGCTGGCCTAATCCTTTACACTAGCGTTGAAATTTACTTTTTTAAAAGGTCCTTAACGAAACAGCTAATTTTCTTTACCAAAATGAAATTCCTTCTTCAAATATCATCTCAATAAATAAATTAGAAGCTTTATGCCCTAGGGAGGAAACTGAGTAAAACCCAAAAAAAACTGATATTTGCACGTGTGTTTTTAAACGATTTTTTTTTTAAATCGCGTTGTAAGTCGAAACAAAAATTGTTGTAACTCGGGTCGTGGTCTAAATTGTTCACGCGTTGTAAGTCGAAATGTCCTAAGTCGAAGCGTCCTAAGTCGAGGGATACCTGTTATCCGAAATTGTGCAACGGTTCGAGGTTGTCCGTCAAGAAACTGATGCACAATGTGATTCAAGCGACGATCATCAGGTTAGTTATCTATAAATTATTAAATGTTGGATAGCTAAATTGTGTTGAAGAAGAATTTTACTACTTCACGGAAATATGAACGATTGTTTGTAGTTAAATTTTAAATTTGAGTAGTAGGTACAATCAACAACTTTTGTGGAAGAATTGACTAAACTTTTTCTTCTAATCTTGAGTGGTTAAATTAACGAATTTAATAGTATTTTCAGCTGCGAAGATTAGAAAAATCAGCTATTTCTTTGGTAAAACTATCTAAATTTAAGTTAACTATATGTACTTCACTTTAGATAAAAAGTCTAAACCATTTCTTTCAGTGTAAGGCCTAGTATACTGACGTCGAGAGTGAAATTTTTGTCCGCTGCATTTTTTTCAATGAAAATGTATTCTTACTGTCGTGGAATTCCATAAGCTACAATCCGAAAACAGTTCCATAATTTTTCCCGGCCATTTTATGTATTTTTTCCGATTCCCCGATTATTTCATCGTAAAATGTCAAATGACCGGGGAATCGAAAAATAATACTTAAAATGGCCGAGGAGAATTATGGAACCGGTCTCAGATTATAGCTTATGGAATTCCCCACCGTTTGTGACATATTCCCCGACAGTAAGTATCCATTTTTATTCATAAAATCCCTGGGTGAAAAATTTCACTCTCGATCTTAATTCAGCCCTTAAAGTAGGTACTAACATCGTCAGTTCACGTGAAATCCATGCAAATACAGTCAAAATTTTGATGATCGTGAAATCGAATTCGCTTGGTGGTACTCACTTCACATGAAAGTCTCCACACCGGTTTTTGACATTTCGCAGGCGAAAATAATGCCGCTGCAGTTTATTTCACAGTGGAAAGATGTCATCGACAATCAATCAGAACGCGAGTGAACATTTTTCTTAAATTGAGTGAATAAAAAGCAAGTCTCCACGGCACCGTTTTCACGGGAGACATATATGCAAGTTTTTCGCTCGGTGAACTCAGTACATACATAAAACATATAAAAGCCGAATTAGAAAGGATGTCAAAATTTAAACTTTTTTGAAAGAGGGTAGTTTTTCTTTTGTTAAATTAACACTCACATATTTTGATGGGCGAGACTGTATTTCAAAATTTGACGAGATGTACAAAAAGTCTTGGTTTTTAGGGTTTTTTAGATTCCTTATGAAATCGATTTTGTCCGTCCGTCTGTCCGTCCGTCTGTTCACTAAATAACTCGCGAACGGCTTAGCAGATCATCATGAAATTTGGTAGGAATGTGTAGAATGGTAACAGTCTTTGGCATGAAATACTTTAAAATTGGTATGGCCAAGATAACAGGGTGTCCCGAACATTTACAAATTTGTTCACTGACCGATCGTAATGAAATTTGGTAGGAATGTGTAGAATCGTAACAGTCTTTAGCACGATATACTTAGACGTTGGTTGGACAAAGCAAACAGGATGTCCCGGAGATTTGAAAAAGTCGACTTTTTTAGTTTTTATCAAATCAAAGAACTCGATGAGTACATTTCATATCAGTCTTTTTTTTCCAGTTTGGAGTAATGGTAACGGCGTTACAGCTAATAAATCCAGTTAATATGTGGAGCCATCTCTCTATTTATAAAAAAGATAAGGAAAAAATGGTCCCTTTTATTCTTGATCTGATTGGTTGAAATTGGAAATGACGTGATGATTTGCTAAGTAAGTAGTTTAAGGTGGTGTGCGACTTCAGTTGTCAGGTGATAGCTGAAGAATATGGGTCGTGTGCGGAAAAGCTCAGAAGAGAAGCGGGAGGTACGCAACAGTGGACGACGGGGTCGCAGATTAAAGCAGTGCGCGCTTCCGACGTGTGTTTTATTTTCCGACGTGTGTTTTATTTTCCGACGAAACATAGCCGCGAAGCGAGAATGTCGCGAAGTGACAGTGCGGGGGTTGGCGAGCGAAGCGAGCAGGGGGCGCAGCCCCCTAGTGATTCATAGAAAATCTATTTTTGGATTGGTCTAATTTAAAAGTGTTACAGAATGAAAGGCGTACGCCGGTATTTTTTGTATTTTACGGAAATCAACAAAAATCAAATCAAATAAACTGAATATCTGAGAACCCTTTTGGATATCTTGACGCTTATGTCCAAACACCATATCTGAATCATTCACCAATTTATAGGAAGGGTAATTTACGATAAAACTAAATAAGTAAATCCACAATCCGAACTGCGCAAATCAAAATCGTAAACCCAAAAATAAAAAAAAAATAAAAACTGCGCACTCTACATACGCTAAATTGACACTATGCCTGCTACACTTGCATCATCTGAATCATACACGAATACATTAAATCGAAGCATTTATCTGATACAGCAAGTGCATAACATGATACGCCCTCCCCCGAGGCGAGGCGATTTGGATGAATCAAAATCTAAGCAAACATTGCAATATAATTTTAAATTTTCCATTGTCATCCACACTCAATTTAATCTATACACAAGTCCACCACAATCGCTTTTTACATTACATGCATTGCAATTATTGATGAGATGCAAAGATCAAGTGCATCGTCATCTAAATACTCGTCACACAATATTGCAATAAAAGATTTGCAGATATATGTACATATTTTGGTACGATCGAAGCACAACATTCCGCACCCTAATTTGGGTCAAATTTTTAGGCCGATGCAATTGGAAGCTGACCAACAAATAACCAAATGCACTTGCGGATGCACAGAAAAACCATCTTGCCGTGAAACTATACTGTACGAGTAAAACAAAAAAAAAATGAAATTTACCCTTGGGAAGAACTTGAAACCAAGCAATAAAATCAGCACGATATTAAGAGTATATTATATCCGATACGAAAAAATCGAAAGATACTTATGGAAATTGATTTTTCATAACTACCGTGTAACGTACTTTTCTTCAGACGATCACCGACACGATCGGATCAGACACCACGACCAAACACTGACGAGATCAGACCCAAAAGACGAAGTTGATCATCGATCGCGATCTAAACGCAGACTGAACGCAGGGCAGTCCTTTTCATAGCAAATTATCTGCTGTACTGCCGCACGATGGGTGGAAGGAATGTTAAATGCTACAAGAAGTGGAGGTTCATACATACAACTTGAAAAATTGCATTGCAACTTGTGTACGCCTCGAGCATAATGCGATCATGATGTCGTGCAGCGAACAGTGGAAGCACCAAGATCCACTTTTGCAGAGAGATCCAAACGGTTCATCACCGATTCGATGTGACCATAAAGAACATGAAAGAATCTTTTCGTTCTATAGATTGGCGATACCATGCTCCAGGCACATTGAGTTGAATCTTGAGTGTCGATCGATGATAGCCGCGCATACATACGATCATTACACCTTTCCCACTGCTCGGGCGTCAGTTTGCACTTTTCTTGAGGCTCAACACTGAAAGCTCTTCCCAGGCTATCGATCGCATTAGCACCTTATTGTCTCGATCCACCTGTTTCACCTGAGTGCTGACTGCTGATGTAGCCCAAGAGGCTCCACTCGGCTTAGTCGGTCTGGTCATCCTCTTATAACCATAATAACCAGTCCATTAAGATGCTTGAGGGCCGCATCATGTCCGCAGTGGAGACCATCAGACAAGAGACATGAAAGATTTGTTTTAAACATTATCATCGATGTATGCTTTCAGATATGAACTAGTACTCGTTAAATCTTTTTAAGTAGTTTTTTTCTTTTTTAGCAAATAGCTCATTGATCTATCTCTGGAATGAAGTCTGTGTATCTACTTAGCACTTACAGACGAGTAAGACCAAAAAATGTTGCGCAGCATCCGTAGGATGCAAGGAATGCATTTTTTTAAAGATCGTATTCCTATGAACCCGAAGACGGAGACATGCATTCGGTGGATTCCTAGAAGATGCATTTTACGATGAAATTTGCATAAGAAGCGGCAATTACCGTGGAATCTTGATGTGCTTTTATGTGCAGTCCTTTTGACTCGGGACAGGAATAAATGTAAATTTTACAATCGATATGATATGAATATGATAGACATGCAGACAGGACAGTAATTAGCGGCACGCAAGAAATCGTGGTAATGTGAGTTGTGAGATTGTTCTGTTGCAACAAAGTAGATATAATGGTACGAACGTTGTAGTCATGTAAACGTTACAATTGTGTAAATACAGTCGAACTTCCCATAAACGGACACCATTGGGGATTGAGATTTTGTCCGCTTATTGGAAGTGTCCGCTTATGAGAATATTTCACAAAGGTATAACATTTTATAAAACTACATAATTTGGACTGCGCTGCGAATCCATTCAAAACCACGATATCTCATTTCAACCGTGTTTTTCCAATTCAATTTTTTTCGAGATCGACAACACTATTTTTCGTGAATTCTAAAATGACTTGTTCTTGCACTATTTCTTCAAAAGACAAATTTTTTTTTAATGTTTTTTTTCACATTTTAAAAGAATAGAAAACTGCACGATTAAATGTCGCGACATAAGTTGAACTCCTGAATCTCTAAGAAATTCCACCTACACGGAGAGATAACCAAGATTTGTGCAGCGATTTCCGGAAAGTGAATTTTGCTTTACGCAAAAGACAGATTTTCCGGTAATTTCAAAACTTCTTTGCTCGAAATACAATTCTGTAATGCAAGAATTTCGAATTTTATTTGTGGAACTGTCCGTTTATTAGAGACTTGCTTGTTCAGAAAGGGTAGATAAGCACTGTCCGTGTCCGGCTATTGGAAATTATTTTTCTAGTAAAATATAAGGAAAAACGTTGGGGAAAATAAAAGTGTCCGTTTATTAGAAATGTCCGGTTATTGGAAGTGTCCGTTTAGGGAAGTTCGACTGTAATACTTTAATTGCAACAATAAACAAAACATCTTTGATTGTTGCAACATTTCGTTCTCCATAAATATTTTTACTGGAGTAGACTTCTAGTCACGCTCTGTGGCTTAGACGGTTGAGTCGCACTCTACGATGCTAATAGAGACGTGAGATCAAATCTTGGTGTGGCCATATTTCCGCACTGGCTAGAAAAAAAATAATAGCAGTGTGGATAGGAGATCAGGGTCTCCGGAAACTGCCGCATAAACGCACTGGATTGTGATTCCTCATGTGATTTCCAGCAAAAAAGTTGTACTAAACGTAGGCCTGTTCGGTACCGAGATTTCAGTACCGGGTTTCGGTTTTTTTCAATACCCGGTACCACAAGCGGTTTCCCTGACTCAGGTTTTTTTTCAGTACCGACGGTTTTTTTAACCATAAGCCGGTTTTTTTGAGTACCGGGTTAAAAACCGACTCAGGTTTTTTTCAGTACCGACGGTTTTTTTTAACCATAAGCCGGTTTTTTTGAGTACCGGGTTAAAAAACGGTACCAAAAAACCGGCTCATGGTTGAAGTGAATCGTTCTTTTTAACTCGGTACCAAAAAACCGACTCGTCGGTCGGTTTTTTTTAACTCGGTACCAAAAAACCGGGATATCGGTACTTCAGAATATCGGGTCCGGTACCAAGTGAACACCGGTTTTGTACCGGGATCCCGGTTTTTGGAACAGGCCTAACTAAACGTACATCCTTAGCTTAACCCTTTAGCTGCCACAGGCATTTGAAAATTTTTTAAAAAATCATTTTCTTGTAATTTTAAAACTGCAATGTTTCAAAAGCTAGACTAGCTAGAATAGCAAAATAAGATTACTATTACAGCCAACGAATTAACTTAAACAATAAAACTAACGGCACTAAAATCGGATATGAGGTTTGGTTTTTACAGAACTTCAAAGTCAAATTTTTGTGATTTGACACAAAAACAATATGTTTTTCCATCTCAATTTTGTCCAACTTCAGCCAAGGTGAGGTGCTCGTACGATTCTTTTAAAAATTGGCGCATAGTCTACCGATAATTTTTTACATCATTTTATTCTAGCTACGTTATTTTTAACAGTTTTAATGCCTTAAGTGCAAAAAAACTAGGGTTAATTTTATAGCTCGATTTCGATATACTTTGAATAGATCTTACCAATTGCAGATCTTTAGGAGCAGTGTGAATTGAATTGTATTGAATTTGAGCTAAAATTAACCCTAGTTTTCTACACTTAACGTATAAAAAATGTTAGAAATAATGGAGCTAGAATAAAATGATGTAAAAAGAAATAATCGTTAGACTATGCGCCAATTTTTAAAAGAATCGTACAAGCACCTCTCCTTGGCAGAAGTTGGAGAAAATTGAGATTAAAAAATAGACTGTTTTTGGGTCAAATCACACAAATTTGACTTTGAAGCTCTGTAAAAACCAAGTCTCTTATCGGATTTTAGTGTGGTTAGTTTTATTTTCTAGGTAAATTTGTTGGCTGTAATAATCGTTTTGTTTGACTATTCTAGCTGGTCTAGCTTTGAAGATATTGAGCTTTAAGTTGTGCAAGAAAATGATTTTTTCAAAAATCTTCAAATGCCTGTGGCAGCTAAAGTGTTAAGCTAAGGGGGTATTTTCCTTACAACTTTTTTGCTGGAAACTACATGAGGAATCACAATCTGGTGCGTTTTGCGGCAAATTCCGGACACCCTGTATAGTGCTTGCAACGGGTTGGATACGATATTCCCAGTCACAAAATCCCCAAACCAAAATCCCCAAATCAAAATCCCCATAATCAAAATCCCCGAAATCAAAATCCCCGAAATCAAAATCCTCGAAATCAAAATCCCCGAAATCAAAATACCCAAAACCAAAATCCCCAAACGAAATTCCCCATTCCCCATTTGAGGTGTGATCTAAGAACGCGCGCGCGTTCTAAGATCACACCTCAAATGGGGAATGGAGACTTTCTTTAGGCTATTGTCGATGGTAAATGATAGATGTTAAATGGCAGATGATAAATGGTTGATGGTAAATGGTAGGTGGTTAATGGTAGACGGATGGTAGCTTGTAAATGGTTGATGACAGATGGTAAATGGTAGATTGTAAATTGCAAATGGTGGGTGGTAAATAGCAAACAGTAGATGGTAAATGGTAGATAATAAATGGTATGTGCTTTAGACTATTGTAATTGAATAGTCCTTCCTACTAGGCAATAAAAAATCACCGTCGTGGACTGTTTTTACAGTTTTTCATCCATCAACCATTTACCATCTACCAGCCATCTACCATTTTTTACTACCATCCATCTACCATTTACCATTATATTTCGGGTGTTTGGGGATTTTATGATTGGGGATTTTGTATATGGGTATTATGATTATGGGTATTTTGTATATAGGTATTATGATTATGGGGATTTTGAATATGGGGATTTTGATTTTGGGGATTTTTCAACGTTTGGGGATTTTGTGATTGGGGATTTCGTATGGTTATGAAGACCTGATGTCTTAGCAATATGACTCGGGGTCCTCCCGCCAAATTCTTGAGTTGATGGATTTGGATTTAGGACGTTAAAAAGCAAAAAAATTAGCAAAATTATGTTAGATTATAAGGCATAATGGTGCATGACTGGACAACGCAACAAGCACAATCAGGAACCGCAAATGGTCGTTCAGTGGGTAAAATTGAAAGTCTTCAGCTTCATCTTAGTATAAGGTGACCAGACTTCCGAAGACCCAATGCTGTACATACTTACGGAATTCGGTTTTCAGGGAAATTATTAGCCATGCTACCCCTCCCTAATAGCCCACGAGGCTACCACTATTAGGTATTCTCTTTTTCATTACTGATATCTTCGTGAAGCATATTAGCCGATATTCTGGGAAATATGTGGTGACGGCAAGGTTCTGTTGATACTCTCTCACCCTCAAGTTCTCAATGTTTTCCTCATTGGCGGAGATAAACGGGGGGAGGGAGGGAGGGAGGGATTGATCCTCATGGTCATACATATTTTTTGTTATACTAAATTATATAAATTTAGTTCTTTGCTTTATTAATTGGGTACATTTCATAACAATATTTTCCGAAATGCCATCCACAGTGGGATTTCGGAATCAACTCTTTTCAAACGACCCTTTTTCAATTGCATAATTACTACTGTATTGGATAGAACTTTTACAATTCCAAGCCTATACTGGAGTACATGAATTCTGGATTTCTTCAGGCGATGTTTTTCTTTCTTCTTTATGGCACGATAGCCCGACGTCGGGCCTTGGCCGATGTTTTTCAGATAGTGTGAATTCCGCAGGAACAGATCAGGGGCAATTCACTAAAAAAATTTGGCATTTTAACGAAAATCAATATTGTGGAATATCTAGGGATACAATATGATTCTAATTGAGCGGCACTACAGTACATGCAGGACTAATTTGCTTGAAAAATGCTGCATCAAACTACCCAATTTTTCTGTTTCCTCACTCTGCTCAACATTATTGTATGCTGCAGATAAACCACTCACAACGATTCTTAACATTTGCGCTCGGTACCTTGTATGTATTTTAATTTCACCCCATAACCTTCTAGGATCCACCTTTCAAGGTGTAGAGCATATTCTGCGCACTCATAATCTCTAGACGATTACATATTCTTCTAAGTTATTCCTAAGTTGGGTCGTCGCCTGACGGCGGATACGGCCGCGTATCATTCAGGAGTCTCTAGTCCAACCGTGATTAAGTAGGTACACCAACATTAATGTGGGGATTATGAAAACCCCACGTAGTTCGGCGTGCCATATTTGCTTCGCTGAACCAAACCTATTCCTCCGGAATGTCAGACTTCAAACGACAGCCCATTTTTTATTTCCTCTGTGCTGAAAAAGTCATCCTGACCACCCCTGCCCCTCCGAAAAGCTATCTACGCCACTGGTTCTCCTTGAAAAAAAAAAATCAGCAGGTGAAATACAAACGTATGTTTTAAAACGAAAAGCTATACCAAAGAAAAAGTAGTCATTCCCCAACATACATACATCGAAATAAGATTAAACGCAAAAAAAAAAACAAAAACATAAAGGATTTCAGAAATTTAAGATTTCTGTAAGTTGGACTGTCATCGTATGGTCTGGCATCTGGCTTTTCGTGAAGCCCGCAAACTACTGATTTAAAATAAATTTTAAAATTCAAAATTGCGATTGGGACAGCCGTAATTTCCGAACAAGGATAGGTAGGACTGAGTAATTTGAAAAGAAAATGTGAGAGCCAACTAGCTCTACAAGTGTGCCAAATTTAAGAAAGATCGAGAAGAGTTCCCGCTTCCCGAGTTATCAAAAATGGAGGATAGCCAAAGATAAAATTGGGATTATCTCGCTAAATATCGATCGTACAGGGTACAGTATAGTCCAGCTTTACACCTTAAAAACAGGCAAGACTCGTCGAGGACCTTATTATGTAGTGAATTAAGCTTCATTGTGTGGCATGGCGAATGCTGTACATTTTGCTGTACACTTCCCAATGCTGTACGACAGGTCAAAAGGCTGTACTGTACAGCAAAATGCTGTACGTCTGGTCAGCTTAGCTTAGTATATCGATGGACAATATTTGGGCGTCCGACGATTTTTCTATTGGATTTTCAAAGGTTTTAGGACAAAATAAAATATTCTGAACGCATAGGCTGATCTAGCTGTTCAAAGAGGGACAATAAATTAAGCATTTGTGTTGACTTCGGAAAGTATCTCCTTGTCTACAAAATATATATTTTATTTAGGAAAATTGTGCTTATTTTAGTTCAGTTTCGTGCTTCCTTTATAATTATTCAACCCATTACATTATATACCCTGCAAATACTACAGCAGTGATTTCCAAAACTGTGAGGCTCGCCCTCCTAGGGAGGCGTGACGGTTTCGAAAGAGTACAACTAAATATCGATGTAACAATAATTTTTATTTTATACTAGCTAAGAGTCTCTGGCCAAAAGTCCACTGAAAATATTTAAGGCCGAAATCACTTGATATTGTCGTTTAGGCTCGTGCTGAAATAATTTTCTTTAGATTTTTTAGTTGTATTTATTAGAACACCTTTGGATTGTGGTAGCTCCAGTAATAGCACTTCTTTACTTATCGATGTATTGCTGAACCAAAAATAGATCTGTTGCGTTAGGATGTTTTGTTAAAAGTCGATTTTCAGTAAACATTTACATCTTGCGTTTGGCTGTCCAAATCCAGACTAAAGAAAAGTCTGTTTGCTATCATGGCGAAAGCCGAACTTCCGACGAAACTCAAGTTGCGTGAGTACGAAGGAAGCAACCGAAATTCAGCAGATATTGCAAGAAATCCACACATCTAGTGCTTTCTTAGCAGCTCCCCAAAATGTCGTGAGGCATTTACCATTTTCAATTCATTGCTGTGCTGAAGTTTTCGATTAATTTGTTCAGGTACCACCGCAGATTCACCTGACTTCATTAAGAAAGGCGCTTCTGAAAAAGTAAAGTTAGCATAGCAACGAAAAAACAATTACTTTTCCTACTTGTACCATAATGATTTGCATTAAATCTGTCGAAAAATCATCAACTTCGGTACTCCGTTCCGTACTATCTAAAACGAGAAAAAATTATATCTTTGTGGATATCACTGAGAAAAGACAGCATGCGTATAATTTCGTGCCGCAAATGTGTTTGACGCCAACGCTACATAATTATACGAACCGCGAATAAATGCATAACATGTCCAGTAAGATTTATGCATTTAAACGGAGTTGCTTGTAAAATGAAATGCGACAGACCTAATTAATTGATCGGAATAGGGACATGGTCTATAGGGTGGTTAAAAAATAAAGCAGGTATTTTTTTAAGGATACAGCTTTAGTGCTGGATATTTAAGAAGGATTATTCTTGCTAATTACTTTAACTAAAGCAATTTACTTCTTTGTTCTAGTGTAAAAGGTGCGATATTAGTTAAATCCCCCAAAAGTTTTGAAAATCTACGAAAATTGGTGAGATTTTGATGGCACATTCAGACAGCTTATTCGTGTATGCGGAGTAGCCCTGATTCACATCAGTCTAGATTTCACGAAATGAAATATTCTTCATATCTGAATAAGACATTAAGGGCGCCACAAACCTGACGATTTATCGGCCGATCAAAGCTCATTTCTGTGGGGAAAGCAAATTTTTTAGGTTCCACTACCGAATTCGCAAGAGAAAATGAGCTTTTTCCACAGAAAATGTGCTTTCTCCACAGAAATGAGCTTTGATCGGCCGATAAATCGCTGAGTTTATGTGGTCCTCTAGACAGCCGGGAAAACAGGTCTAATGTAAACCGATCATCGGAGACACCTTGTACAGGTATCCCTCGACTTAGGACGCTTCGACTTAGGACATTTCGACTTACAACGCGGGAATAATTTAGGCCACGACTCGAGTTACAACAATTTTTGTTTCGACTTACAACGCGATTTGAAAAGAAAAAATATTCGTATAAAACACACACGTTTAAGTAGACAGAATTCGCTTTTTTGTTTTTACTCAGTTTTTTTCCTGGTGCAAATAGCTTCTATTTTATTTGTTTTTGTTTTGGTAAAAGCAATTAGTTGCTTCGTTAAGGACCTTTTAAAGAAGTAAATTTAAACAGTAGTGTAAAGGATTAGGCCAGCATAAGTCTATTTACCTGCGGCGGCAAATAGTTCCTGATCAATCATTAATTAAACATTTTTGAAACGCAGAGAACAGTATGCCAGAAAATGGGGCATACATTTATTGCCGGCCCCACACTGTTCAGGGTTTGTCCAACCGTTCGAAATAAAAGATCAAAGTTGGGACACAAGCTTGGAAGAGACAGAGACGATGTTGAATTCCCCCATCGCCTCTGTCTTTGCCAGGCGTATGTTGTCTACAACGATGACTTTTGTATCGCGCGGTTTAGCAAACCCCGGACGGTGTGGATGCAATTTAAAGTAAACAATATCCCATATAATAACCAAACAGATATTAGCTAGGCAACCTCGTAAGCCTTTCGAATTCATCTAAATCCTTTATTTGTACCAAGGAACACGCACGCAATAGAGTTTTAGCAAGACGCAAAACCATGGAGGTACGACTTATGGCAGTCTACGCCCTTAAAATGGTAGCGATAAAATTATGAGTTGTTATTGGATTTAATTTTTCGGCCTTAAATTAAGCCGAACACACTATTCACACTATCCTAGGATACTGCAGCAATATTTAAATTTTTAATTAACCTTTTTAGCGTTTGCACGACTTGCTAAAAGTCTAGCTGATGTGTAGTAACTCCGAAATAACATTTTTTACTTATTAGACTCCCTTGAATTATATTTATAAAAAATATAATTTGTACACAGAATTTTCCAGCTTATGGAAAGAATGAGGAACAGTTTCTGTAAATGTAATCCCCTCTGCAAATTTTCTACAATGTGTATAGAAATTAGAATCAGTTTTCAGTTTTTAGATTCAACTGAACATTTGTACTAGCCTTCTTCAATAGAGTCGTCACTTTGGAATCGACATCCATTTGACATACGGTAATTTATGTATTTTGAACTCCTTTTATATTTTCGAGATTGACAAGTGACTGTATGCTGCCTGAATTTTCACTGGCTGGGGCTCGAACTAAACTGCTAACTGCACAATTTGAAGTTATGGTGATGAGAATGAGACTTTTTTCTTCAAATATAAGATGATCACCTCAACAAATAATAAGAAGCGTCACAGACCCTCCGATCGATCGGCCAGATTTTTTGATTGCGAGGAAAATCGGAAGGTGTATTGGACCATCGGATTCAATTTTTTTATTTGACGCGTGGAACGTATTGCCAATGCAATTTTCTCCATCAAAAGTAGCAATTGATGTCAATCTTCCATCGCCAAAAATTGTATATTTTCGCTATTTTGTGTTGTGTCTTGTGGACCGTGATTTCAGATTGCCCGATAAATTGCCTAATGTATGTGCTGTATGGTCGGCAGATCGATTGTGGCCAATCGATCGACAGAAATCGTTATGTTTGTGGCGTCCTTAAGAAGTTTGCTATACCAGTGTTTTCTAAATTAAATTGTTAGATAGGAAAAGAGAGTTCTGCCCAAATACTTATGTCGCAACAAAAATTGGCCGTCTTCGTCAGTTCTCAATAAGAGAGCCCAAGAAGGGATATGAAAAATATTAGGCACGCAAATTAGTTAATGTTGATTTGCACATGCTAATTTATTTCGAATGCTCCTTTTTAAAAAAAAAACTGTATCATTAGCTAAAAAGTGCCGAGTTTCGAGTTGTGATCATGTTCTTGCCTACGTGCAATATGATTATTCGACTTACAACGTTTTCGACTTAGGACGCATTTTCCTGGAACCAATTAGCGTCCTAAGTCGAGGTATGCCTGTACTATATTTACAAAAAATTTATAAGCTAAACTATATCACTCATCTTCAAACATGCAGACCCAAACCAAAGATACTCTACTACTACGCATTTAATTAAAAAATCTTCGAAAATCCATCGACTCCATTCCATGATTCAAATCGATCAGTCATCGGCCCACCGTCTAAAATGCACTACTTGCACCAAAAGAAAAGATGCCGAGTGCGTGTATACACCAAATAAAAATGCATATCGACTGCATTCAGATTCGCGGGATGCACAGATCGCGGGATTCGGACAGGTTTTCTCATGGACTACGACACGATAAAAATGTGTGTTCTTGTGGCGTCTTTTAGCATTTTCGCCGCGACTTCGATATTTTCTTATAATGTTCAGTGTCAAGTATATTTAGTCCCTCTTAGCATTGCTAAATGGCTTTTCGATCGTCGACAAATTGACAAAATGAAATACTAAAGATTTCAACACAAAAAAAAGAAGAGAAAAGGAAGACAACGAGGGACCAGAAACATGCATAAATCATGGTAAGTATAAGCGTAAGTTATTGGATATGTACAGATTGTCAATAAAGGATTGGAGCTCTGGAACGTACAGATAAAAGTTGACATTCAATTGATTTATATTGTGGTGATCTTTATAGACGACATAGATTTGGTTTTAGATAATTATGTAATGTTGGCTTTGATTTTTTATTAGAGAGCCTGCACTTCTACATAAGATAGTAGATACAAGGATATCTTTTAAAAATTTGGATTTTACAGATTTGAAGATTACTAGCATTTTCTCACATTGCGCATAATAAATTACAACAGTGAGCAAATATACTCTGGAACTTATGCGCAATAACATAGCATCATGGATTAATGACATATCGGATGCAGTGTGATGAGGATTCGCCATACCCAGCCGGCAAAAATTACATGTCACCTATCATTCATGCACCACGTCAGCCGAGATACTTGGGTGTTCCATATGTGTTCGGTCACTGCCATCTAGATAGACAGGCCGAACTGCAGAAATTTGTTCGTCTACAAGTGGACAAAGTGCGTTCGTGACCAGTGACAGTTGACATTTGTAAAGCCCACAACCTCCAGTGCTTCTGAACCCAAAAGTTTAAATATGCCGAGCGTTTATTACGAAACAAAGGTTATGGTTTGCTTTAATGTGTTTTTGATGTGCAAGTGGTAAAATAGTATACATCAACATCGTACTTACCATATTTATCTCAAAAATCAACGCACTGGCATGTATATATAATGTGGGTCATCGAAGGCAAATGCGTGTGTTTTAAATTGAAATTTTTCTGCTGATGCCGATGCCGATGCCAATGCTGACGCGTTAAATGTTATTGAAGCATCACAGAAAATCACAATTTCTTAATTCACTAAACACAGTGTTTATTATGAACAAAACAGAGTTTTTAATGAGTCAATGAACTACGTTATTTTTTATTTAAAGGTTGACAAGCACTAAAAGCTAATCTTGTAGTAATTCTGCTAAATAAATCTGTGGCCAGCATTTTAACTCGCCTACCATGGTCTTCTAGAAAATATTTCTTCACGTCTTGCGTATTGAATTTAATGAAAATATTAATTTTATGTTTGTTGTTCTCTGTGTGGTATCCTTGATCCGCCCCGATTTCCCACTTACTAAATAATAGGTGTGTTTTTTTGGTTATCCCGTGTAGGTTTGGGTAACGAAACTCCATATAAAAAAAATGCCAGCTGATCCACCTGTCATTTTTTTTTATATGAAGTTTCGTTACCCAAACCTACACGGGATAACCAAAAAAACACACCTATTGTTATAAATACAACAGCATACATTTTTTTTAATAATTTATAATATAATTAAAGTGAACAGAAGAAACGAATTGACCTATTAACAGAAAAAATGGTTCCACTAATTAAGAAATATCTTTGGTACTAAAGGTCCGTCCAGATTATTCGCCAAATGGCGTCACGTGCAGCGTGCAGACAAATGGCTGCTGTCATTCCATCCAAACTGATCGCCATTTGGGTGTGCGTCCGGTTTTCATATTCAATATGGCAACTCAACCAACCGCTTGTCAAGTTCAAAGTGACAAATTTTAAACTTTTGTTCGTTATTTTGTGTGAAATTTAATAATTCTGGAATGGCCATGTAATAACTCAAACGCGCACAGTCCGATTTTGATAATTAAGTTTAAAAAAATCACCAAAATGAAATTTTGGTTATGTCATTTTCTGTCTCCATTTGGCTGCTAGTGTAGATGCTAAGTAGCAGCAAAATGGCTGTTCGTGATGCCAGTTTTTGGACGCGCAGCTATTTGGCGACGAATCTAGATGGACCTTAAAGTTAAAAATCAAACAACAGCAAAGCATCCGCCATTTTTTCGTAATAAGCAAAGCGGATTTGCCATACATTTTCGACAGTTTCATAGCGCGACGCGATTCAAACCAAATTTCCAAAATCAAATCTAAACGAAATCGTGATGAAATGATGGCAAACCCCGCCAAAGTGTGTGCAACAAAAAAAACGTTTTAGGTAATGCTAATGCATCAAATGGATATTTGGACGGATTCTACTGTATTGTGAAATTGAGTAAGCAAATTGGGACGATAGTGCGAACTAGATTCGAGATTTCATAGTAAACTTAGATTTCGTTGTCAAGTGTGAATCACGATTTACCAGACCCTAATAGCCGTCTATGAACAAATCCTGGATTTGAACAAAAAAAATTCAGTCAAACCCATTTACTCGATTGAATCGTTAGGTTTTAATAAATTATATCGGTATTGTAAATCCCTTATAAATATATTCCGGAACTTGCTAAAAATTTCATTTGAATTTTTCCAAACATAGTAAACCAAAAATATGGTTATTTATTGTTAATAACATTGGGTGGAGGCCCCCATTGCGATCTCGAACCCAAGATATTTTAGAAACGATGCGCCACTGTGCCTTTGTCATTCATCACGTTTTTTTACAAACAGTATATAGCGATGTCATACTTGAAATAGATTGGATGCGTCAGCATCGGCATCAGCAGAAACATTTCAATTTAGAACACACGCATTTGCCTTTGATGACCCACATTGACAGCAGAAGCAGAAAAAATGCTTCTGCCGTTGCTGCTGCTGTCAATGTGGGTCATCAAAGGCAAATGCGTGTGTTCTAAATTGAAATGTTTCTGCTGATGCCGATGCTGACGCATCCAATCTATTTCAACTATCTCTCTATATCATCTATACACGCCTTTGCGCCTTAATACTTATAAAGATTTCATAAACGTTACTAATGAAGATGATGCAATGATTACATATAACATATAATGTTTAATGCATCGCTCGTGAAAAATATTCATGATTTGCGCGAAATGAATGAATGATGTATCATTCGTGATAAATAAAAACGCATACAGCCAATTAAATCCAGCCCCAGGCAGCATTTAAGACATTTGTAATCTTTATTTCATGCACCACACGTCAGTTCAGATACCATATTTATTTATAACGTTTTCATACATATGACGATGTCCCCCATTTCATCAATATTGCGCCTTATTACGGATAAAAATTATGAAATCGTTATTCGTAAAAATTGTGTAATAGTTAAACATCGTTATAAGGGTGTCCCGCATTAGGTGGTCAATACTGTAAGGGTTGATAGCACAACTTGTTTCAGCCAGAAAATTACCAATACAATCGGAATTTTTTTTACCGTTACCTTGTTACCGCTCTTTTTGTAAAAGTCGTCGAAAATCGTGACTTGTCATGCAAAATCATAATTTGCAGCCCTCGTGATGACTTAATTCAAGATTTGATTTCAGTTTCAGAAACTACATAAAATTTCACAAAACCGAAATTTTTTCTGTTGCCAACATTATCACCACTTTCAAGATACAGTTACTCAAACTTAATAGAAATTTTGAAATAGATTTTTCATCGAAAATTCAAACAGTAATTTCATAACAGTGCTTTATACATACAACTCTGCAAAGTTGATAAAAGTTGCTTCAATATGTTGGCTTTCCAACGATATATCACTTTTTATATATAATAAACACGCATTGAATCACTGCCATCTAGATAGACAGGCCGGATTATCAGCTGATCTGTCAGTGGTCATGCAACACTAGTAGTGCCATGGTTGGTCATGGTCCGCGCTTAGTACTGCCAAAGTACCGCTCAGTACAATCCACAAATTGTCCACAATCCAAATATCAGTGGCTGTCAGCCTGTCATTTCGTGTGACTTGCTATGATATACACATGCCAGTGCGTTGATTTTTGGGATAAATATGGTAAGTACGATGTTGATGTATACTATTTTACCACTTGCACATCAAAAACACATTAAAGCAAACCATAACCTTTGTTTCGTAATAAACGCTCGGCATATTTAAACTTTTGGGTTCAGAAGCACTGGAGGTTGTGGGCTTTACAAATGTCAACTGTCACTGGTCACGAACGCACTTTGTCCACTTGTAGACGAACAAATTTCTGCAGTTCGGCCTGTCTATCTAGATGGCAGTGATTGAATGCTAAAATTCAGGGCTTCAGTGGAATCGCTTACAATTTTTTCTTTACTCGAAAAAGACAAACGGAGGCTATTATAATTCGGGATAGAATCTCGCTACATTATTTTGACCAGAACCGTAAGATATTTGAAATTTTCTACATTGTTTGGCATATGCAACGGTACGGTATATAAAAGTTAAAATTTAATATTTGCTATTTATGACAGATAGACGCGTGCCCCGCTCATAATGCGATATCTATCAAAGAATATTTGGAATAAGAATTTCCCGGAAAGTGGATTGGCAGATTTGGGACAGTTGCGTGGCCTGCGAGAAGTCCCGACCTTACTCCCCTAGATTTTTATTTATGGGGTAACTTAAAAAGCAATGTCTATTCCGAGCCGATTACCTCCCGGGAACGGCTGCTGCGGCGAATTAATGATGCTTGTGACAACATAAAGGAAACTCCTCCTGAAATCCTTCGGGAAGTTTCTTCCGTGCGCCGAAGCTGTCGAGTCTTCATACAAAATGGAGGAGGCCAATTCCAGCAGTATTATTCCAATTCATCAAACAGACCCATTTAATCATTAGTTAATATTTTTAGTTTATTGGTTATTTCTCATATTCAAAACTTTATTTTCATTTTTATTTAACAAATTTTCAAAATTGTGATAGTAAAATATAAAAATAAATGAATCAAATGTCAGTTTGAATAACAAGCTTGACACACTTAACTTCGAATGACGCAAATACGTCATTATGACGAAAATTTACCATCATTATCACGAATTTCAAATTACACATTTGGACCATCATTTGCTCAATAATGACAGGGTACGCCATCTGTTGCAAAATTTAAGAACAAGAATGTTTGCAAAAATATTAAATTTGTTATCAATCTTTACACTTTTCTATTCAAATTCTTCAAGAAAAGTGTGTCTTTAAATTATTGAACAGAATATTCATCAAAATATCGCTGTCGTTGGGGAAATTTTCATCATTTACACAAACGTCAAAAGTAAATGACGAATCCTAATGACGAAAACATATGTGTCACCTCAATTTCGAACTTTCATCATTATGATGGATTATCGTCATAATGATTTGGATATCTGTCATAGGCATAATTCGATAAGAAAATAATTACCTTGTTTTTTTACATCCAATATGTGTAATCCCAAAATCCCGCAATGTAAATATGAAAAGTGATATGTTGGAAAGCCAACATGTTGAAGCAACTTTTATCAACTTTGCAGAGTTGCACGTATAAAGCACCGTTATGAAATTATTGTTTGAATTTTCGATTACAGTATTAACCACCCAATGACACCCTGTATATACGTTATTTTGGTGCTTCAGTCTGAGGAAAATGATTTATTGAAAATTAGGTTCGGCTTCCATCTCATCGAAGTGGCAGTTCACAAACTCCCGACGCAACCGATTTTCAATGGGCTTGAATTTTTATACTAGCACCATCTTGTAGAAAGCATGATTTAAGATATGTTTGAGAGAAGGAGCTGAGGTTTATCTCGTACAGGAATTGCGAATTGTGTCTTCAGGTCTGGAAGAGGTAGCTTCGATTAAAAATTACCCAGCAGACGATATAGCTCGGTGTTTAGACTCGGATTTGTGACAATGTTTAAAGCGAAAAACCTTTTGAATTTTTGCAATAGAGTCCGAATTTTGATAAGTAGTTTGAATAATTTCGGAATTAAGCTATAAGTACAACGAACCTAAGCAACCCATCGCCTTCCCATAATCATTGACCTAGCAGTAGCGAAGCATTTACTGGATAAATCTGTTACATGATGATGAGATCGCGTGTTTGGCATGTGACTTTAATTAGTCACAAGAAAACATAACTTTTTTTGTGAGAAATATCCAGTCCAGAATCTCCCTGCGGACTCCCCGTAGGTGACAGGTCTCTCAAGGACCACCTCCGGTCTGCGGACCACCTGTTGGGAAACAGTGATCTACACAATTGAATCCTCTATAGCAGTGATTCCCAGTGATACTACATAGCTTAGGGCCTCGGCCAAAGGACAGTTGAAAATATTTTAGGAAATCTAGGCTCCTGCTGGGGACGGGATCTTATTTATTTTTTATTTGTTAAGACACGGTAGGATTATGGTAGCTCCAGTATAATAGAACTTTTTCACTTTTCGGCGTATCCCTTAGCCAAAAGCAGGCCTTTTGTGTGAAGATGAGTTCTTTGGTCAAGTCTTATTTCCAAACGAAAAACAATTCTTTTGTCATGGCGATCACAAGAAAATTCATGCTGCGCGCATTACGAAATTCTGATATTACTTTTTTTAAAAAGTTTTAAAACTTAGCCTCCATTAACAAAAACAAATTATTTTTCTATGCAGAGAAATATGGACTCTGAAGACAATTGCGCGTAACGAGGTAGTTCTGAGCATTGAACTCAGCCATAATTTAAATAGAAAAAAAAAAGATTCCGCAGATTTTGTTCGAAACCAGTTTTTAAATGATCAAATTAATTTTTAAAATTAACTATACTTAAATTGCAAAAAAAAAAAACTAAAATATAGACACCTATTTTCCGTTTTAGTCCTAAATTTTCTTGGGGGGGGGGGGGGGCGTATTCTGGAGTCCTCGTAAGGGAGGCACACACTTAAAAAGATTGGGAGCCGCTGCTCTATAGACTGCCATAATCACCTATCTTCTTTCCCTTTTATAAACCATTTAAATTGTAATTGTTACTAATTAAAATATAAAAAAATGCCAAAGAAGCCATTCCAACACCCGATCACCAAGGTGAAATATGATCTTTGTGCGGTTTTCGAGTGCGCTTTAACACGTCATCATTGGCATTCGAGGTATGAAACGCGTCCAACACATCGGCGTGTCTGTAAATGTAATCAGATCCTGAATCGTATTAATAGTTTATCTGAAACTAGTATTACGAATCTTATTGATTCTACAAATCAATTCCTAAACGAGCACGTACTTGTGCGGTTTCATAATGGTGAAAGATGAAAAAAAATGTGATAAACCACGAAATGAATCTCTTCGAGTATTTAACTATACTTGGCGAGTCAATTAAGACAGATTTTACATATTTGCAAATGTTCAGTCTTCAGGGCTGAAGAGATATAATACGAGTGTATGCAGTTACAGCCGTTCAGTTACAACCGTTTAAATGCGCACCACCATGAGGTGTGATAGTTAAGTGGTTGTTTAAGAACAGCATTGATATGGGGTAAACACAAAAAGTATTCGAGTAATGTATTTTAATGGCGAATTACGTATTCCGGTTTGTATGGTCAAGGATAAAACAATGTAATGCTCAAAGGTCTATTTTCCTAAAATATTACTTTTACGAGTATAATCAAAGTAGAGGATAGCACATGGAAATCATCAAACTTCAGACCTCAGATTTCCGCCTAATCCACGTAATTTGTCTACTAAATTGAATCTAAGTACCGAGAAATATTTTTTACACGTAAAATATTTAGGGGGTTAACTTAACATTCATAATTACATTACATAGGTATACATCTATTTTTTTGTTTATTAGTATGGTGGGTATCTCCTCCGGAAATTCCATAGACCCAAACATAACCTTCGGTACTTTGTATCTACTACTCGGATAAGCATCAGCAAACACTCATCTGTTTTGATTATAGCCAAATAAGTAGGTACTTATCTAATGATCAATTCGTACTATCTAAATTTCAAAAGATCTTCTATAGTCAAAAAAAAATTAAGACATGGGTGAATAAATAGGCTCTCCTCTGCTAGAACACATATTAAATTTATATAAATTGACTCACTTCACTATAATTTCGCTCTCAAAGGCCAAAATATTATGCAATTCGATGTTACGTTCTTTTCTTACCGTTGAGGAGATAGAACGTAAACACACTATGACGCCATATCGTTAAAGAAGGTAATTCCCGCACAGCTTGCTAATCAAGTTATTCTTATTTTGATAAATAGTAATTATTCTGAACTACGATTAACTAACAGGAACTATCTGTATCACTTGCAACAAAAAAATACGGAATTTTGGAGGCGCTCATTTTAGGTTTGAAATAAAAAGAATGTCGGTGTCGTTATATAGTCAGCGCCCGCTCTAGCACTTACGCCGCCCCGGGCAAGTGGACAATTTGTCGCCCTTCTGTATTATACCATTTATTATTTTTGTAAAAGGAATTTAAGAGTAGCAAGTAAGCTCCGAAGCTAAAAATCCTGGTCACTGTGGGACTCGAACCAACGTTCCTGTAATTCAGAAAATAGAATCCCTAGCCACTCTACCAACTGAGCCACAGTCATATTTATAGGGGAACCATACGAAATCCCCAATCACAAAATCCCCAAACGTAGAAAAATCTCCAAAATCAAAATCCCCATATTCAAAATCCCCATAATCATAATACCCATATGCAAAATTCCCAATCATAAAATCCCCAAGCACCCGAAATATGCTGGTAAATGGTAGATGAATGGTAGATGGCTGGTAGATGGTAAATGGTTGATGAAAGACTGTAAATTGTTGATGGTAGATGGAAGGTGTTAAATGGTAGATGGTAAATGGCACTTGGAGGGTCGTAAATCGATACTAACTTTTTTTTTTGATTAGCACAAACAAAATGTTCGAGTACATTATATTGAATAAACGTTTGCATATACCTATCGTTTTAAACATAATAGGTTTTCTTTAACATCGTCGAGACATGTTCTCATCCGAACGAATATTCGCGGAAAACTTGGTTGGCTTATTGTTGGAACCGATTCGCCTGCACATTATCTGATTTTGTTCTGTGTCACTTCAAAGAGTTTGCCGTTGATTAGCATTGTATATCAGTCCACGAAGGTGATTTTTTTATTGCATAGTAGGACTATTACAACTACAATAGTCTAAATCACCTACCATTTACCATCTACTATTTGCTATTTACCATCCACCATTTGCAATTTACAATCTACCATTTACCATCTGCCATCAACCATTTACAAGCATCCGTCTACTATTACCCACCTACCATTTACCATCTACCATTTATCATCTGCCATTTAACATCTATCATTTACCATCTACAATAGCCTGAAGAAATTCCCCATTCCCCATTTGAGGTGTGATCTTAGAACGCGCGCGCGTTCTTAGATCACACCTCAATTTCGTTTGGGGATTTTGGTTTTGGGTATTTTGATTTCGGGGATTTTGATTTGGGGATTTTGGTTTGGGGATTTTGTGACTGGGGATATCGTATCCAACCCATTTATAGTAATGTTTCTAGTCATATAATTAAGCCTACTCGATTCATTCGGTTAATTTTTTACACATGCACTAAACGAAATCTAGTAGGCTTAAGGATATGATAATATCTATTCTAATATATATTGGATGGATGGATGGATATGGCGCTGAGATAGGTTGGGCTGGTTGCGCCCGATACTGCAGCCTGCTGGCTTATTGTATTACCCATCTAAGCGAGAAAATTTCAGGTTATGAGTTCTGTCCTACGTAAAAGGCTTAGAAGAAAGCTAACCAGGTTTACTTTGGGTGCACCCATACTGGTGGTTTGAGCCCCAAAGAAGTTTTGTCTCCAGCTCATAAGTGCGGGACATTCGAAAATAACGTGCGAGGCTGATTCCTCATCTTCGTTACAGAGGCGACATAGTGGGTCTTGTGTGTAGATCCCTATTGTATGCAGATGTTTCCGTAGGGTGCAATGACCGGTTATAAGGCCTGTCACTGCCCTGACGTTCGTTTTACTAAGACTGAGGGCTTCGGTGCAGCTGGTATGCCAGTTAGATTCCAGCATGCGCTTGCTATGCCTGAGCCCTTCAGCGAGTCTCCATCGGTCTTGGAATTTTTCCTCGGTCCATCGTCTGGCAACGGTTCTGGCAGTAGATTTCTGATCCCGATTGCAGGTTCAGGACCAGTTAAGGGTAGTTCGGAACCCTCTCTTGCGAGGGCATCCGCTTTCTCATTTCCTTCGATCCCCTTATGTCCTTTCACCCATTTCAGAGTTACTTTGTTTCGGGTTGCTAGGTTTTTGAGATTTTGTTGGCATTCCCAAACCAATTTAGAGGTTGTTTTGGGACTTGCAATTGCTTTTATAGCAGCTTGACTGTCGGAGAGAATATATATGGTCTTATTGGTATATCCCTTTCGAGTACTCTCCCCTGCTGCAAGGTTTATGGCTATAAGTTCTGCCTGGAAGACAGTTGTATATTGACCTAGGGGTTTGGAGATACTATAGTTGTTGGTTTTAGTATAGACTCCTGCCCCTGTTCCTTCGTCTGTCTTCGACCCATCAGTGTACCACACAATGTGATTTGATAGATGGTTGTCGTTCCATTTACTCCAGTCTTCCCTAACCGTTGAGGTTTGGATGTTGGAGTCGAAGGTGTGCATGGCCGGGGTATAGTCGCTGCCCATATCTAGGATTGGGTTTGCAATGATTTCTGTGATCGTACAGTGTCCTACCCTTTGTGGTGTCCACATGTTCGATGATTGGAGTCTGTACGCTGCGAGTCTAGCCTCTTCTGTGATTTTGAGGTCCAGTGGTGGCAGGTCTAGTAGTTTCTCTAGAGTTAAAGTTGGTGCACTGCGCATGGCGCCGGTTATGCTTGCGCAGGCCAGTCTCTGTACTGATCCCAACTTCGCTACTGCTGTTTTTTGCTTGATTTTAGTCCACCAGACTATGGAGCCATAGGTCAGACGGGGTTTGACCACAGCTTCGTATATCCAGTGTATCATTCGTGGTTTTAACCCCCACGTTTTTCCTATTGCTCTTTTAGTAGCATATAGGGTCTGTTTGCCTTTTGATATTGTGTTTTGCAGCTGCTTGTTCCACGTGAGTTTGTTATCAAGGGTGACTCCCAGATATTTTACCTCCGTGGTAAACTGCAGTTGTTGGTTGAATAATGTTGGAGCGTTGAGCCCTTCCAAGTTGTATTTGCGACTGAAGGTTATTAATGTTGTTTTGGCGGGATTGACCGATAGGCCTACCCTCCTACACCAATCCTCCACTTGGGTTAGAGCTCGTTGCATGAGTTCAGAAATAACTCCTGGATATTTTCCCCTTATAAGGATGCTGATGTCATCGGCATATCCTAGGGTATAGAAGCCAGTATTATTTAGCTGGACCAGTAGGCTGTCCACTACAAAGTTCCACAGGAGGGGTGAAAGTATACCCCCCTGTGGGCAACCTTTGAGGACAGCTGTATACATCGTTTCACCGAATAATTTTGCATGTACTTGTCGTCATTGAAGCATTGATTTTATCCACCGACATAGGGTGTTTTGAACTCCATGACTCGAGGCGCCGTGTACAAGAGATTCAAAGGAAGTGTTGTCGAAGGCCCCCTCTATATCTAGGAAGGCCGCGAGCCCTATTTCTTTGATTTCTAATGTGGTCTCAATCTTCCCAACTAGATGGTGTAGTACTGATTCACATGATTTCCCTGTCTGATAAGCATGTTGGTTTGGGTGCAACGGGAAAAGCGACAAGCACCTTTCCCTGATGTGTTTATCGACGAGCTTTTCCAATGACTTAAGTAGGAAGGAGGTTAGACTTATTGGTCTATACGATTTCGCTAGGGTTTGGTCACGCCCCGGCTTTGCCAGAAATGCTACGTTTACCTGCTTCCAAGTGATTGGGATGTATCCTAAGGCTATGCTGGCTCTGAATAGTCTTAGTAAAAGCGGAGCCAGGGTCGTAAAACCCTGCTGAAGCAGGGCTGGGTAGACACCGTCTGGTCCTGGTGATTTGTAGGGTTCGAAAGAGTGGATCGCCCATTCCACCCTATTATAAGTTACTATTTGGTTCGCAATCCGCCAATCGTCTTTGTTAGCCCTGAGAAAAAGGGAGTTGTCATCCAACTGGTCTGTGCGCTCCGATGTTATCGTTGATCCAGGAAAGTGAGACCCTAGGAGGACTTCCAGGGTCTCCTTACCTGTTTTTGTTTGGTTTCCATCGGAGTTTTTAAGTGTTCCGATGGGGTTTGTTGGATCCTTGGCTAGAATCTTCTGGAGTCTCGCTCCTTCATGCAAGTTTTCTATTTCTTCGCAGAACTTCCTCCAGGATTCCCTCTTGGCTTTCCTAATTTCTTTGCTATACTGGGTTAGGGTGCAGCGGTATGTGTCCCAATCCCCAGTTCTTTTGGCTACGTTGAAAAGCTTACGTGTCTTCTTACGCAGAATGTTCAGGTTCGAGTTCCACCATTTGCATTTCGCATTCGTGTGTCGTCTCGTTAACCTGCAACTCTCTTCGAAGGAGGTTTTTATTGCGGCTTGCAGTTGATCCGCTGCAGCCTCCACACAAAGTGTAGTTTTAATGTGTCTGGGAATTTCATTCAGATTGATGGTCAGGCACTCTCTGTAGAGGTCCCAGTTTGTTTTTCTCGGATTTCGATACAGTTCAGTTGGCTTATCAACTTTGTCGATTTCCATACTTATGTATCTGTGGTCCGATAGCGATGGTTCGGGTAAAACCCGCCAATGGCGGACGTTAGAGGATACGTTGAAGGTGGCTAAAGTAATGTCAATGACCTCTCTTCGACGTGTTGTTACAAAAGTGGGCTCAGTACCCTTATTTAGAATTTCAAGGTTTTCTTTGATTATGAAATCATAAAGATACTCACCCCTTTTGTTCGTATCGAAACTTCCCCACTCTGTGTGGTGAGCGTTTGCGTCCGCTCCGATGATGAGCTGCGGTGTATGTGTTCCGCTGCTAGTTAACAGTTCCTCCAGCTCTTGAGGTGGTGGAGGCGTCTGTGAGTCGTATGGGAAGTATGCGGCAGCTAGGATGAGCTCCCGATTACTACTCCCATTTATTTTCACCGCTACTAGGTCCCTGGAAATGTGGTTGTATAGTGGCAGTATGTTAATGTTAGGTTTAGTATAGATGCAGGTCCTGGCGTTGCCAGAAGCTATATCGTATATTAACTTACCTCCGGTGGTTCCTAAGCCGGCTACTTTGCCCTTATACAGCCAAGGTTCTTGGATAAGGATTATATCCAGACCCTCGGCTGCGATGAGGCGGCTTAGTGCTGCGGTTGCAGCTTTATTGTGCTGAAGGTTGATTTGGACCACCTTCAGCATCATGAGGCCGCTTGGATATCGCCTTGAAGGTTATCTGGTTTAGGCCAAAGTAACCCGTGTGGTCTCTGGCCTCCAGCGCCTTCCGGCTAGTTTCGTCGATCCAGGCGACCAGATTCAGTCCGGTTTTATCCTTCGTGGATGCGACGACATTCCATTCCTCGGTGTGCAGCCCCTGGTTTTGGGTCTTGAGGAGCGTCAGGATCTGCTTCGGATCCTCCGTACCAACTACGTCCGTATTCGGAATCCGAAACATTATTTTGCTGGTTTTGACCACTTCCCTCGCATCGCCCACGCGAAGGATTGCTCCCTCCCATGGGTTGATGAAAGGTATTGTGACCTTCAACCAGTGCTTGGCTTCCTGATTAGCGCAGGTTACATAAAGGACGCCCTTGTCCGGGTAGCTATTGGTGAAGAGTGGGGCCTTGGATGGCTCACACTTAAAGACCTCTGTCACGATAGCCCGCTGAATGTCCTTTGCCTGCTCAGTGGTTAGTTTTTCAGCTGGGTAACTGTCCAGGACCACAGCCATTTTGAGGGAGCAGAGGGCTTCCTTAAAAGTACTCCCTGATGCTACTCCTGATGGTCCGGGTTTCGTCGATGGAGTTTCTCTGTTCCCGGTGTTCGGTCGTTTTCTCTCTGCTCCTTCTACGGGAGATTGGGACTCTGACCTTGTTCTTTTGGGGGGGTTGTTTTTAGGCCCCTCGGGCTGGTTTTGAGGCTTGCCGTGGGTTCGCTTATGTCGCGGCCTGATCGGTTCACCCCTTTCCCTCGCTTTTTCAATCGCGATCTTTCGTCGTTGAGCTCCGAAAAACGTTGGTTTCTTATTTTTCAGGGTTAGTTGGCCCATTTTTGTTGTTGTTTTTGTCACGTCGGACCTCTCTGGTCTTGTGCAGAAAGCACTTCCCTGAGAGGGTGTCGTCGAGGGTTGGGACATGCCTCCCTCACCTTTCGCTGCTAGGCTTATGGTTGAACCATTACCTTCAGCTTGGGCGGGTTGGTTTTGTTCTACCCCTGTTGTTTGTGTGTTGGTTTTTGTGTTATTCTTGTTAGTTTCCATATTTTGGTCCCACGAGTATGGCGGTAATGAAGGTACACGTGCTCAGTGTCCCCTTAAGCACGCAAGGCTAGTTATTCTGAGGTTTCGCCCGGTTCCTCAGAAGCTCCGTTTGTGACACCATTTGTCCCTGGTGCCATTCACCCATCGGCAGGGATCGCATTACACCTTAGGTTTAGGATTTGGAAGATGTTAGTTGGCTGTGTGTTGAAGTTCTGTTCTGTCATTTGTAAGTCTACTGTCCTAGTTGTCCTGTGTTCGGTCAGTATGCAGCGCTAAGCCCCCGCACCGCGTCAAGGTCCCTTCCACGCGGGGGCAATAATATATATTACCAATATATGACTGTGTAATAGCGCCCTTAAGTACTATTCTGCGATGAAATTTTAAAAATTTTCTAAGAGCGTTTTTGAAATATGTATTGTGCGGCTCAATTCTGCAGACAGTGATATTTGGCACAGAGTAGGTTTTGAGCTTGACACCCCAGCACTGAGCTAACGAAAGTACATATTGGGTGACACAGAGCATTCTCTCTAGGCCTAACCGAAATGGGACCAAAGGATGATCACTCCTGCTATTGAGAAATCTTTAGCGAATAGTGGACCTCAGGGATGAATTGTTCTCGTTTTCATTACTTGCATTTTTGAGTAGGTAGTTTTTGATAACAAATTTCAATAAGCCAGATATCTTCGCCGACGAATTTCCGAATGGTTTCAACGTCTGCGGCTTATTTTTGCTTAGAGAATAAAATCAGAATGTATATGTAGTTAAATCGGGAAAACATAGCCAAATTCTGATATAAGCATCTTGGCAGAAACAAATTAGGGAGGACTCTGCGGCGGAGAAATTTCGCGAAGTCATCGGGCGAATTTATGCGAAAAGTGAGTGGAAGTTATCGAAAAAGCTCCTCAAGACAAAGCATCTCAAGGACAAACCACAACTTTCAAAAGAGAATTAATGAAACAGTTGATATTATAAAAAAATAATTTGAACGCGTTTTTTTTTTTTTAATTAGGAAGTGTTATAAAAAACATATTCCATACCGTCTCCAAAAAATGTAAAATGATTTTTGTGGCTGTAAATTTATTGGTTTCCTGTCTTCCGACATTTTTGTCGCCCCTTTTTATTTCATTTATGTCTATGGTTTCCTTTCCACTTCATCCATTTGATACTGAATTTTTATTTTCGGGTTTTCGCAATTTTTTTTATTCGAATGCTAGCCAAAAAGCCGCCCCTAAAATTTGGCGCCTCGGGCGACCGCCCAGCTTGCCCCCCCCCCCTTAGAGCGGGCACTGTATATAGTTGATTACATAATATGAATGAGTGAATGAAAGTTATTACGAATCTGGATTGTTCTCACGTGCCGCGTTTTTTTGCTAATTCCAATTTAAAAATACCCAATTATTATTAATTAAGAACTGATGCAAAAATTGTTGATCATTATATAGAAGGTGTTCCATTAAGGCGTTTGGTGCCTTAATTTTCAAGAAAACGCAAACAGTTCGGAATTTTTCAAAATATTTTTTTCCCATTCGAAAGGCCACACATTAGCATTAAGTATGGGTGGAAAATTACACTCCCAGTCACTTGAATAGGGACAGCCTTTTCGAGAGTTGTTTATCTCAAAATATCCTCTTCCTTGCTGCAGAGAGCATAACTCAGTATTTACAAAGGCTATTACAGTAGAACCTTGATTATCCGAGCTAATTGGTCCCAGGGGTGGTTCGGATAATCGAAAAGTTCGGTTAATCGAGGTTGCTGAATACATGTATAACAAACCTCGGAAAAATGAAATAAGAATTATTACCCATTATCTCTGTATTACTTTAATAGTACATATGGAAGCCAAAGTCCTTCGTCGCAAAATAAATTTCGTCGATTTTTGTCTGAAACTGTTTTTTTTTCTGACATTTTATGTATTTTTTTTTTATTTCCCGGTCATTTCACTTTTCACAATGAAATTACCGGGGAGTCGAAAAAAATACATAAAATGGCCGAAAAAAATATGGAACTGTTTTCGGATTCCAGCTTATGGAATTCCCCACATATTCCACGACAGTAAGAATACATTTTCATTTAAAAAAAATCGCAGCGGACAAAAATTTCACTCTCGAGGTCAATATTAGGCTATACTTAGGAAATATTGCCAACTTTGGGAGTTCGGATAATCGAGGTTCTACTGTATATTGCTCATAGTTTGCGAGAAAAAAAATGAAACATTTAATAACAACAGTTATGTTTCATCAACATTATGCTGATGTACTACTAAATTCTACGTTAATAAATGGGTCATTTGAATAGGGACACTAGTGAAATCCTGGTGTTACTTAAGAAAAAAATGCAAATAGTATTCGATTATTTTTTTTCGGTAATGTGTACTTCCTCCTTTATTTAAAATTACTTCAAAAATTCTGTTGGACATCGAATCATACCACGATTTGAGTTATTTTAAGGATATCTCATCCCACGCGACTTTGATTGCCTCTATCAGCTGACTTTTGTCCTCGAATTGTCTGCCATCTTCGTAAACTTTTCGCGTCAGTCCCATCTCCAAACGTTTTCCATTATGTTAAGGTCTGGGGAGTATGGGGCCATGGGGGCCATGCCATTAAATCGACATTATGGGTTTGGATCCATGTTTTTATCGACCGCGCTGTGTGAATAGGGGCATTATCGTGCTAGTACATCCATTTTAGTAAGGCGACCAACTTTTTGAAATGCCAATCCGGGACATTTTAAGTCACAGCAAAAAAATCAGAGTGATTTTCACTCCGAATCGGCGTCGAATAGTGTCCATCCGAATCGAATAGTATTGGCATAAAACTCGAAGCCAAGGAGGAGGACTCCAAACGAATGTAATGATTTTATCCTTTTGGTGTAATAATTTGAACTCAAAGGAATACGTTCATTAACACCAAAAGGAGTGATTCTCGATATTTTTGGAATAAAAAAAAAACATAATTTTCACAGGGAAGGAACATGTAACTCATAAATGAGATTTGTATAACCTCTCTATACGTGATCATTTACCTCTTTACGCTTTAAAATGCATAATAAATGTACCTACCTACAGTGGGATTCGATCCCGGGACCCTATGATTTGTAGACGAACGCCCTACCTACTAAGCCAACCAGACTAACTGATGTAGTTTGTAATTTATTCAACATTATGACGTCGTTCTACCACCAAATTCACTCCGATCGGTGGATGCAAAATACCAAAATCGGATGAAATTAGCCCCCGCACAATAACTTGATTGAACATGTTACGGAATTGATCCGATAGGTGTAATACCCAATACCAAATGGGATATTCTTTGCGATGTGTCCGAAAAAGGTTTTAATTTAGGAGTTTCGTCCGTTTCAGATTCTTTTCTAATAAAACCCCTTATAGCGGTGTTATTTTGAGCATGTTTACTCCGAAATAAGTTTGCTGTTTTATCATATCGGATTTTCTTGCTCGAATTTTCGGCATTTTTTTTTGCTGATTATGTGTACTTCAGGGTATTGGACATTAACAGATTTTTTTTATTGATACTGTCATATAAAAACAACATTTCCAAGATTACCACATGTGAAATTGGGTCTAAATCGGGGTCTTAATTATAATCAACTAATTTGAGAAAATAACATTTTATAGCGCCTTCTCAATCCCAGTTTTATCGTTGAGCTGCAGATTTAGAAAGGGATTCATTCAAAGAAAATTCAGAAGTGCTATAGGATAGATACTCGTATGAACTAATTGTATGGTAACGTTGTGGGGGTGAATGGGGTCTGAAGGCATACAAAAATAAAAATAAAACGTTTAATGAAATTATTTATTATACCCTTCGCTCATAGAGTGAAAGGGTATATTAACTTTGTCATGAAGTTTGTAACGCATTGAAGGAAGCATCTCTGACCATATAAAAAGTATACATATATGATCAGCATGACTTAGGGAGTCGATTAAGCGATGTCCGTCTGTCTGTCCGTCTGTCCGTCTGTTGCGACGCGTTTTACTCGGCCAATTTAAAAGCTATGAAGCCGAAATTTTGCACAAATGCTTCTTTTTGCTGCAGGCAGTTTGTATGTTTGAATCGGTAAAATCGGACAATGGGGTCATGGGGCTGCCATACCAACCCAACTACCCAAATTAGGTTCTTCTAAGAAAAACTTGTTCATTTGTGCACCAATTTCAACCAAATTACACACAAACGTGTTGACACAAAACATATCTGAGAATTGATCAAATCTGACCATGGGGTCATGGGGTGGCCATACAAACCCAACCCCTATTTTTGTTCTTTTAAGAAACATTTTTTGCACCAATTTCACAAAACTTTGAATTAATGTGTCTTTAAAGCAACAAAAAAGTTAAAAACGAATGGAATCGTACTGTGGGGTAATGCTCCCGCAACCCCAATAAAATTTTCCGAGTATATATTTTTATTTGCCCAGTTATTTCAACCAAGCCCAAAACTTTTGTCAAGACGGAAGAAAAAGAATGAGGGGGGGGGGGATTAAATACAACTCATAGGTACGTCCGAAAAAAATTTTAGCCCAAGGAGAGCGAAGGGTATTCAAATTGCGGCCGCGCCCGAAATTAGCCTCGGCCCCCGGGGGTTGGCGAGCGTAGCGAGCAGGGGACGAAGCCCCCTAGTTTTTAAATTCATACTTTATGTTGGAATAACATTTTTTAACAAGTTCCGGATTGTCATTAAGTACTCGGTAGAAGTCGTCGCCAGTTTCCCATATTGAACTTTTTTCGGTTATAGCTCGAAGCGTTTCTAGTTTTAAAGATGTTTCTGGAAATATCCAGTACGAATTTATAATTGAAAATAGACGTTCTGTTGGCGGGTTAGTACCTGGACCTTGGCCAAAACAATCTTGAATGAGACATCGTTTTACTTCATTGTTTGAATAATTTCCATTCATCGCTGCTCTTGACTTGATCTCCTCCCATTTTGTGTGCACTTCATTCGATATTTAATTGGATATGTATCCGATCTCACCAAATTCCCCAATATTAATCGATACGACTACCTCGGACCATTTTAGATGAGTTTGTTTTTATAGCAACCATTTAAATGCGTGAAATGTATCGTGTTAAAAAATGCGATTTTTGCCTTTCAATTTGGCCAGCTTAGACCAGTTTGTTTAAGCCGCTTTTTATTATAAGAGGAATGTAGTTTTTCTCGGGCCGCCTTGAATATTTGTCTTTCAATTCTTCTTACTAAATCGTCGAAAACAGAAGAAGAGCTCAAGCAGAGCTCTGAGCATTCCCTGGTAACAAAAATTGTGTAGAACAGCAGGGCACTTTCCTTATAATAGAAAATAGGATTTTAAGTGTCGCTCGCACTTTTACCGGCTGTAGAAAGAGTTTTACAAATGTATGTGCCATTAATCCTATTTTCTATCATAAGGAAAGTGTCCTGCTGTTCTACACAATTTTATTTTCCAGCGAATGCTCAGAGCTCTGATTAAAATTTATACATACACAAACTTCTGTTTTCGACGATTTAGTAACATGACATTCACTCTCAGAATTGAAAGACAAATATTCAAGGCGGCCGGAGAAAAATTACATTCCTCTTATAATAAAAAGCGACTAAAAGTTTTGCTGTACGTTAGCATTTTCTTATATTGGACTGCTTCTTCACAAAAATCTTTGCAGCTTTCAACGCTCACCTCGAAAATATAGAAAAAGAAAACAGCTCGCATTTATAAAAATACCTTAACTCAAGGAGACCTTTAGTCAAGGATGCCGAAATTCCAAAAATTAAATGTCATTTCCAGTAGTTTTTGAAATAATTTATATTTACGAGTCGATGCATACTTGATTTAAGGCGACCTTAAGTTTTCATTAGAATTGAAATATAATAACTACTAAAGGTATAGTTAACTAGCTATACCTTGACTTCAAGTGAGGTTGACTATACAACATTTCAAGGCTTCCTTGAAATCGCCTTAAATCGAGGATGGATTGACTCGTAAATATAAATGATTTCAATGAAAAACTACTGGAAATGAAATTATTTTTTTTTTAATTTCGGCATCCTTGACTAAAGGTCTCCTTGAGTTAAGGTATGTTTATAAATACGGGCCTAAATCTTTGCAATGATATGTTCATTATCAACTGGCGATAAATCTGCTGCCGTTTGAATTGCATTATGCGCAACATAATATTATTTTGCCTATAAATCGTTCTAAGTGTAAAAATGTGCTGGTGCAGTCATCGATAGTCATTTGTAACATATGAACTGACCGTTCATTCACTTATCATGGAGAAATTAAGAACATTGGCAAACACACGAAACTGAACATTTTTTTCGGGTGTCAGTTAAAATATCGGATTGAGCCGAAATGTGCTGAAAAGGGGAATTTAGGTTTGAGTCCTGGGTGCTTACAATTGTAGGAAGTATAGGAACTATTGGAATTATAATATCAAAATGGAAGCAAGCATGTAGTTAGAAAATCCAAGTACACAGAGGACTAGTGAATGCGGGACTTGCGGGACACTTTGGATGTATTGCGGGACAAATCCGGGACGATTTTCAATGCGGGACAGACATGTAAAATGCGGGACTGTCCCGCAGGATCCGGGACGGTTGGTCACCTTAATTTTAGAGGACCAAAGATGTTTTGACATTGTCGAAATACTGTTTCTAATACCGTTTGATACGTGTGAGCAGTCATCTTATTGCTTTGCAAGCTCAAAGGTATCGCTCCGTAATAAGAGACAGCTAACCAATCCATGACGCTACCTTCTCTGCTATGATGCCTTGACAGAAACCGTTCGTTTTTACGCAAATCGTGGAAATAGAAATGGTACTCATCAGGGCCATACAGGTTGAATTTCTTTTCATCCGAAAAAACAGCCCTGTTCCACTCCTGTCGCCATGACAAATTTTGGCGAGCAAAATCCAGACGATGGTTTTTCCTTTGTGTCTAACGGTGTTTTTTCGGAATTTTCTTTCGTTTAAGGTGTGAGGAATTCTTTATTTCACGTTGCACTATTGATACACTAGCTGTTACGCCGACTTTAGCTCCAATTCTAGCCGCTGATTGTGCAGAATTAGAGGCGGCTCGCAGAATTGCCCTTTTCTCTTTGGCGGTTAGGGCACCTCGCGTACGCCTTTTCATGTTTCGTCCATATCCACTTTTTGTTGTAAACAAATACAGAGTTATGCTCTCTGCTGCAAGGAAGAGGATATTTTGAGATAAACAACTCTCAAAAAGGATGTCCCTTTTGCTGTATTTTTATACCCTTCGCTCATAGAGTGAAAGGGTATATTAACTTTGTAATGAAGTTTGTAACGCATTGAAGGAGGCATCTCCGACCATATAAAAAGTATACATATATGATCAGCATGACTTGGGGAATCGATTGGGCGATGTCCGTCTGTGTGTCTGTCTGTCCATCTGTCCGTCTGTTTCAGTGCGTTTTTCTCGGCCGCTATAAAAGCTAGAGAGCTGAAATTTTGTACACATGCTTTTTATTGTTGCAGGCTGTTTGTATGTTTGAATCGCTTAAATCGGACAAGGGGGTCATGGGGCTGCCATACAAACTTAACCCCCCAATTTAGGTTCTTGTGAAAAAAAAACTTTTTTATTTGTGTACCAATTTTAACCTAACTTTGCTCAAATATGTTTCTATTAATGACACACAACATATGTAAAACTGGATCAAATCCCACCATGGGGTCATGGGGCTGCCATACAAACCTAGCCCCCCAATTTTAGTTCTTCTAAGAAAAACTTTTTTATTTGTGTACCAATTTCAACCAAATATCACACAAATATGTTTCTAAAGATAGCACAAAATATATGCCAGAATGGATCAAATCGGACCATGGGGTCATGGGGCTGCCATACAAACCAAACCCCCCATATTGGTTCTTCTAAGAAACATTTTTTTACACCAATTTCACAAAACCTTGAATTAATGTGTCTTTATCAAAGCAACTAAAAAGTTCAAAACGAATGGAATCGTACTGTGGGGTCATGCTCCGACAACCCCAATAAAATTTTCCGAGTAAATATTTTTATTTGCCCACTTATTTCAACCAAGCCCAAAACTTTTGTCAAGACGGAAGAAAAAGAATGAGGAGGGGGATTAAATACAAGTCATAGGTACGCCCGAAAAAAACTTTTAGCCCAAGCGAAGGGTATCCGAATTTCGGCCGCGCTCGAAATTAGCCTCGGCCCAGGGGGTGGGCGAGCGTAGCGAGCAGGGGGCGAAGCCCCCTAGTTCTTAATAAAAAAAACGTTTTGCTTATGAATTACGTTTATTTAATCCCTTAGAATTTATTGTATCAAGTCGCAAAAATGATATCGGCCAAGTGGCCGCCGTCACAGTTGATTAATGGCACTCTTCCGAGAATATCGGGCGACAGGTATTCGCATTACTGGCGAATATTGTCCGTAAGGGCTTCAAGAGTCTGGGGCTTGTTGACGTTAACCCGCGACTTCAAAAAATCCCATTAAAAAAAGTCTGGAACAGTTAAATCGGGTGATCTGGCCGGCCAGTGCAAATCACCAAAACGAGAGATTAACCGACCCGGAAATGTTTCCTTCAGAATATGCCCGCGTTCCTTAGGACTAAACCGATTCATGGCTTGACTGTTCGTATTCTACGTTTGTTTACTTCAGAAATTAGGAAAAATGAAAGAAAAAAAAGGAGGAAAAAAAAGTTATCACACAAATCATATCCTCCCATGTCGCTTGTAGACGATTTCATCGGCAGCAATGCGCATTACAGCTGCTGAAAAAGCATGATTTTCGACATGGAAAAGTTCCTCATCGCACAACCCGACGTCGCAGCATGAATGGTACAAGCAGGTTTGTGCTAGTTCCCATTTATATGCTAAGAATTTTTTTTCTTGCGATGGGAAACACACCAGAAAATTTAGCATTTAATTTCGGAAAAATTAGGGGAAAGCTGGATTTTTGCATGAGCCTTCCTTTCGAGGTCCTACACAAGATGCCGAAAGTCCCCGTCTGTGCGAGTGCCGCTAGCGGTGCTACAGAGGGTCAAAGAGCGGATTCTGAGCCATCTGAACAATGCCCACAACAACATCCAATTCACGATGGAAACAGAGGTTAATGGTGAGCTGCCATTCCTGGACCTTAAAATCATCAGGAATAACGGCGAAATCGAATTTGATATATATCGGAAACCCACCCACACTCAGCGCACTATCCCATCTAACTCTAACCATTCCACAGAAGATGGCACCGTTTCACTCGATGATTCACCGCTTATACACCGTCCCGCTGAGCAAGGAGAGGTTTGAAAGGGAGCAACATCACATCATTCAAACAGGCCAGAAGAACGGATACGAACCACGAGTGATATCAAACCTCATCCGAAAGAAGAAGACCAGGATAGAGCGATGACAACGTTACAACGCACCGAAGAGCCGATGAGAAGGATTGGAGTGACACATTCGAGAATATCTTGGCAACTACGGAAGGCGATGAAGGGAATAGGTTTGGACATGGTTTCGATTTCGACAAGCAGACAACAAAAGCTAGGGAACAAACTAGGATCGACCAAGGACCAAAAGGAGGAACACGAAGAGTGCGGAATATACAAGGTATCGTGTCCAGTATGTGAAAAAACGTACGTAGGGCAGACGAAACGATTAGTAGCAGTCAGATGGAACGAACATATAAGGGAAGCAGAAGTCGCCAAGAAGAACAACAAAGACCCGGGGTCGATAAAATCGATGGTGGCACGACACATGGTGGAAACAGGGCACGTCAGGGGCATCATAAAATGGGATAGCGTCAACATCATTCACCGAGGAGTTAATCGGCGCAAGCCTAGCGATTCTTAAGGAACCGGAACATTGCACGATACCGGCAACATACAATCAAGGTTGCTGAGGAAATTATCCGAAGCAGGTAAACGCACTTAAAAGTTTGGAGTGATTTGTAGGGTAATTAGGGGGTAATAAACCCAGATAGGAGATACCATTACTTCTTTAGGTATATTAAAGTAGGGAACATCAAATGGAAATCAGTGGATCTGTACTGAGGAGGGGCACAACTGGTGCCCGAAATGATCATTTACACAATAAAATACTAATCCCGTCTTAGGAAATACCACTCCTTCTTTTTCAATCTATATTACAGGCGAGGAAAACATCGACACAGCTGGAAGTTTTTTCTCAAAGTCATCATTTTTGTCTCCTGGTGTAAATGATCCGCTGAGGACATCTTAACACAGCCGGTAATGGTGCGAAGTGCCGTGTTTTGGCAGGTTTGTATGTGGCCCCAATTTGTGTTGCAAAGACCATTCGTCCACGGCGGTGCTGCATAGTTGGCAAGGGGGTGACCGATGGCTTTGTAGGTAGCCAGAAGTGTTTCTTTGTCAGTGCCCCAAGTACTACCGGCAAGAGCTTTCAGTATTTTGTTTCAGCTCCTGAGTTTAGAGCAGATGTTCTCAGCTTGGGAGTCCGAATCGTAGGGATAACGTTGGTGTCGACGAATATGGGAAGTTGCATATTGTATTCTTGGTTGAAGCTGGTGAATAGTGTGGCGGAGGACTTGGGCGCCGAGAGCTTCAAGCTTTTACTCACAAAGAAGTCGTTGAGCAGAAAACGCTTCGTGTGTGTAGGTTTGGAAGCCAGTCCAATCGGCTTTGCTGAAGTTCGTGTATGTTTTCTTCTCTGTGTACGTAAACTGGGACGGCTTATCAATCGTGAGGACAATTGGCAAATGGTCTGAAGAGAAAGTCATGAAAGGTTCCCATGTGATGCCACAGCACTCTGGTTGGATTGATGACCGATTTACTGTATGGACGTATGCACGAGCACGACGAGGGGATCGTGGGGGTGCACTGAGGCTGACTGATTCCTGATGATATGCGAAAACAACAAAAATTAATAAAATACCATTCGAATGTTTTTTTGATTATTTTTAATAATATTATGTAATAAAATATTATTTAATTGTTTATTATAGATGTCGCTGTTTGAATAATAACCGCGACAGCAAATTTATTGATAGATAGCGTGACAAATGACCAGATCTTTTCTTTTTTCTATTTGATTTCTCGTTAGACACGTTTTTCGGCATATTCATTCATCGCGTCCCCGCCCTCGCCCTTATCAAATACAGTTCGGAACGGCGAGAGACACTATCGGGAGTCTTTTTTTATCGTTTTTAACAAACTCATCTTTAAAATATTGTTTCACCATCTTCTTCGGTTGGTTGTTTTCTTTCTTCATTACTTTCTTCTCTTGTTTTTCTTTTTACATTAATATAATCATCATAAACAATAATTCGAGCAAAAATTTCGTAAAAACATTTCTATGTACGATAACAACAAAAATTAACATTTTATTTTTTTTGACTATACTAGAGTACGCGCTTTTGAATCCTTGATCGATCCCATTACGATTTTACAGGATCACGACACGGCCGACGTTTCATGTGTATGTGTGTGTACGTATGTGTGCACATACATGTTCCTTTTTCCGAAATTTCGGGAAAACGGAAAAGGATGTGTGAGTGATGTGGAGGCTCTCCTCCTTTCACCATGATGCCGACTGAATGGCATTTAATTATGTCCCGTCAGTGAATCTTCGTCAGTGCTCGGGAGGAGAGATAAACAATCGGGCACAAGTGCAACCGCCAAAGTTTGATAAACAAAAGGAGAGAAAACTCTCACGGTTGTGTGCCGCATTAACAACGTCGGCTTGAACGTTACTTCATTGCAACAGATTGCATGAAATCGGTGACGGCTATAATTCGGATAGTGGTGACGACGATGGCGATGAGTTGTGTTGATGTTGCAGACGTGTGGGCGTTGCGGTCGTTATTTCGCTGAATAGCTGTGAAGTTGTTGCCGTGGCCGACACCATAACATTGGGGCCAATTGTGATGGCCGTTTGACTGCTAGCCTGAATATGCGACGAACTACGACGTACGGCGGCGGTGAGCGCGGACGATGACGAGGCAAATTGTTGGGCGTAGGCTTGCTGTTGTTGGAGTTGTGTGGGCGATGTTAGAGCATGCGGATGTGTGATAATGATCGACGACGATGTGACCGGAATCGATCGAGAACTAAACTCGTTGGCAGTATTCGTTGGACTGACGGCCAATGCTTGCAGATTGTGAAGTTCCGTGATGGATCTGAAGCTGGTCGAGAGACCTTCGTTTGATGTAAGCGACACGGATAGCGGGGAATTGTGTTCCATGGAACTTATGATGTCTGTAATGAGATTGAAGACGGGAATTGGAGACGTGGCAGTTTGAAAAGTGGGGGAGGAGGGGGTACTTACCAGTTCTTTCCGACTCGGGTGTTGTCGTGGCCATACTTGTGACCATTTGATTCTTGTACAATTCCGCGATACGCTCTTCCATTTGAAGGATGACGGTCTTTTGGATCTCATATTTTCGTTCTAAAGCCTGAAATTGAGACAAGGAAAATATTTTATTGATTTAAGGATGGATCCCGACGAGCGAATTCCACTCCATGGCGACTTAGGGAATCCACGCCCCCGTATGCGTACAATTACCCGCACCGCGTATTGAGCGCACGCAAACGCACCTCCCATAACGCAACTCGAATAAGTGCAGCTGCCAATTTAAAATTATTCAACTGCAGACACAGATATCTGTGCGTCATTTTGAAATTTAATGAGCTGTAGTGCCCTGCCTGGCAGACTGAACAGAGTACATGGCCTGGGCGTGCGTCGCGCGTGCGGTCAATTTGCAGTCGTGTTTGCTGGCGTATCTTCTCTTGGCAGCTCGCGGGCACGTTGTGAAGTGTCAAGCCTCGTTACTGAGACTGGCACAACACATACGTGGAGGGAGAGCATAGAGGTTCTTATGGACAGTTTCTTTCCTGCGTCTGATCCTGTTGATGCTCTGCTTTGTGAGCCAGTTGAAGACGATGGAGAAATCCCTCCTCTGCAACAAGCAGAGATCGAAGCGAGCATTGCCAGGCTCAGGTGCAGGAAGTCACCGGGTATAGATGGAATGACCGGCCAGACATGAAGATCCTCTATGAGTCTTGCTTCCGAGCCCGTACCTTCCCCACGAGTTGCTGCTGAAAGGCCCTGATAAGGTCCGAACCGACCCTTCGTCCTATCGAGGCATCAGTCTCCTTCCAGTGCTTGGAAAAGTGCTGGAAAGGATACTGGTGGATAGGATGGAGGATCGGATTGGAGATCAGGTGTCTGACAGACAGTACGGCTTTCGTAAGGGAAGATCAGTTGAGGACGCGCTTCTGTTCGTCCAGGAGGCAGTCAGGACTAGTGGTGCCAAACGAGTCCTTGGAATCTTTGTTGATTTCAAGGGGGCGTTTGACAACCTGCTGTGGAGTGCCGCCTTGCACAAGCTCGAGGCAGCTGGCTGTCCGGAGATAGCTCTATGGAAGAGCTATTTCTCGGACAGACTGTCCTTGGTGGTAGGTAACGATGACCTCATTAGGAAGTCTGCGATGCGGGGATGCCCGCAGGGCTCCATCGTTGGTCCATTTATATGGAATTTTATGATGGATGACCTGCTGGCATCCCTGCAGCCCGTGGTTAAGTGTTCCGCATACGCTGACGACCTTCTCCTCCTGGTGGAGGGTGAAACGCGGCTGGCGCTTGAGGAGAAGGGCTCTCGACTAATGGACATTGTCCATGGGTGGGGAGCCCGGGTAGGCGTTGAAGTGTCAACCCGGAAAACGGTGATGATGATGCTGAAAAGCACATTATCGTCGAGCCGGCCCCCGATAGTTCGGATGGGTAGAAACTCTCTCAAGTATCGGAAGCAAGTCCGGTACTTGGGAGTGTCTTACGGCGAACGGTTGACACTTCAACCCCACTTTGAGGGGCTGAAGGCACGCTTGCTGTGTTTGGTGGGTAAGCTGAAGCGTGTTATGCGCAGAGACTGGGGATTAGATTGACGAGCAGTCCGTCAGATCTACGGCTCACTACTGGTTGCGTGTGCAACCTTTGGTGCGGGAATTCTGATGGACTGTCCGTGGATGTCGGCAGCTTGGCACGCTTCAGCGTATCATGATGTATGCGTGTATACCTGTGTGTCGGACAGTTTCGACTGCCGCCATGCAGGTATTGATGATCCCCTCTTGATCTGGAGGTTGTTCGACGTGGAACAGCCTTCCACATCAGGAGGGGTCTGGCGTTGCCTCAATGTTCGCATGTGAATGGGAGAACTCAGCGTTCTGTCGCTGAGCTCCTGGATGACTGTGTCCTGTCTAGATGGCAATCTAGATGGGAACAGTCCGTCGTCGGTAGGGTGACATTCGGGTACATCAAGGATGTCCGTGCTGCCCAAGGAAACCTAGACTTAGACTTTAATCTAAGTCTAGGCTTCCTGATCACGGGACACGGCTCCTTGAACTGGAATCTTCTCCAGCTTGGGTTGGCCAGAGATGCCTCTTGTCCGTGCTGCGGTGCGGATGAGGAGGACTGGCTGCACGTGTTGGTGCTCTGCCCAAGGTACTCGGATGTCCGAGACGTGCAATCGTTTGGGATTGTCCTGAATGATGGTGCCGTTGACGTCACGGAGTGTTTGTGGGGAAGAGAACGAGTTCGACGACTGAATGCCTTCGCTAAGGAGGCGTTCAGCCGTCGGGCCGCCGACCGCCGTCGGTTGGATTGAGCGATGGACTGAGTAATAGTGTCTTGTACTAGCGGTAGGTAGGAAGGTAGGTGCACGGGAGTCGTGAAAGCCCCAGAGAGCTACTGCCTCAGTGCTCTCTGTGCGACTATGAGGTAGGCCCCCTAGTGGGAGTATCGTGCTGGCTGTGGTTTCGCGAATAGCGTGGAGTTGCGCTTTCACAACCGTGTGCCGGGACCCTAGAACGGCAGAGGCAGCCCTCGCATCTAGCAGTATGTTACTGTTACCTCCACACTGCTGGAGTGGGCGCCTGATTGACGTCACAAATTTAATCCGTTGGCCTATTCGCGGCCCGTCTAGTAAGTCTTCACGACAGGTACGGACGTTAAACCCCCCTAGGATATAGGATATAATGCACCATAAGGCGCGAAGCAAATTGACCGCACGCATGACGCACGCGGAGAGCATAATCTCTGCTGTGTCGGTCATGAGATGCAGTACAGATTCTTGGAATTGCAGCTCCGGTGCATTAGCGTGGATTTTCTCAATTCACAGCGGAATTATGGAAGTCGTATTATGGAACGTATTTTTAGCCCAGTAAGACTCACCTTCAGTTTTTCTTCATACTCCTCCTTGGCCGCTTTCAGCAAACGTTTTTGATCCGTAAAATTATTATCCTTGGTGGCAAGCGAACCTTGAAGCACCCCGATTTGATCTTTGATTGTATCCAATTGGGCTGCTTTCATCTCAAGAGCACTTCGTGTATCTGAAACGACCGACAAAATTCAACAAACTTTCCCACAACCACCAAAATTTCCCCCGCTCTACCTCGAATCTCCTTGCTATATGTATCCTGCAACAGTTGTACCTCTTCATCGCGCGCCTTCAAGCTATCCAATTCGTTCAGCTTATCGCGACACTTCACCTGTACCTCGCCCACAATCATCAGTTCCGATTGAAATTTGACCAGTTCCTGTTTGTACTGTTGTCCCAATTCAGCCTGATACTGAACCTGTCGCATTTCATTGCGCATATCAAACAGCTCACCGCTCAACGCCTCAATTTGACGCGCCATCTCTTTACGACCGTTCGCCTCGTCCTGAATGCGTCGATTCAGGGCGTCCACGGTCTGCCGCAGCTGTTTGCTTGTCTCCAACTCCGTGTGATATTTCTTCTTCCACAAATTCATTTCGCTCAGAAGCACCTCTTGCTGATCGTTGAACATGCGACGATTCTGCGCGGCGTGTTTCTGGAGCTTCTCAATTTCGTCGATTTGTTTCCGCAACTGATCGCGCAAACGATCCTCATCTTTCTCTTGCGATCGCAGCGTTCGACTCTTGCCCAACAGTCGCCGATTACGTTCGGCATGCACTTCGCGACGATACCGTTCGAAATTCAGCAACGCCTGCAACAATCGTATCTGATCCTTGAGCACTTCGTCGTGATTTTTCGTCTCGGCCGTATTTCGGCTGACGCATTGATCAAACATTTCGTACGGATCGAAAGGTTTCTTTTGATGCTCCTGTCGTCGCCGGTTGAGTTCGAGAAATTCTTCGAAAATCTTCTCCTCATAATGCCACTGCGGCAACGTTTGCGTGCAAATGTCCTTGCGGTACAGAAACGCTCGACCGCCATCGTTCTTTTTTGCTGATCGTGACTTTTGTTGGATCTGCTTGAAATGAGTGGCAGCCGAGACGGCATCATCGCCTGACGGACTGCTCGAGTCGCCGTTCGTCTGGAAGTTGCTGTTCGTGTTGTTGTACGCCACCTGTCGGGCTACGATGCAGCCACTTTGTTGACTACATTGTAACACAGGCCACGATCGCGAACGACGCACTCTGAAGGCATTCGTGGCGAATTTGCAACGTTCCAAGTGCTGACTGTCGTTCGGACTGGTCGCCTGGCTTAGATAGTTGCTCGTGTCGTTGTAGCAGCGATTACGCAAGGATCGACGCTCCTGCAAGGTCAACTGCTGATAAACGGTTGCATTCAGTCCGCCCATCGAGCACGGCGACTGTTCCGTATCATCCCCGCAATCGGCCGAAATGTCTTGCAACGTATCCGAATGATTGGCCGCGAAATTTGTACTCGTCAACTCCTGAACCTCTTGATCCTCTTGAGTACTCTCAGTCAGTGTGGTCGGTGAGTCGAGTTGCAGCTGCTGCGGTTGCTGGTGACCATTATTTCCCCACGTTGTTACAAGCCTTTCATCGGACATAGTCGTAATAGCCGTCGGCTCTACAGTCTTGGTAATAGATAATTTTCCCGCCGATTCCGTTCGATCGTGATTCATTTGCAGCAGCAATCGCGTTTTCAGCGCCGTCGGTTGATGACCAAAATCCGAGGCGGATTTTTCTTTGTGCTTGGAAGGTGACGCTGGCGGACTAGTGACCGACAGCGCACGCACTGCCGACGAATTGGCGTTGAACGTTCGTTTGATATCATTTTTTAGTGGTGTGTTATCCGGAGTGGCTTCGACAGCAGCCTCGGGCGGAGAAGCTCCAGCGGCACCGGGCACATTTGCACTGGTCGCAGCAAAATTCGGCGGCACATTGTAATTAGGCGTAGGTGTATGCATCACAGCGCTTGTTGGCGGCGGAGTTGAGAGAATCTCAACACTCGGGCTCCATATGGGGTAGGTCATTTTTTGAACAGCCAATAGATTTGATCCTTCCTCGACGGCGCGGAAAGCAAACGAGGGCGCTTTTGGCCAATTTCGAAATGGTATGTGAGCCATTTCGGGTTCGACGCTCGTCGAATCGCGATCCGTGACAGCATTTTTACAAAACGACAAAACGTTATCCTGCAATACAATCCAGAATAACAACATTCTCCAAATATCGACATTTTTTCCCAATCACACTCACCTGACTGTATTCCAAAGACAACTTTGCACATTCCACAACAATATCATGCGGTTCCTTCTCCTTCCAACGCGTATTATTCGCCTCATCTTCGGCGCTATTGATCACAAGCATCGGATGTATACGCACCGTCTCGAGAAGCGGACTTATCGTACTATGAAATATGGCACTATTTTTCACCGCAAAACTACGCAAGTATCGAAGAAAACTGTGCGGATACATGCCGTACAGGTAGTGAAACAACAAATAGATGCCGATTTGTACGTGTACGATTTGACTTTCCGGCAAACTGTTGGCATTATGCGCTTTCCACGTGGCCAAATGGCCAAAGCCATCGAGCAAATCGGCCAGGAAGCTGGGAACGGCCGACGGAATTATAGGAAGTAGTGTAATAATGCATAGTAAAGCACTCATAAGATGGGTGACCTCCTTCTCGGTCTGGAAAAAGAGAGCGGGAAGCGGATGTAGGGGGTGTTAACAGGCACAATCGTTGGGTTGGCACCATCTTACCTGCAATAGTTTTAGTATTTCCCTAATCAGTTTGTGTTTTGCAATTTTATAAAGCCACGTCGGATGTTTACGTATAATGAAACCTAAAAGATCTAGCGCTACGGCTCGGTGTTGACCGCGCATCCAGTCGGTGATTCGATCAAGCACGCAAATGTCGTTGGGCGGTTGCACTTTCACCAGAACATCGATCATACGAACGGAATTGGTGCGTGCATAGTAGTCGAGAAAGCCTTGCAGAATTGATTGATCTTTAGCTGCAAAAAAAAGAGAATACAATTGTTAGCTTGTACTAAACCGTCGATTTAGACGTAAGATGGGGCTTCAACTGAACTTGAAGCAACATTGACCTTTCTAATGGTTGCCCTAAAAGAGCAGCACCGCGTTTCACTTAACCTTTGTAGAAGGACTGTCACATGAAAAATAATTTTCCTGTTCCTGGATCAAACAAACAGCAATTCAAGCATCAGCAACGCACGAACGCATCGGTGTCATTCAGCTGCACCGCATCACCCAGATACGTTAGTTGCGAGACACCATTGAACCTTATCTACTGTTTCTCTGGTTTCCGGGCATGGTTATTGTTGTTGTAGCGACTCAAAAGATTTTTTTTTCTCTGGAATCGAAGGGGTTGTTTTGGCAGCTCTTGGCCGTTGTAACCACGGGACGATTACCGAAGAACCGGCTGACGTAGAAGCATTTTTATAGACAACACAAGCATCCATGGTCACAGTGGGACTCGAACCCACGTTCCGGCAGCTCACGAGATAGTATGTCATCTCTACCACTGAGCCATCGAATGCCCATCATGGGCATGGCATGTCGGACGAGCGATAATGTGAAAAGCGTTCTTTTCTAGGCCAACGCATTCAGCATTGGGACACGGGGACATTGGGACATTAGGATATTGGGACATTAGGATATTGGGACACTGGGAGACTCGGATCTTGGGGCAGTGGGATATTAGGAAATTGAGACATTAGGGTCTTGGGAGTTTAGGACATTAAGACATTGGGGCATTAGGAACACTGGGGAAACTGGGACGTGGGGACATCGGGATATTGGGGCGTTGGGACATCGGGATATTGGGACAATGGGACATTAGAACATTGGGATATTGGGACACTGGGAGATTGGGGCACTGGGATATTAGGATATTGGGACATTATTATGACCTTGGGACAATAGGAAATTGGGACATTTGGAAACTGGTACATAGGAACATTACGCCACTGAGACATCGGGATATTGTGACATTGGGACATCATGATATTGGGACATTGGGGCACTGGGATATTATGACATTGGGACATTATCACCTTGGGATAATAGGACAACCGGACATTGGGACACAGGCACATAGGGAATACTGGGACATTTGGGACATTGGGAACTGGGATATTAGGAAATTGGGGCATTAGTACCTTGGGACAGTAGAACATTGGGATATTAGGACATTAGGTGGGAGACTGGGATATTGCGATACTGGGACATTGGGACACTAGGGTAGTGTGTCATTCGGACATTAGGCCATTGGGACACTGTGATATTTGCACATTCGGACATAAGGACATTAGGAAATTGGAACACTGGGAAATCAGGATCCGAAAACAAAAATATTAGGTGGCTATGTAAGTATGCAAAAATATATGATATCTGACCAAAAACAACAAAGTTGTAAAAGTTACCCCGCCAAAGAAAAATTCATCTGCCGCAAAAAGAATACATATCACTCCAATCCGCCGCTCATATGTAATTTTGGTTAAGGTGTAAATGCTGGATGTAATTTTGTTTTAGGTGTCAATGCTGGAGAAGTTTAAATTTACAGGATAATAATTCTTAAAGTAATTTGGTGGGAGCATTAACATTTTACTCAGTGCCACTTTGACGGCTCCCACCAAATTACTTTAGGAAGTAGTCCTGTACATTTAAACTTCTCCAGCATTTACACCTTAAACAAAATTACATATGAGCGGCGGATTGGAGTGATATGTATTCTTTTTGCGGCTGATGAATTTTTCTTTGGCGGGGTAACTTTTACAACTTTGTTGTTTTTGGTCAGATTAATTTTACATATTGCAAGCGGTTGAACCTTCAACTAAGCGTGCTCAACTTTGAAAATTACTCCGCAAAGGTCCATCTAGATTGATCGCCAAATGGCTGCGCGTCCAAAAACTGGCATCACGAACAGCCATTTGGTTGCTACTTAGCATTTACACTAGCAACTAAATGGAGACACAAAATGACATAACCAAAATGTTATTTCATTCCATTACTAGTTCACATCGAATTCTAATAGCTACCATCCCGGAGAGGAGGTTTCAATCGAACTTCTATATTGCGGAAAGACACGACTAGCCGCTAGGAATAATTCTCCCCGTGGAGGTGACGGGCATGTTGCCCTTCTGGCTATCATTTCGATATTTCGATCTTCTTACTGGAGAGCGCAGGATCATTCTTCGCCACTTCAATGCCCACCACGAATTCTGTTCTTCATAACGATGCCAGGGATGCAACTATTGCCAAATATCTTGACGCTTCAGATTTCTGTACTCTCAATGAAGCTCTCCTGACACAGCTAGTGCTAGTCTGATTAGTGATCCCGTTGGGTTTCGTGCGGCCTACCGCTCTCTCATCTGATCACCACCCAATCGTTGTAAGAATTGACAAACCAGCTGATGTGACTGATATCAGAGAAGCGAACATTTGTCAATCCCAAAAAAAAAGCCGATTGGAAGAGTTTCAAAACATATGCCTCGGCGTAGTTCATCGAACTACCTCCTCCCACCAACGTCATGTTTGGCGATGAACGAGACAACGTCAGACGTACTCACCCTGGGGACCTAATTAGGTTAGGTAATGGGGCCGCCAGAAATTGCAACCCGGCGCACTTACACCAGAGATAGTCCATTGTGGTACCGCCAAAGCGTACTGCTAGCAATATATACATTGAGCTGTATTGGGCTCACACCTCTAAGATCATTCAGTTAAAAGTACCTAGAGTCAAGAAATATGGAACGTTTCTCCGCTAAAGCCGAGCTGACAGAGAAGGTGATGTACGCTCTCCTCTTCATTTTCATCCTCATAGCTACTCTGCAGCAGTCGTTGTGAGGAATTTTGAGTCTCTCCTGGCAAGCTCCCCGATAGGTCAATCTCTCTCTCTTTCCCTGGTTCCTGTTAATCCTTTGTTGGGCATAGGGCACGCCTACGTCTTCAGGTCTGACCACCTCTTGTTTAAGGCTTTTTTTTTTTACTCCGGTGTAGGTTATTTTAGTGTAACTACATGGGATTACAATAACAACATGACCCAAACGCCGTTAATGGAGCAGCCTCATTATCAACCGATCTTCGTCCAACACGGCGTTTTGCATTGGCTCCTTGTGGGTTCTATTCTAGGGTTCCAATCTAGGGCCTCTATTCCAATATTTTCTGCCCCTCTTCGAAGGCTATGACCTATCCATTGCCACTTTCGCCTTTTGGCAGAAGTGCCTATCCAATCCAGGCCTGTGACATTAAGGAGAATCATCATTTAAAATAATCTCCAGCGAATGTGTAGGATGGGCCGTAGACTCTGGTTTACGAAAATTTGCAACTTAGTTGTTATCTCATTGGTCACCTTAAGTTGAAGAGCCATAAAGAAACACAGATTTTACAATTGAATCGAAGATTCGGATTTTAGTGCGTCTGGAAATGTTATTTTGCCAGAAAGGAAACGCCTTAGCCTTATTGATACGAGATTGCATATCAGTGTCCGCGCCGGCCGCCATCCGCTGTGACTATGCTTCCGAGGTAGCAGAATTCGTCAACTTTTTCGACTGCCTGGCCCTAAACACAAATTCCGCTTTGTTCCCCCAGATCAGAGCTCAAGTACTTGGTCTTGGCAGCGTTTATCTTGCGCCCAGCATTACGTCTTCCGCGAATCAGAACATCGGCCAATTGAGTTACATTCTTCTTTTAATTTGTTAGCAGATGACGATATTTGCATAGTCCAGGTGTTGCAGATGATCAAACATTTTCCATCGGAAGTGCGCTCACTATCACGTGACATTGAGCTCCCTGATAGGCTTCCTTGATGATGGAAATCAATTTAGTTGGTATGCTCCTCCTACGAAGGGCTCTCCAGATATATTCCCGATCAATACTATCGAACGCCTTCTCGAAATCAATGAACATGAATGAGGTGAATGGAGACTCCCACTCGGCGGATTGCTCAATAATAATACATCGTCGCTACATGAAAAACCCTCGCGAAATCCAGCCTATTCATCACATCATCATCAATTTCATCCTTGATCCGGTTCAAAAAATGTGTAGCTATCAGCTTTGAGACAGCTGGAAGTAGGCATATCCCACGCCAGTTATTACAATCCTTAGAGGCTTCATTCAAAGGGCGCGAAAACGGCTCGCAAGCTCGAGACTTACAAACACATTGCATGGGTTTCCACGATAAGCAAATTCACGTGTTTTGACAGCATCACGGCTCTCGCTTATCGTGTGCTTCCCATATAAGCCAATGCATTTCTATGTCTGGAGCTAGCGAGCCGTTTTCGCGTCGTTTGAATGAAGCCTTAACACTAGAAGGGTCAGAGCCGTCAATTTGACGGTTTCGTGATTTAAATCATCTATATCTTCTAAACCGCAATGGTTTCAGCTTTCATATTTATTGACTTTTCCTAAAATAAGTATTTGATCATATATTTGGATAGAAATAAAAATAAAAAATTTTATTTTGTGAGATATTTCTTGTTATACCTATTAGGGTCAGAACCGTCAAATTGACGGTCAAGGCAAAAAATCTATAAATCCGTGGTTAAACATTTTTGTTTGTGATTAAAGTGCTCGTAAAAGAAAATAATCGTTAATATCGGCTTTACGCTTGAACTTATTGTGATATTGTGCGTTTTTGCAGCGCCCGTGTTCGCTAGCCCAGGCTACGGCCATAGTCATTTACACGGTCTTTGGCGTGCGTGTTTGCCCATTGATGACCTGGTGTAATGCAACAAAGGGTACGTTCCGTCAGTAATGATACTCTTCCCAAAATTAATCTACAACAGGGACTAAGAGTAATGTCGAGATACCACAATACACAATGAAACGTTCAAGACAACGATTAAACGGGCACCAGAAAAATTGAGGCCACTTATGCTGAAATAACTGGTAGCCGATAAGTAACTAATGTAAAGTAAAATAGGTACTACTCTAAAATACCCTGAGAACTCCAACACCAGAAGTCCCCTGTAAAGCAGTAAGACATACGAAACTAGCGCCGCCATCAGCCCTGCTATATGAATAATCCTCATAGTTCTAAATTTTTGCTTGGTATCGTTGTCGCTTGGGGAAAGCATCATATCGCTACGTGCTCCATGAGTAGAGATTCAATACCAAATCCAAATCCAAATCCACAATGTTTTGTTGGTGATGAGACAGCTATTGGACCACAAATTGAACCTTTGTCAGTCCTACCGAACGAGTGAAATTCATATATTTAGTTGATATCCTTCCGAGGAAACCTTGCATTTTTGCAAAACGATCTTAATTTAGCTGTCCAAAGTTGTCTAAATCTTCATGCTCGAATCACAGTTCCGTCAAATAAAAATGGTTCGTACTTGATTCGTTGAGTTGCGATTGCTTTATAATCATCGGGTGTGTCTCTAGGAGTAACACTTACTCTTGCATTCCATACTACAATCAACACAGAGGCCTGAATAGTAGATGTCACAAGTGCATATATAGATATTATTACCAAAAAACAGAATAAGTTTCGGTTTTAGAGGCACTCGGGGTACGCTCTTAGCTACTGGGTGGTTTGTTTTTATTACTAAACGCCTATGCACCCCGTATAACTGGCTAAAGCTAAAGCTAAAGCAACTAGTAAAAAGGATCTCCGGAGGATTTCAGTGTAAACATGGATTTCAGGACGACTAGAAAAGAATTAAACTATTATTTTTTACCATCTTTAAAAAGCTGTTTGAGAATAATGTGCTATCAGTCATACTACAAGAAAAACTAATATTTTTCAAATTTCACTAAAAAAATTATTCAGAAATACATTAATTTCTAATTAAAAGTAAGATAATTTCTTATGTCTTTATTTACATTAACATTTTATATTTATATTAGTACCATTTCAGCTATAAACACCTTGCCGTCAAATTGACGGCTGTGACCCTTTTAGGTATATAAAATTCCTGACCCTTCTAGTGTTAAGGTTACCCTTTCTCGGAATTTAAATATTTACGCGCTGTTCCATTCGCCTGGAAGAGTTTCAGTTTGCCAACACTCTATGATGAGGGGAAGCAGAATATCTGTTGTAGCATTTGAATCCGTTTTAAATAATTCAACCGAAATTCCATCTATCCCCGGGGCCTTACCGGCGTCTTACCGGCGTACAAATACTCGATAACCCGCTTTAAATCCACCTTATATGGTGGTCTGCAATTAATATCGGTTATTTGAGGAACGTTTTCCTCTGCCGATAAAGATGCACTTGAAAGTCCAAAACAGTTGTTTAAGACCTCAAAAAAGGAGCTCTTTCCATCTCTGCAGCTGCTGTTAATCTTACAGGATGATCTGTAGTAAAAGATTTGCCCCAATTAGTGTGAATAGGGTACCGCTGTCACTACGGCAAGCCGCATCATCTGCCCCCTTCGCTAAAGCAGTGATGTAAATACTCTTATCACGCCACGCATTCTCTGCACGCCTTTTTGTAGTGAACGGTATTCAGCTCGGAGTTGATTTTTGGCTGAATCATCATAATCTGTTTATTAACTCTTTCGGGTGCCGAAATAGGAGACCAACTGATAAATGGCCTCCTACCTTGATCCAGTCGTCCTATAATCGCTTCGTCACACGAAATTAAAGAATCCTTTGCAAAATTCCATGTATAGAGCTTCCAGGAAAATGCGTATCGGTATGATTCTCGTGGAAAAGGATTATATTCGCTTCCTGATTAATCGCCATTTAGCACGATTACAGGCATTTTTTAAAAGCCGAGACCTCACCACCGTCCATCGCAACGTCTAAGTCTTCTGCGATATTTTTTACTTATCGAGGGATTGCCGGTGAACGGTTGATGTAAGTATTGGCAACAATCCTGTTTCTATAAAAGCAAATCCTTAAATGCTCGTGCTTCACCTAAAAAGCATGATAGCCCATCATATAGCCGCTATCAGTGAACAAAATTCTTTAAGCACTGGCTGGTTCCACCTGGGGCAAAGACAAAGAAACAATGCTGATTTGCATCCCCAGTTTGGTCACATAGTCTATGTCTATGTGATACATATTGAGCGAAACTTCAGATCTGCCAAAATGCTGCTCTACGCACAGCCACAGTTGTTGCTGATGTCTGCCCAGAATCTCTTACATCATAATTATCTAGTCTCAAAACAGTACCTTGTTCCCAATTATCCCATAGAAGAATCTCATATACCGAATTCCACCACCACATGACAGGCGTGGTCTACGAAACTTTAAGAGAGAGGTCCAGAAATACAAGCGGAGCTTCGATGAAGAGACATTCCGAGCCGCCATCTAGCAATTCACACTGAGGAAGTGCGTCGATTTATTGCGAGTTTAGGTATGAAAGACCTCTAAGCGCTCCCGACACCTGTCTCGCTTCACTAGAGCCAGCAGGATGATATTAGCTCAACGTTGATCGGGACGACGCGCTTTAATAACTATTTTTCCCGCGTAGACCCAGACATCGAAAACATCTGTCCAAACTGCGCTGGCGCGCCTCATGTTGTGGGTCATTTGTTTCAATGCTCAGCTGGGCCCACTTATCTTACCCCTTTGCCACTGGGGGGAAACCCTATCGCAGCAGCCACATTCCTGCAGACCACGGACGAGAACAATAAGAAACCATAAATCAAATCCATAGATGGACACGTTTCTGCACCGCTAAAAGAAGAAGGTTCAGCCCCAGTTTGGTTTTAACACTGAGATAACTGCTTTTCCAGAGTTTAGACAACATGCCGAAAGCATACTTGGCTAGTTAATGGAGTGAACGATGTCCTGATCAGTGCCGCCATCAACAGAAACAATGTTAACCAAGTATGTTTACCTGTTCTACAAGTTCTTCATTGATATGTATAGCGAGAGGGGCTTTTAGTTAGGCTAAGGATTTGGCCTTGTTGGTATTGATCTTTAGGCCGACATCCTTTGCCTATTTCACTCGAAATCTAGAGCTCTTTCGCTCAGATCCATGATCTTATGCGAATGTCGCCAGTGTAGTCCAAAGGTTGTAGGTGAGATTTCAGAGTCAATTGAATGCCAGATTACGTTCTTCAGGAAAAACTACATCCATCCATCCAAACACTAGAAGCAACTGAATCGGTGATAGGATGCAACCCTGCCTTACCCCGCTTAGAACTTCATAACTCTTCGAACCTTTAGCTTAATGGAGCAAGCGTCATTTTGCACCGACGTATGTTGCCCTAATAATAGCCACTATTTTCTCTGGGTCGGCAACCTTAGCAATTAAGTCTCCCATTACCAATCCAATGTTGCCTTTGGATGTTTTACACTTTAAGGCGTTGAGTTGTTCGTAAAAGCAATCCTTTGCATCGACGCTATCAGGTTCAGTTGGAGCGTAACATTGAATTATTGTAGCGTTTCTGATTTTAGTACGGATCCTGGCGGTCATAATTCTATTAGAGACTAGTTGCTAAATAATCAGGCTGCTGTGAACTGCTCTGGCTTATACGAGCCCAATATTGAAAGCAATGTGCTAGTCTTCAGCGACTGTACAAAAACTCTCATTGAACCAGCTGTCAACCTGTCACACACGGCCGATGACAACAGCTGGCCACAGAACAGCCCGCCCGAGGACCGGATTCCCCATGAATCCCACCGCACCGGGAGATCCTCTGGCAACAGCACTCTGCAAGTCCTTAACAAGATCCTGTCGCACACCACTATCGATTCTCTGCCCTTTTAACCACCCTGACAAAATTGCCACCCCCATCAGAACTGTCAACCGCCCTACATGGAGCCCCCCAGCTAGAGGAAAAAATATGTGTCAAAAGAAATTACTTTGATTGACGAACTCCGCAAAAGTCTTCTTGGCCGCATCCGCCTCGTGCGTGTTATTCGACTCGAGATCTTCGAACAGCTTTTGTACGTCCATTTCGATGTCCGGTTCTTGTCGCCGGGCCGCGACTTGTTATTGTTTCCGACAACGATGATGATGATGGGGAGGGTTCGTCCGCTACTTGGGTCGCCGCTTCTACTTCTACTTCTGCTGGTGTCGTCGCTCGTGCACTTACTTCTCACTCGCAATTTGCTACGCACTTTCTGCAATTTTCGTATTTTCATATTTCTAAAGTTCGCAGGACTACACGGGCACCGGCTCGCTACACTTTCGACACATTGCAACTCAAACTAAACAGGCGAATCGAACGAACCGAAAGACAGCAAGGAACCGAATTGGAAATGGCTTTTGTCCATTTCACGATCTTTTTCTTCTTTTTCGTCCCACCACACACTGCACACCATAGATACAGAAGAAATTCTAGATAGGCCCTGCAGGGGAAATTTTGTCTAGGTTTTTATAACACAATCACAAAAAACACACATACTATCAACCGCACCATAGGCGCCGTTAGTTTTTCATATGATGGGGGCATACATTTGGCGGAAAAATTTGAATTACCAATTTAATTTTTTTAACTGATTGCATGCTTTAATGCAAACAATGAACAAACAAACAATAGGGCATTCGGTAGCTCAGTGGCAGAGATGTCTATCTCTGAGTTGCCGGTGCGTGGGTTCGAATCCTACTGTGACCCATGGATGTTTGTGTTGTCCATAAAAATGCTCCTACGGCAGCCGGTTCTTCGATGTAAATCGTCCCGGAGCTACCCGTTGTTAAAACGGCCAAGAGCTGCCAAGACCCCCTTCGATTCATGAGAAATATCTCTTGAATCGCTACAACAACAACAACAACAATGCAAACAATTTTGGAACCAAGCAATAAAAAAAATAATCTTGTTTTCTGCAAATTACATTTAAGTTTTCCTATGATTTTCATTTTGGTGTAATGGGAATATGTGTAGGTATGTTTTATTTGGGTCGAGTACAGGACAGAAAAGGACAACTTCCAAACGATGGGGTATATAAAACAACTCCTGTCAAACTTGAATGTAAGTTGTTCTGTTCTGACCCAATAAAACGCACCTACTAATTTGCTCCAAGGGAAATATTATACTTATGCATGTATTTTATTATTTATCACAGTTTGATTGAAGAAAAATTATACTTCGTTACTCACCTCTCTCTTCCTTTTTTAACTAGCCTTGGGGCTTCGGCGGAGTTCATGCGATGTTTTTAGCTTTTATATTTTATACATATTCCATATTAATTTTTATTGTTCTTTATACATTTTGGGGTGCTGAACACGAATCCGAATTTCTTTGTGAAACAAGATCAAAATAGCAAAAAAAAAACAAAAAATTTTATCAACTATAGCGATCCGCTTAACGCATTTTGAAGAATTATGTCGCGTTGGGCCCTTATGATAGCTAATTGTGACTTATCGTTCCATTCTATACACCAACTGCGGTGCATGTCTGTAGTAATTATGGCATGGCAACTTACCAGCTCTATGGGAACTACGCGGAACTTTGTCTGTTTGGAGGAGAAGAGCCCCAACGGGAGAAATATCGAGTTATTCAATTTCGGAAATGTCACATTGGAATCTTTGCACTTGAGACCTCTAAGCGTCTATAGCTCAGTAGGTAGAGTTGCTGACCTTGTGACTGAAGGTCGGAGGTTCAAATCCCGATTGGGACGAAACATTTTTCCCTTAATTTCCTCAATTTTTGGTATTTTTTCCCAAAGTTTTTTTGTGGTTTCGTACAGATAGACACAATCATCAGGTCTTGTGTCTGTTGTCTATCTGTGCACAAGACGACCACTTGAATTTTAGCGGGAGAATTCTATGGAGATTTGATTTGCCGTGAAGGCTACCACCATGACGCTCGACCGTGCAGGTCTGTACCGGTGTTGAATGCTCACATTGCTTTGGGAGTTGTGATGGTAGTTAGATATTTTTCCCTCCACAACAAAATGTTAGTGGGAAGCTCCGGACTCGGGGGATATTCAAGCGATGCGAGGATCGATGGCTGCTGTCTAATCTAAGCTTCTGTTTATGCTAATGAACCGACTCGACGACCACACTCGCCGAGTGTAAAGACTAGAGTATCAATGGGTACGGTTCCTAAACGCACCGGTCGCATATGTTCCGACAACATGTTGTCCATTCTGATCCTCTAACTGCGATTTTACGAATAAGAAATAATCTCCGGAACTTTTCGTTTACATATTCCACATAGGCAGAAAACACCGACAGTTATTGCTGATCCGCAAAACCGCAGTTATAGGATCAGAATGGACAACATGTTGTGGAAACATATGCGACCGGTGCGTTTCAGAACCGCATCCATTGTTATTGTCCCATCTTCAAATCATACTTCTATTTAATAATAGGTATGTATATTATATTTGGTACAAATACGCAAGAGTATATTTATTTGTGCCGTTTTTCTGAAACGAATAGTGTACAATCTCCCCTTCTGTATATCGCACGAATGCACTTTGATTCGTAAAACATTTCTTAAAAACCGGACGAACGATGAAATCAGTTATCATAATGCTCTTCGTTTCGTGGTGCATTCGTTACTTTTGAATTTGTAAGTCCTCGGCAATCCCTTAAGAATTTGTTTCTGTCGCGTCCGGTCCAGCTGATTGCAAAATGCCGATTCCATGAAGGGTTTTAAGCGGTGTAATGGAATGTCATCGGGCAGGTGCTGCAAAAGCATAAATTTATTATTACACATATAATAGTTTAAGCATATTACGGCCATTCTATACAGACCGTTTCACAAAAGTCCGTTGCTTCATTTCCTACAAGATTTGCACGTAAATGGTCAGAACTTGTCCGTGTTTGTGCTCTTCGAAGAGACTGTCGCTTGGAAAGTCTTTAGGCACTGATTCGGGAGTGTAATGGTCGGATGTGCGCAGCAATTCGAGAAGTTTGGCTTGTGTTGATTCCAAATAGTTTGACCTCTTGAATGTCTTTGACCATCGCAGAACATCGTCCGGATGTTGTCGTCCCAGCCTGTGGATAAAAGTGTAAACAGATTATTTGGTACCCATAAATTGAACGAGATTTGTGTATGTACTTACCCAAAACACTGACCGCCTGACTTCATGCCATTGGCTTGGGTAGTTTCGAACATTTTTTTTCCACTAGCAATGTCATCGGCTGCCGATCTACTTTTAAAACCGACAAAAACCATATGAAACAAACAAATTCTCGACCACATCGCGTAATGGCTCTGCTAGCAACAACAAAATATGTGTAGCCCCCGAAACAGAGAAAAATTTGAAACGCCTGTGTGCACATTAACGAGACGAATTTCCGTCGTAAGCGTTCGTGCTTGCTTCGTACAAAATGTGTACGAACGCTTACGAACGAATCGCTTGGCTGTCAACCACAAAATCGCGCACATGTTTCATATAAAAACTCAATTAAAAACGCGTTAAACTATCATTTTCAGACCGACATTTACATAGCACTACTAAAATCTAGGTACACACGCGATTACCTTTGAGAAGATACACCGATTATGTATTTGTGTTGTTCACTGGATCACCCGACAACAAAGGACTTGAAATTCGGAAAAACAACATGTGTCGCATTTTTTTCAAATTAAAACACTTTCGCGAGACTACGGCCTACACTGTTTTGGTGAATTTATCACAAATCACATCGAAAAACTCGATATTTCACTCGCGCAAACTATTTCGTGCACTCACGTTCACTTGCCGCCATTTGCCGCCAATTGGATTCCAACTGGAAGGTTGACAGCGACGCGACCGAGCCGGCCATCTTGTGGGTTGCTCGAGAGGTGTAGGAGAGGTAGCGCTGAAGATGAGGGGAAAACTTTTCTGGTCACACACGTACGCTCATCTACGTGAAGCGGGCCAATCCATACTACATATCAAAGCTGCACACCGACCGCGGATCCAACGAGCCAACGAGTGAACTTCACGACACAACACGATTGATTGAACTGGCCTTGCCAGATCGGATCCAATTGGAGAGATCTAGTACTATTTTGAGTTGTGGGAGTTGTGAAATTGAAAGTGGCCGGGCGGAATTTTAAAAGTTTGACGATGATTATTTGATATTGACAGTACGAATGAGATTCGGCAATTGATCTTGTGTGGAATTTCAAAGCTTTTGTATGTTACGGTTTGATTAAGGAATAATTTGTTCAACAAATCCCAATCGATGTTTACCAGTTCGGGTGTACTAGACGTTAACAGCTGTATAATAACAGCCGTTTTCTGTCAAGCATGTTAACAGGCTGCTATTTAAAATTGAATGTAAACGTGCCCAAACGAATAACCGAATACGGAGCATTCGAAGGGTTTTGGAAGGTTTTGAGAAACAAGAACAACTCCCTCTTCATGGGTATATGTACTACCGCTATTACAAATATATTATTAAATTATTGTTCGTCTAGTTGATGCAATTGCCTCCAGTAAACTGTCCTATTCTAGTTATTTTGGAAGCTTCTTCATCGGACACTCGCACCTAATCTAAGGTGACCAGACTTCCAAAGACCCGATGCTGTACACATACTTGCGGAATTCGATTTTCAGGCGAATCCTCCCCTTCACGGCGATTTGGAGAAAGAATATTACCTCACGAGGCTAACACCATGATGCATGCATTAAATGACCTCACATTCTTCTTCCTTGATAAACAGAGTAACTTCGTAAACAGAATTGAAAAAGAATGCTAGCCGATATTCTGGGAAATATGTGGTGAACCTGGGAAAGGCCAGGTTTTGTTGATACTAAACAGGGAGCCCTAAAGCTCTCAATGGTTTCCTCAGTGGTATAGATAAGGGGAGATCAAGGGAATATATCCCCCTGGTCACACATAGTTGTTTTTAAACTAAATTATAAATTTAGTTCTTTGCTATTAATTAGGTACCCACATTTTGTAACAAAACCTACCGAAATGCCATCCACAGGGTGATTTCGCCATTAATACTTTTTTCAGTACTTTCAATCGCAAAATTTACTAATTTAATTGTTACTGCCTTGACTAGAGTTTTGACAATTCCTAGCGTATAAATCCATGAGATTTGGATTTCTTCAAGCGTTGTTTTTTAGATAGTGAGACTGCCACAAGAACAGTTAACACATTTACTAGGAAAATTTTGTTATAATGATTTGGATTTCTAGTGATTTCCCCATAAGAGGGAGGATAAAGGTTGAAAGGCTCCGGCCGATTCCTATATCCTTTTCAGTTGTGGCATAACTGCGGACCCTTAGCTATGCAGGAGGAGCTTCATAGGGTGAGCGGCTTCGGCCAATTCTTATGTTTCTCGGGGCGTTACTTTCCCGCATTATCCGAGTAACCGCTGCGCCTGAGTGCTGAATTAACAACTTCAGCGTCTCAGGATATTAAATGTAATAGGGTAACAAAAAACAAATAGTCAATCACCGAAGCAGCGCCCTCTCCATGATGGACCTCTTTCGTTTTATGAATACTACCATGGTTAAGCGATGGGCCGACAACCCATCCTTGATGTTAAACGAGTACCCATTTATAAATAACACTGCTGAGCGTGATGCTGATCTCATTACCTCAACAAAGCAGATAAGATCTTGGAAATAGGATGTCACTAACACATCCTGCGGTCTTAGTCCAATGCTGGATTGTCGCGCCTGTTACTTATTTTATTGTTGCACTCCAGGAAACAAAATGGCTAAGTAGCGAGATTGATGACCGAAATTCGTACACAATTTTCACAAGTGGAAAACCTTCGGGCCACAGGGAGTTTGGAGTGGCGTTCATTGTAAACAATCAACTTAAGCCGCATGTTATCGACTTCAAACCCATAAACGAGCGGCTGTGTGCGATTCGCATTAAAACCCGTTTCTTCAATCTCTGGCTCATAAACGCGCATGCCCCCACCGAAGTCAGTGAAGACGCGTTTAAGAACGAGTACTATCACCGCCTAGAAAATCTCTTCGATTCACTTCAATCAAATGATGTCAAATTGCTGCCACCAGAAATATGGTCATTAGCTCTACCTGTTTTCCGCATCGTCGCATTCACAGACAGACCTGGAGATCTCCAGATCAACATACCGTCAACCAAATTGACCACGTCCTTGTCTGCAAGAGATGGGCATCGAGCATAATGGATGTTCGGTCCTATCGTGGAGCAAATATTGACTCTGAAGGCGACTTATAGGTTCAGAATTTCTTCGGTGTATCATTCGAGGTTCAACCCGGCAAAAATTCTTGCGGTTGACAAATTGTTGGATGATGCCACGGTGGCACTTATACGACTGCCCTTGAGGAGAAGCTGACGCCCTTGCTAAATAACATCAGCAACAAAGGCGCCCTTGAGATCTGGGATACACTCAAAGACACCATCAAAGGGGTGCAAAGGAGGTTGTGGGATACGAAGCCCGGCGAGCTCGAAATGATTGGTTTGACGAGGAATGTCAAAATGCGGTAGATGCTAAAAACGAGGCATATCGCCAATGGACTGAACGCGCAACTAGAGCCAAAAAAAAAAAACAAAATATGACGAGTTTCGACGATTTTCGAATAGGTTAATTAGGCGTAAGAAACGTAAGCATCTTGACGAGTAGTTGATGCAAATAAACCAAAGACTAGCTAGTAGGAACAGTAGACAAGCGTACAAGCTAATTAATTCAATTAAAAGTGGTTACCAACCCAGGACCAGTCTCTGTAAGGATAAGGATGGCAATATCATTAGCGACTCCGATAGCGTTGATAAACGCTGGGCTTCTCATTTTGAAGAGCTCCTCAATGTTCAACCGAACAACCCCACACAAGAAGCTCCGGAGCTGATGGCTGAAACAGGCCCTCCCGTTCAACCCCCAACAGTAGAAGAAGTTGATCTCGCCATGCAAGTAATGAAACATAATAAAGCCCCGGACGCTGACGAGATTCCAGCTGAACTCCTGAAGCATGGTGGGGAGAGCCTTGTTAAGGCGAAACACACACTTATTGCTAAAGTATGGAACGACGAAATAATCCCGGAAGATTGGCGTAAAAGTATAATTTGCCCAATCCACAAAAAAGGGGATAAGTTGAAATGTGAGAACTACAGAGGCATCTCATTAGTTTGTACGACTTATAAGATTTTATCTAAGATTCTGGAAAATAGAATTAATCCGTACGCAGAAGAAATTATTGGCTAGTACCAAGGCGGCTTTAGACCTGGTCGTTCGACGACAGATCAGCTTTTTACAGTGAAGCTTTTACTCCAGAAGTGCTGGGAATACAACATCGACGTATACCAAATATTTGTTGACTTTAAGCAGGCATACGAAAGTATCGATCGAAGCGTACTGTACAACATTTTGCTGCATTTTGGAATACCGGCTAAGCTCGTGCGACTCATAAGGATGACGATGACTAAAACCGTCTCGCAGGTCAGAGTTCAGAACAGACTCACTGACCTATTTGAAACTCGTACTGGACTCAAGCAAGGCGACGGGCTGGCGCCGACGCTCTTCAACCTGGCTCTGGAGTATGTGATTCGAGCCATGAATTTGGACAGCAGCGGAACGCTACTCATTAAATTGGCTCAACTAGTAGCCTACGCCGACGACATCAACATCATGTCTCGAAGATTGGGTGATGCAGAAAGCCTTTTGCATAATCTCAATAATGCCGCCAAAGAAGTTGGGCTACATATCAACGAGTCTAAAACCAAGGTCATGATGCAATCAAAAACTAGAACGCCAGTAAATTCAAGCATCACAGTGGGTGACCTCAATATAGAACACGTAGACAACTTCACTTACCTGGGTTGCAATTTGTCAAAGGACGCCAACGAAACAGATGAGATAAAGCGACGGATACAATTAGCTAATAAGTGTTACTTTGCGGTCCTCCAAATTATGAATTCATGTACAAAGGATGAACGACGATCGCATGCCCAAAAAGGTGATGAACGCGCAACGAGTGGACGGAGCCAGATTGCGTGGACGACCGAGAGCCCGATGGGAGCATTCTGTATGTGAGGACGCCCACCAGATGCTAGGCTTTCGGAACTGGAGGACAAGGTCGCGTGACCGCGACAATTGGAGGTTTTCAATACAGGCGGCCAAGGCCCGACGTCGGGCTATCGTGCCATAAAGAAGAAGAAGAAGAAGTGATACAATAGGGTTCCAATTGAGCGACATTATAGCACATGCTGGACTAACTTGAACAATACTGCATCATGCTACCGGCTACATAGTTATGTAGGATTTTTCTCAAATAAAATCACAACCATCTCGTTCACTCATCCGCCGGATCATCTTTCGGTACTATTTCGAACAGGCGGCCTCAACGTATTTACGTCCTGCTTCCTCGCTCAGCAGAACAATACCATATGCTGCAGACGAACCTTCAATTTTAAGTTCACCCCACAATCTTACAGGATCTAGCTTTCAAGGTGTAGAGCGTATTCTGCGTACTTTTAATTCTTAGGCGATTCTATAAACCTCTCGCGTATTATTTAGGAGTTCCTAGTCCAGCTTCGATCATGTAGGTATACCAACATCAAGGTACTCTACATCTGATTTCTAGTACCACGTTCTTTGACGTACAATATTTGCTTCGCTGTGTCAAACCTACTGCTCCGGACTAAACAATCAGAATTGAAACAATTTCAAACCCAGCCCATTTTTCGATCTTGTCAGCAGACTTCAAACGACAAAAGAAATTCTTTATTCGGTAGATAATCGTAGAAACAAGAAGCCGTATGAATAATGTTTAGCCAAGTATTTAGCAAATCTTTTTATGCATAGGACCTAAGATCGTGTTGACTACTCATTTATTTCCTTATTCAGAACCCCCGAGTTTAATGGCTTTCTCCTGAGCAGAAAAAAATAATCCTGACCAATGCGATATTTCTAGATGAGAGTATGCATTCCACTCCATGGTTCCATTAATGATTCTATGTTCCTTGCGCTCTTAACGCTATTTGAACGAATTCGAAGGACATATTGTGGGCAAAAATCTGAATGTAAAAACCCTTGCAGAGTCCTTTTTTTAATATGCTTTTTCCAATAGAGGCTGATAGGGAATCGAATGGAGTACAGCAGCTGATTTTCCATCGTTTTGTAATCGGAACTTAGGAAGCTAGAGCCTTGAAATGTTCACGAAATACGTAACAGTGCTCTAAAAGTGTGTCAAATTTCAAAATTTCGTTCAAGAATTTCCAAGTGATGGACAATTGTTGATTAAACCATGGGAAATGCTGTACATTTTGCTGTAGGTACAATTCCCAATGCTGTACGACGAGTCAAAATGCTGTACTGTACAGCGAAATGCTGTACGTCTGGTCAGCTTAACCTAATCCGCATCCGCGAACTTCCCTCTCAGCTTTACAGCAGTGGCGCAACTGGCTGCCGTAGCAAATAATGCTAGAGGTGTAGGTGCAGATCAAATGGTGGGCACTCCATCTGGAGAGGGCCCTTTCGGAAGAAGTGCAAAGCTGCAAAGGTATCCCCTACAATAGCCCCTGTCAGTCCTGGCAAAGGGATGTGTGAACGATGATAAGCCGACGGTCGATATGGACATGTTTAGCAAATTGGGAGAGTTGATAGCGGAATTCGTGGAGTCTAAGACTCTTACCAAAGGTAAGAAATATACGCATCATGTACAACGCGGTACCAAGGAGCAACAAAATTCAGAAAGAAAAGAAAAACCACCCATGAAATCAGATAGGGTAGATGCAACACAAGATGACCCCGCTGCGAATCCTAGCCCCTGGACAAAAGTAGAACAAAAGAAGCGAGTTCAAGGGAAAAGAAAAGAAAACGTATGACAAAAAAAATCGGGTTAAGACCAGATGCAATGGTCATATCTCAGCCAGAAGAGATGACTTATGAAAACGTACACAAACTTTAAAAAAGCTAACTAGGATGTCTTTAAAAGGTACACAAGCGAAGCTTTTGCTAGTCTTACCCCCAGCCACCCCCCCCCCCCCAGTAATGTACGTATGGCCGAAAAACAACTCAGACGGATAATTCTCACTGCAGCTAAGAGATTCATTCCAGCCGGCCGCATTCCCTGCCTAAAACCTAATTTTCCAACATCCGCGGCTAAATTAGCTAAAACGAGGGATCAGCTAAGAAGTGCAGACCCCAGTGATCCACGCATTGGTGACATTAACGAAATCATCGTCAAACAGGTCAATGACCACAGGAGAAATATATGGCACTCACACCTTCGAAAACTGAATACCACCACAGGTGTGAGCAAACTATGGAGCACCGTAAGAAACTCATCTAATCCCACCAAAACTCAAGGGAGGGTCGCTATCAAGTTGGGCTATTCTACCGTGAGCGACGACAAAAAATGCGCCAATCTGTTTAACAAACAGTTCGTCGAACACCCACCCAAGGATAGACTCAAGCGCAAAATTACACGAGCCATCCGTAACACCAAGGTAGATGAATACATATCTTCAAACCACCACCACTGAAATAGCCAATGCCATAAAAAACGCCAAAAACTCAAAAGCACTTGGTCCAGACGGTATAGCAATGATCATGCTCAAACACCTCGACACACCGGCCATGGAGTATATCACTGCCACGATGAACCTTTCGTTACGAACATTCATCGTACCAGAAATTTGAAAGGCCGTATCATACCGTTACCCAAACCTGGTAAACAACACTCCTTAGGAGAATCCTACCGACCAATCACGCTTTTATCCCCTGTGGCGAAAATATTGGAATCGCTGATTCACAAGACTCTTGCGACGCACATACAACTCGCTAATCACCAACACGGCTTCCGAAAAATGCACAGAACCACCACTGCACTAGACCGAATCATGTCTAAGGTCTTCAATGGGATCAACCAGCCCCCGCCGTTTAAGCGTACCATTCTTGTGGCTTTAGATCTGTCGAAAGCGTTTGATACGGTGAACCACTCGCTCCTACTGACGGATCTGCGCAATTCATCCACACCGCCGCATATAGTCAAATGGATCGCAAACTACCTTGCCGGACGTCAATCCAGCACCGAGTTTAGAAATGGGAAATCTAAACTAAGAAGGATAGAACAAGGCGTACCACAAAGCGGGGTACTTTCCCCCACCTTGTTCAACCTATACATGTCAGGGCTTCCCACCCCACCTGAAGGAATCGACATTGTATCCTATGCTGACGACTGCACCATAATGACATCTGGCAACGACATTCCCGACATGTGCCATCTCATTAACGGTTACTTGGAAGAGCTCAACCTTTTCTTCAACAACAAGAACCTAATGCTATCACCGCCCAAATCCTCGGCCATCCTCTTTACCACATACAACAAAGAATTCAACCAAAGGCTTATCATCAGAGTAAATGACACTGAAGTTCCCACTATCCGTCACCCCAAAATTCTTGGCGCCACAATTGATAATCACGGCCTATTCAACACCCATGCCGACAACATTAGTGACAAAATGAAGGGCAGAAACAAGATCTTGAAGTCCCTTGCTGGCAGCAAATGGGGCACTGATAAGGAGACTTTACTCACCACCTACAAAGCCGTCAGTCGTTCTGTGGTAAATTATGCAGCACCGATATGGACAAATAACCTATGCAAAACCAACTGGAAACGAATTCAAACATGCCAAAATGCAGCCATGCGTACTATTACAGGATGCGTACGCATGTCATCTCAAGACCACCTGCACCAAGAAATTAAACCGCTAGACCTCAAGGCACACAATGATCTCCTGGCTAAGCAATTACTACTGAGCACGCACTTCCCTGGGTGCAAAAGCTCTTGCACGCCTGGACCAACATTGTATAATGCTGACATTGGATCGAGTGTCTGCATAGACTCTGCCATTACTGAGGAGAAGGTCTGCTGGGCTATTAATAGCTTCTCCCCATTCAAATCACCGGGGCCAGATGGCATTCTTCCGATCATGATACAGAAAATGCAGGATCTCATAGTTCCAATGCTAGTACCACTTTTCAGAAGTTCACTGATCCTCAACTACGTACCCCTTTCATGGCGACGGGTTCGAGTAGTTTTCATCCCGAAGGTAGGCAAACGAGGGCATGAAACCGCGAAGGATTTCAGGCCTATTAGTTTATCATCCGTCGTATTAAAAACATTGGAACGTATTGTCGACCTCCATATCCGGCAAGGGCTGGACAACTCGGCGCTCTCAAGGTCGCAGCATGCATACGTCAGGGGCCGATCGACAGAAACGGCCCTCCATGAGGTAGTGCGAAATATAGAGTACAGCATTCAATATAAACAATACACGTTATGCGCTTTCCTCGACATAGAGGGAGCTTTCAACAATGTTCGTATAGAATCCATACACGATGCCCTTAGTGACTCAGGAGTTGAGCCGGAGTTCAGTAAGTGGATAGTCACTTTGCTGAGAACTAGGGTAATCCACGCGAACCTGGGAAGCAGCAATCTGACTAAATTCGTTCTCAGGGGTACACCTCAGGGAGGGGTGATCTCTCCATTATTGTGGTTAATGGTAATCAACAAAATTTTAACTAAACTTGATGAAGAGGGCATAAATGTGGTGGCGTATGCGGATGACGTAGCGATACTAGTGTCAGGTATGTGCCTCTCCGTGATCAGTCAAATTATGGAACGAGCACTTAGACTGGTCCACAACTGGGCCACAATCTGCGGCCTTGGTGTGAACCCTAGCAAGACAAAACTGATGCTGTTCACTAAAAAAACAAGCTACCACCTTTTACCCTTCCAAAGTTAAACGGAGAACAACTCACACTATCAGACAGCTCAAAGTATCTTGGAGTCGTTTTAGACACAAAGCTTAGCTGGAAACTAAACATAGAGGAGCGTGTTAAAAAGGCCTGCGTAGCCTTCTACGCCTGCAAAAGAATCTTACACAAAAGATGGGGCACCAAACCAAATGTGATATTATGGATCTACACAGCAATTGTACGTCCTATCTTAACATATGGGGCACTGGTCTGGTGGCCAGCCCTCAGTAAAGAGTACAATGTAACGAATTTAGGCAGGGTGCAAAGATCAGCATGTCTTAGCATTACAGGGGGAATGCGAACATGTCCGAGGGATGCTTTGAATGTAATTCTGCATCTTCTGCCGATCAACCTTTTTATCAAAGAACAAGCGGCTTGTGGTGCGATCAGGCTTAAAGAGTCTGGTCATATGGCCACTCTGATATTATTAACCAACTGCCACAACATACAATCGACGCTACTACGGACTATTCTATAACTACACTAAGTTTCGGGAAGAACTTCCATGTAAGATTTCCCACCAGACAGCGAGTGTGCTAACAGGAGAATACGATTTCTCCTTTTTTACAGATGGATCAAAAATGAATTGTGGTGTGGGTGCAGGAGTTTTCTGCGGCATACTCAATATCTCAGAATCCTACCGTCTGCCTAATCACGCCAGCATTTTCCAGGCTGAATTGTTTGCAATCATGAAAGCTTGTCACGAACTCGGAAATATACAACATAACAAAAACATAGCCATCTGTTCCGATAGTCAGGCAGCTATCATGGCACTGAAATCCGTAAGATCATCCTCCAAGCTCGTTAAGACCTGTAGAGAAACGTTGAACAATCTTGGAGAAAGACACACAGTCACCCTACTTTGGGTGCCGGGACACAGTAACATACAAGGAAATGAAGCTGCAGATGAATTGACCAGAATAGGGGCAACTCTACAAAGCTCTCATGCGGAGCACGTGAACATTCCGTTGGCAGCAGTGAAAAGTAAAATCTCCTCTTATTATCTCGCAGTTGCTAATCTTAATTGGCGGAGCCTTAAAACTTGCGTAATATCAAGGAAACTATGGCCATCGTAAGACGGAAAAAAACATCCGAGATCTTGACCAGACCGCGAAAAGATATTGCTAGAGTTACAGCGGTAATTACTGGACATTGGCCAATAGGAGACCATGCAGCAAGGCTGCGTATACCCCACAACTCGCACTGTCGCAGTTGCGATAATACAAATGAAAGAGAAACTCTTTTTCATTTCCTATGTGAATGACCAGGTCTCGCCAGATCTCGTTACCGTGCGCTGGGTTGTCCGTTTTTTGGCAGCCTAGAGGAGGCGTCGGAGGCAAAAATCGGCGAGCAGCTTCACTTCCTTAACCTCTCTAAATGGCTCTAAAGCCCTGTTTACATGAGTCGAGTGCATGGTGGAGTGGAGTGGAATTTTTCCAATGCCAAACGAAAAATTGTATGAATTTGAAGTTTGACAGTGGAAAACAGTCCCGATCTACTCTACCGTTTACTCGACTCATGTAAAGGACGCTTTGGTGCATCTACGCCCAAATTTATACTTCCTGTAACCCTCATCCTATAAGCAGTTAACGGATGTCTGTGGTCTCAAAACGGCGCTTATCGTGCTAATTGGGCTCTGGGCAAGTCTCGCCCATGGCCACCACTTTTACCAACCAACCAAGCAATATCTTGTTGGTTGTTATCGAAGCCTACACCCAAATCATGACCTCATGGACAAAACCCCACCACCACGTCATGTAAGATGTTCGTTAAGGGACATGGAAAGGGAAGTCCAAAGGTTTAAACGAGTTCCTCTCGACAACTCCAACATATACAAGGCGGCCCTTAATCAACTGCACACCAGCGAGGTAACCAAAGCCACAAATAGGCTATCCGTAAACCGCGTCCTTCGCGATCGACCACCCGACGAACAACAACTACCGAGAGCCACACGTACCCCCTTGGCTCAGCTTCGTTCTGGATTTTGCTCCAGACTAAACTCGTTTTGGTCACGCATTGACAACAGCATTGGAAATATTTGTCCAGCATGTGGAGCCAGCCCACACAACGTGGATCATATATTTGACTGCACTGCCGCACCTACGCATCTAACACCTATCGCACTATGGGAGAACCCTATCGAAGTTGCGATCTTCTTAGGTCTTGACCTTGAGGAGAGGATGCCTACGATTTATGAATGATGATACAAGTTCCCCCCCCCCCCCTCCCCTCTCTTGCGCCGCTACAACAACAACGTTTCAATACCTTTAAAATCCGACCAAGTTGTGAATCGCATTTCTCGAAAATTCTTTCAATCATTCGTTAAGAAATTTTGAAGAACTCTCAGGTAACTTGAAGCAGAAAGCTCAAAAGTAGAAAGAAGCTTTCAAGTATTCACTCCACAAGAGGAAATTATTGGAAGTGACTGAAGAAATTTTGTGTCGAGTTGGTTCAATCATTTTCGCTGCGTGTGATCAAGAATGTTCCGCCCATATGCCTCAGGATTAACGCACAACTGGGCGTGTAGGATTGAAAGAATTATTCTTGTTTATGACACTTGCACTAAAAAAAAAACAGAGCCCAAAGCTACTTGTGATTATATCATATATCTTTATTTTCACTCAGATAAATAAAAACTTTCTACTTCAATTCTTAATTAACATTTGAAGTTTTTATATTCAACTTGTTCGTAAAAAAATCATGATGGAAACTTTTATACAATACTTAGAACAACAGAGAGTCCATATAAACAATTTGTGAGTGTTTGTGTGTGTGTGTGTGTTGTCATCTATATGTCAAGATTTCAACTCAATATTAATTCCAATAAGTAGTATCAACAAGAAATTATAAACAAATCGATCTCTCTTCCGCGTATGTGTACGAAAATTTTCAAAATCATGTAACTTTGAAGTAACAAGTTTCTCTTCTATTACATTTCTCTTTCTTATCTCCTAAATGCTAGATCATCTTAATTCATAAAAAAAAACTTAATCGAATAGGAAAAAAAATATTTTATTGTTTTCACTAGCCACCGCACATGCCAATTGGCAGTTTTAGTCGCGAGTCCGTAGACCCCAGACAGATGTTCGACGTGTCCCCACGGTGGGACGAGCCACCGAACTGTGTATGAACTTGTTGATTCCGACCGATGGAAATGTGCTTTGCAACATTTGCAATGCAGTTTCGGACAGTAAGCCGAATACGTCGAGGAAGGAGAGGGACGACAGTTTTCCGAGATCCCTGTGAAAAGATGAGATAAAAATTGAGAAAAGTTTTGTAATTTATAACGGTAAAAAAATAAGGTTTGTCACGTGTCTGTCATCAAAGAATTTGCGAAATTCTTTAACAGCTTGAATTTGCATTAAAGCTTTAAAAAACCTTTTAAGCTAAATAGCAATTGCAAGTAGTCTAAAGGGCCCAATAGACTCAGCGATTTATCGGCCGATCAAAGCTCATTTCTGTGGAGAAAGCACATTTTCTGTGGAAAAAGCTCTTTTTCTCTTACGAATTTGGCAGTGGAACCTAAAAAAAGTGCTTTCTCCACAGAAATGAGCTTTGATCGGCCGATAAATCGCTGAGTCTATGGGGCCCTTAAGGGTCACCATAGACTTAGCAATTAATTGAACAATCAAAGCTCATTTCTGTGGAGAAAGCACATTTTCTGTGGAGAAAGCTCATTTTCTCTTGCAAATTCGGTAGTGGAACCTAAAAAATGAGCTTTCTCCGCAGAAATGAGCTTTGGTTGTTCAATCGATTGGATAATGTATGCGTACTCTAAGCAATTTCCCACAATTAGCAAAAGATCTTAACCGCAGCCTAATTGTGGGCAAACATAGAGATATAACGGTAAACGCAAAACTTACATGTAAGATGTAGCTGAGATTGAATAGCATCGCGATAGCGACAAATATTCTAAATCCTTGAATTTTGTCACGAGTGCCACAGAAGCACTGGTAAGCGTTGTACAGTCTGAGAGATCCAGCTCCAGTATGCTAGGACAACGTTCAGCTAGGATTTTAACATCTGCAACAGAAAACCTTCATTAATACAAAAACCAATTTCAAATCTCAATTTTCTCCACTTACACGAATCATTCATTGACTTTCTACAGCCGGCAATATTCAAACGCAAAATATTGGGCGTGACATTCTCCACGAGAACCTTAACACAACCGGCATCCAAATGCGCCCACGCCACATTCAAACTATGCAAATTCTGCAGATTCAACATCATCGTTTGCATAGCACCACTCGTAATGCCCTCGCACATGGTCAAATTCAACGCTTCCAGATTAACGTTTTGTGCAATTTCGTCGCAAATGCCATTGTCCAGCTGTACATGTTCCAGACTGAGTTTCTTCAGTTGACGACACTTGGACAGGAGCATTTTCAGCGATGGCTTTGTGATGACGGCCATACTCAAATCTAAATATTGCAATTTGGATTGGTAGTCGGGTGACAACTCTTCGCTGTCGGGCTCGAAGACGGGATGGGCCATCTGAAAAGACAAGACGATACGACGTGAACATTTCAATCGTAATTTGATAATTGCAAAATCTTACCTCCGCCTGAGCCAATCTCAATATCACAACACCACGAGAAATGATCTTTCCCAAAGCTCCAGCTCGTAACGTTTTACAGCCTAAATCCAGCCGAGTCCAGAGCGATTCATCCTGCGCCAGTCGATGAAAACGTCTACACACATATCCGCATCGAATCAACGTCTTTTTCGGTAACCATTTGAAAATCTGCAACAACACCTCATCTGAAACAGTCTTGAACGGATCCTTGCCTCCGTTGTTCTGCCGCATATTTCGCGATCGATACAGGAAGAAATCGGGTTCTGCTCCTCCGACTTGTTTCTTCACAGCACTTAAATCATTGTTGTTGTTCTGTGTGATGTTATTCAAATTGTTGTTACACGCCACCGTGGCAAGAGGACTTCGTCCTTTCAGATTCGCCTGATTCATGACCTTTTTGTGGGCGCGAGGTTCAATCTTTTGATCTGTGTAAATTTCGATGTTGGTATTGCCAACTTTGTAGCTGACCGGCACGAGAGTTTCATTGGGATCGACAAAGCTGGTGTTGCGTACAGTCGTGCCCGGCGTAGGTGAATTGGATATTTCCTCGGACTCGGAGGAGGTGAGAATGGCGGCTCTGAGATCGGCTGTTTTTTGATTTGCCGGTGTAGAGTCGACGACAATTGTCGGACCTGAGGATGACGAATCATCCGATTCGAGAATTCCGATGCCCATATCGCGAAGCAGTTCGGGACCTTCCTCGTCCGATAATATGCGTAGAGTTTTGGGTGAGAGTCGTGGACGTTTACTGAAAACAGAAGAAATAGGTTTGTTGACAATGTTGGTAAATAAGTGCGGTTTTATACAGATTGCAGTGAGGCAACTTGTGCCTGAAAGAAAGAACACAAATTCGAAATGCATAAAAGCAGTAAAATTTGCAGGCGTCAAGTTTGTCATTCGCATTCGTTTAGCATAAGTGGATTTATCCCCTTTATTGTTCAATATTAAAATCTCGTTAGTAATGTCGTTGAACGATCTTCCAGAAGATTTGCCCAATTCCATTGCCACTGTTATGAATCTCCGGCTAGCAAATGGAAACGTAGTATTGAGGGTGAACCCGCACAAATTTGCACGTGCCCTTTCGCGCCTCATCTCAGAATTCATAACTGACACCATTATTTGTTAACTGCAGGTAGCGCCGTTACTGATCAACTAGATTGAAAAAAGGTTCGGTCTGGGGAAAGAAAAATTCTTCATAAAACACATCCTGTCGGGAAACGCTTGTGTCCTTGTATTTGAAGGCGCCGGACATACAAATTTGCCATAGATACTGTGATGTGTCTAGGATACGTCAACCAAAATGGTATTTCCGTACTTGGCACCAGATGGCGCTAGTGCCACTAGCGAGACATATAAGGAAACGGCATGAAGACTTTCTGGCCGTTGCTGGAAAGTGCATCACCGAAGTTTCCCGAACAGTGGAAATGGATATATAAGGGCGTCGACTAGAGTCAGTATAGATTTACTCGTGGATTATGTCGGATCAATAACTAGTCAGTAGTTAGTGAAATTGTAAACCGTGTGTGTTGTAATAAATAGTGTCACAGTAAAGCGAGTGTTATTCATTATCGTTACGCGAAAATCTATCGAACCCACTGGAACGTCTAGAAAAGACGAGAGCAAATTATAACAATACACATTTGTCATGTTTCAGTATATAGTTATAGGGATTTTCACAAAGAGCCATTATTTGATGATTTGAATTCATGTGGTGCCCTTACGGATACACATATCCGCACACGTCTTTAAAAAAACGCTACGGGCTACACATTTAGCATACCATAGCAACAACTTTTAACTAAACTTTACCGTTACATTTACAGGTTTGAAGAAACTGTTAGCTGCCACCATTCTTCAGTATATGTTACCGTTATCAAAATTTTCCCAAACATCTGCTAGTGGCATAGGGTACCGATGAGATAGGAACTTTCCGAGACCGTTATCGAGCGAATTTTCTCTTTAACGATACTAGCGCCACCTGGTGGCCGTATTCGGTACATTGGTGTGTATCTTAGGTGATATCATCAGAACCATGGAATTTTGACGTAAACGACGATTAATCTCCTCTCAAATGAGTTCATACAAGAGCGTTATCACGTGTAATCATGGTCGAAAATTAGATGACACGGAAGGTGTGGATTTTCACTTAGCCGTGGCATCAACCACAAATGGCGCTACTATCGCGAGAGCTCAAAGCGTGAATAGCCAAAAAATATGTCTGGCATGCATTTTAGATATTTAATGATTGTTTAAAAACCATCAAGTCATAATGTTGCAATAAATGGTGCATGCCACAAAGATCTCTTGTACCTGGCAGTGGCTTCCAACCGTTTTTAGTACATGTGCTCCTTGCGAGCTGTGCCGAGTCTGGCGTCCCCTTGTTAAATTTCCTCCAAAATCAGAAGAAAAATGTAGAAATTTGTATATTTCCCCCTGAATTCTTAGTGCCAGTTGCTATGTTTCAGCTCTAAAGCTTCTTCTGTGGGGTCGTTCGGTTGAACATTGAGGAACTCTTCAAAATGTGAGACCCAGCGTTTATTTACGCTGCCGATGTCGCTGATATTGCCATCCTTTTTCTTACAGAGGCTTGTCCTGGGTTGGTATCCATAGTTAATTAGCTTGTTTTTTGTTTTGGCTATAGTTGCGCGCCCTGTGGCATGGTTCAGGAATAGTGCCACCGCTTTTCCCGTCGTGTCGTAGAAGGCGACTAAAGGGGCAGGGGAGAATAAAACTCTTCTGGGTGTCATACAAATCTATACAATTGGGCGCGACTGCGACTGCGCGGACTACGATTGGTTTTTGGAACGTTCGAACGATGTGGGGCGAGTGCAGTAGTGCGAGACTCACGGAAGTCCCCACCCTGTGGAACTCCTAATTTGATTTTCCTCAGCTTAGAACGTTTGCCACGAAACCCAGTGAAGGAATGCCGACCAGCTAGATAGTTGGCAACCCAACGGATCTCTTGAGCAGGGATAGGCATATTCAGTAAGTTAGCGAGAAGCATCGAGTGATTGACATTGTCAAATGCACTTGATAGGTCTATTGCCACCAGAATAGTTCTGTGACAACGACTGCGTTGATTTAGCCCATCACGAATGCGTGATGTGATCGCATCGAGGGCAGTGGTGGTACTATGCATCTTCCTGAAGCCATGCTGGTAAGGTTCTAGCTTCGCATGTGCAACAAGAGTGGGGTGAATAAGGGCCTCCAGCGTCTTTGCCACAGGAGAAAGTATCGTAATGGGGCGGTAGGATTCCCCGAGATTTGCGCTCTTCCCTGGTTTGAGACAGCGAACAATTCGACCTGTTTTCCAGATTTCAGGGATGGCAAGCGTGGACATCGACAAGTTAAAGGCGGCCGTGAAATACTCAATGGCTGGAAGGTCGAGATGTTTCAACATGGTCATCGAAATGCCATCTGGTCCGAGGGCCTTGGAGTTTTTAGCATTCTCGATGACTTTTTTAACCTGGTCCGCTGTAAAAGATGGTATGGTGTCAACATTCCGGCTGCGAATCCGTCTTCTAATTTTGCGCTTGAGGCCGTCAGACTTGGTATGTTCAATAAATTATTTATTGAACAGGCTCGCACACTGAAGAGGATCGCAGGTTTTTGTGTTGCCAAATTCAATGGCGTTATTGCCCTTTTCTCTTCGAGGATTGGAAAGGGCGCGGACGGTAGACCATAATTTGCTGACACCTTCATTGAGGTTACATTCATCGAGGTGCTGATTCCATTTCGCCTTCATATAGTCTTTAACTTGTCGGTCAATTTCGGAGTTAAGCTCCTGAATTCTGGGATCATCAGGGTGAGCGCTTCTGATCTGATCACGTTCATCGGCTAATCTGGCGGCACAAGTGGGGAAGTTAGGCCGAACTTTCGGGATACGTCCTGCCGGAATAAAACGTGCCGCGGCTGTGGTAATGACGTTCCTAATATTTTTCTCGGCCTTATGAATGTTGGTAGGTGATGTTAGCTCGGTGAACTTCGCCGACGAGTAAGCTTTGAAACCATCCCAATCGGCTTTCTTGTGATTGACAAACGTTCGCTTCTCAGACTTAGTCATGTTCGCTGGTTTGTCAATTTTTATAATGATTGGGAGGTGATCTGATTTGAGGGTGGTACGTACTTCCCATCGGGAAGCCGCGATTAGGCTGGCACTGACAATAGTTATGTCAGGAGAACTACTGCAAGTGCCCACGACTCTAGTCGGCGAGTCTTCATTGAGTGAACAGAATTCTGAGGCGTCAAGTGATTCGGCGATAGTTATACCCCTGGTATTGTTGTTGAGGTCCGAATGCCAGAGCTCATGGTGCGCATTAAAGTCGCCAAGGATGACCCTGTGCTCTCCGGAAAGGAGAGGACCAATATCGAAACGGTAGCCTGAAGGGCAACTGGAATGAGGTGGTACATATATATTAAAAATTTCGATATTAGTACTCCCTGATGAAACTGAGATGGCTTGCATTTCCGCCGTACCGTCGACATCTACATCTAATACACAGTAATGTACGGACTTGTGTATTAGGAAGGCAAGTCCACCTCCAGGGTGAGAATCATCCGTGGCGGCCGGTCGATCTTTCCGCAGTATAACATATTCGCTATGGAAGCTTAGAGCCGAGTTTGCGTGAAGCAACGTCTCTTGGATGGCGGCGATGAGAATTCTGTTGGAACTCAAGAAGTGTGTGATCTCAGCGATTTTTCGGTGGATGCCATTACAGTTAAACTGTAATATAGATAGTGCAGTGAAAACTGCTGGAGGAGGAGGGCCAGGCGTAAGACTGGGTCTGGCATTCCTTATCATATTGTTTGGCGGTGTAGGGGGCAGTGGTGGAGAAGGTGGGCTGGGAGCAGCCCTGGGTTGCCCAGCATTTATACAACCTGCCGCAACATAGGCTAAGGAGTGTTGCCCTTGTCTTCGTAAACCTGAACACCTAAAGTGAACCCATTCCAAACAGCAATTACACTGCACTGATCTGGCATTCGAACCAATACGTTGGTTACAGACACTACAAATCCATACCTCTGGGCCTGGATTTGTTTCAACACCGGCGCGAATTAGGAATTAAAATTGAGAGCAGCCGCGCAGAGATGTAATGCTCCCAATATGACGAAAAAAACACATATATCGTACCCACACATATACACAGACAAACACAACCTTCCTGCATCGAACCTTCAGGGCTCCTGCCGGGGCTCTTGCCAGGAAGGCATATTGGCAGCTTTTGGCCGTTTTTAATTGACAAAAACGGGTGTGGTCCGCCCCGTAGAGGCAGTTGCCGTAAGACCACCGCGTCTTCACTGACTTCGGTGGGGGCAGCGTTTATGAGCCAGATATTGAAGAACCGGGTTTTAATGCGAATCGCACACAGCCGCTCGTTTATGGGTTTGAAGTCGATAACATGCGGTTTAAGTTGATTGTTTACAATGAACGCCACTCCAAACTCCCTGTGGCCCGAAGGTTTTCCACTTGTGAAAATTGTGTACGAATTTCGGTCATCAATATCGCTACTAAGCCATTTTGTTTCCTGGAGTGCAACAATGCTCAGCTTATATTTTTCGACCTAATCCAAGAGGGCCCTTAAGGCCCCTGGCCTATTCAGGGAGCGCACATTCCAGGTTCCGAAAGAGTAATCAGTTGTTCGTTTGCGATGTCGTCGTTGGGTTGTATCCGTCCAATCCGAGGCTTTCATTCCAGGTTTCTTGACGTAGAATTTTTTCCAAGGATGGGTTGTCGGCCCATCGCTTAACCATGATAGTATTCGTAAAACGAAAGAGGTCCATCATGGAGAGGCCTCGGAGGTGCTGCTTCGGTGATTGACTATTTATTTTTTGTCACCCTATTACATTTAGTAACCTGAGACGCTGAAGATGTTAATACAGCACTCAGGCGCAGCGGTTACTCGGATAATGCGGGAAAGTAACGCCCCGTAGAGAAACATAGGAATTGGCCAGAGACGCTCATCCTATGAGGCTCCTCCTGCATAGCTAAGGGTCCGCAGTTATGCCACAACTGAAAAGGATATAGGAATCGGCCGGAGCCTTTCAACCTTTATCCTCCCCCTTACGGGGAGGGGAGATAGAGCTGCCTGTAGAAATATGCTGAGATATTATCGCCAAAACAGGCGATGTGCCTACACCGCAGGTCGAGCAACGCGAAACCGTGGAGCGGTATAAAGAACGAGGCAAGGAAGAAGAATTAAAGGTACTATAATGCATTTATTTTTTTTTCTCGAACGTTGAGCCATAAACCTATGTTTATTCTGTACTATCAATTAAATTAACGCGCCTACTTGATCAGGATATGTTTAGAAAATATTTATACGTTATTAGCCTCAGAGATCGTATGTAATATAAGAGCATTCCCTACACTTTTTTAATCAACTACATTGTCTTGTTATCAAATATTGATCTCAACGATACTTCTAGTCTGTATTGCTGACTAATCAATGGAGTATCCTAGTCCTGCTTTAAGTATTTTGGTAGTGAGCTGTGATATTGTTTGTTTGTTTTGTTTACTGAATTTCTAATGAATTAACGAGGTCGCTGAATTTTTTTAGTCCTAAGCATTTACTTTATATGAATCTATCCATGCAAAAAATCAATGAGCAATGATGAAAATCTCTTTACATCTTTAGTTTAACAAACTTGTCCTTATATCCTTGATTAGCCTTGCAGCTTAATTAATTAAACTTACAAAAGACTTTTGACATATAAGACTGTCAATTGCCCAACAACAACAACTTTGTATATTATACTGTAATAGCCTAAAAGAAAAGACTCAATAAATGAATTTGATATAATAATCGGCGCCACAATCGAAATGTGACAATATTTGTTATGAGGCACATGTGACTCATATGCCTGAACGAGTAGGAATGTCATGAGATGAATGTGTCTCACAGTAGTTTCAAGTTTTCGTTTCTTTTTCATGCATATATATTGAGATACCATATAAGCCAGAGCCGCCTATTGAGTTTTTCAATACCCATCTAAACCCATTTTGGAAATCTCCTTATATTGTGACTTTCTGCTGACGAAATTTCAACATAATCGCACGCAGGATCTATGGGTTAATAAAAGCATTCGAGTTGCTTAGCCATTGGATACCGGATACTGAAATCTCTCATTATGAGAAGGGGGAGCCTTATTTTCAGTTTTTGGAGCGAACGAAATGAGAAAAAAAACATTTAAGCGTAGAAAAGATTGCTTCTGGCTGTTTCGAAAACAAAACTGACTTGAAAATCAAGTGTCTTGACTTTCAGAAATTTCTATAGGGAGCAAAATTTTTTCTTCCTTGCCTCGGTTTTTATACCGCTCCATGGCTTCGCGTTGCTCGACCCGCGGTGTAGGCACATCGCCCGTTTTGGCGATAATATCTCAGCATATTTCTACAGGCAGCTCTATCTTGGATCGTGTCATCGCCGAGACCAATGCGTTGTTGGGAGCAAGACAATCGCCCCGAATAAATCGACAGATTCTTCTTTTCAGGTGCCTCCGTCTTTACATTTCGCATCATCAGGAGATGCATGGTGCGGTGAATGACCTGCTAGTTCCACAAAACCAGAAATTTGTACTGTTTTACGGTACACTAATGTATTGCACTCTTGCACTAGCTGCCGCTCGTCAATTAGGTCTTTGACCTCCCGGGGTCGACCTAGAATTTCGCTCACGTCTAGCAGAAAACCAACAACAAAGCGCCAAGCTAGCAAACTCTACACTACACTAGGAGGTACTTTTCACACACACTCACCCACAAAGTCCAAGCGGCGTTCGGCCGCAGCCCTGATCCACTGTAGCAATTTCCAATGGAATAGAAATCAGAGCACCTACTAAATTTGAAATTTACACAAATTCACCGCGAAATTTCACATGCAATCATACAACGTAGGGCGCACAATGGCCGGTCGGGCGGCAAAAAGGAGATTCTGCAATTCGCGCGCTGGCTCCGAAAGTTTTCAACCAAACCAATTACAGTTTATCTCAACTTTTCAATTATCACTTTCACCGCGAAATTAATCATTCAATGTTCGGTTTCCCGCACAAAAACCCTAAAAAATCGCGCGCGCCGCCTTTTTCTTGTGACAGCAGCAAGAGCAGTTCCAGGTCGATGTTGTTGCCGCCGCTGTTGCTTTTTCCGCGATGACGTTCCCAACCGAGGACCGAGAGCGAAGGGGTTTGTTTTTCTTTTCTTCGGCGCGCACTTTTCCCAGGCGAAAATTGCGGTATGCGTGTGTGTGCGTGTGCGAGGGAAAATCACGCAAATTGTCCGAACCGGACATAACCTCACAAGTGAACAAGAAGCACGCAAAAACGTTCTGCCGGGGAAATCTTTGCGGATAATTTCAGACGGAACTTACCTGGCCGAAGGACATTGATTTTCGTCGTTGATGCGAATTTTTAGGGCTCTTGATTTTTCCATCCTGCGTCATTCATGGGCGAGGTCGCACACTTTTTACATTTGTAAACAAAAATACAAAAAATTTGCACGCACTTGTTCATCCACACACGTCGCAGAACTTTATCCCTACCATATAAAAACACACACGAAGTTCGCGAAGTTTTTCGCCGCGATTTGTAATATCGCGATGGCGTGACAAAATCAGCAACATGCAACATCGCCGTCAACATCAGCTGAGGAGAGCAATTCAGCTGTGAATTTTCGGGCAATGCTGGATTGAGGATTGGATAAGAACCTGTTTGGGTCTGGCAACGTCTCCCAATTTTGACAGCGTATAATTTTATTTACACTTAGTTTTCCTAGTCCTGTCGTGGGATTCCAAAATGAATACAAACAATAAAATCGAAACCAAAAACAACACAGACCAACACAAGGATGAGGCATCCGCCTCAAACCCAGATAAAGATCCAGGAAACGGCACCGACTCTAATTCAGCCAAACCGCATAAGAAGAAACCACCGTATCGCCTAGGAAAAGGCGGAAAAGTCAAACTTCCATTTATAAACTCACGTGGAGGACTTCGCGATCCTATGCGAATAGGACTTAGCGGCGCGGCATGCAAAAGATACGTGCGCTACCTGTCCCAGGGACATAAACCCGACAGAGCGAGAGATTTAGCATCATATCCAGATCGAAAAAGACAACCTGTTAAAACTGATAAAGCATCCTGTAGCAAAATTCAAAAATCCGTCGATGCCCCTCAGGACGACAAAACTGAGCAAACAGAACCGTCACAAATACCGTCATCAAGTGATCCTACCATACTTCCGATTGCATCAGCAACAGATCCAGCTGAACGAAGCCACACTCCCCATATCCAAGTCGCCATTCTTGCATCAGACTACCCAGCCCAGCTGTTAGCACCCGACCAAATGCTACACATAAAAGACCTAATCACATCCAGCATCAACAAAATCCCCTCCGAAACAATCCAACCAGAATTCACCAGCATCCGCCATCGACCCGGTTTCATGTTGATAGAATGTGACAGCATCGCCACAGCCCAATGGCTTATCCGCATCACGCCCACTCTTCGACCGTGGGAAGGAGCTGAGCTGTGCACCGCCATTGGTCGTGATATACCAAGCTCGATTGTAGCAACTTTTCACTTTCGACGCAACAAAAAATGGTCTGCGAGTAAATCGATTGAATTGCTGGGCAGACAAAACGAAGGGTTACACGAAAAGAAATGGAGAATTATGAGACAGAAACGAGACAGCAATGGACTGTCCGTTACCGTCTCCATCGATCCGCAATCAATGGAAATGATATCCCGAGAAAATTTCCAGCTTTACTACGGCTTTGGTAGGGTGCAAGTTAAAGTGAGAACTGCGGAAGGACGTGAATCGGGCAAGAAGGAACAAAGTCGGATAGGGGCACCAAGAAAATAAATGATCGTCATGAATGTCAGCAGAAAAGAGTCGCCGGGAGAAGTTTGTGCCAACCAGCCCCACCATTTTACGATCGGAGGAGTCTTCATGAGGAATAAAATATGCTGCTAAGCGTAGCAGTGATGGATACTTTCGAGGATGCCGCATAACTACAGCCTATCCTCAGTGAAACCCATCCTAATTCAAGAATCCTGACAACATGACGAGGCCATGAAATGCGTAAGTAACTTTGACTATTTTTATGACACGAGCTCCAACCGAATTAGAGCCGGTAATAATTGTACTTTGTACCTTTGCTTTTCAGAACTCACGCACAGACATTTAGCGGTCGTAAAAATCCGTGCAAGCGAAAAACAATCGGCAAAATCTCGCCGAGACTGGATGAAGTTCATACCGACATTTTGCTGACTATGAATCGAAAATGAAGGATGTCAATGGGAAGGGACTGATGAAGTAAGGGTTTCAATTAATTAAGGAATCTTCATATGTATTAATAATTTCTAAAGGTTTGTGTTCGTAGGGACGACCCATACGATGATCTATCTGAGCTATCGTTGCTAGGCGATGCAAGCTATGTGACTCTCGACTACTGGTGTTTTCCTACAATCGACTATAGCGGCCACGACCATGACTTATGTATTTCATTGTTATCTTACTCCCGCTCTTTGAAAATCATTCCAAACAACACACCGGCCGGTAACTAATCAGCGTGTGCACGTGATTTCTATATACAGACATGCACGCCACTCAACCGAATGTATCATCATCATCAATGTGGTACGATAGCCCGACGTCGGGCCTTGGCCGCCTGAATCGTTGACCTCCAATTGTCGCGGTTACGTGACCTTGTCCTCCAGTTTCGGAAGCCCAGCAGCTGGTGGGCGTCTTCACCTACGGAGTTCTCCCAGCGAGCTCTCGGTCGTCCACGCAACCTCGCTCCGTCAATTCGTTGTGCGTTCATCACTTTCTTCGGCATGCGATTATCGTCCATCCGTTGTACAACCGAATGTATACGAAACGAATATGCACGACTTTTATATACATCGTGTGGCTTGCACCACGGTCACCACACAGAGAAACAGCATGCACAACAATAATCGCGCGACTGCTTTCTATATACATCAACAAGATCCACAGTCGTGGCTCAGTACTCAGTTCCAGTCGTAAAGTGACGATCACTCAGTTATCATCGTATGAATCGTGTCTTGGAACACAAACCTTAAAACTCAATGTTATTCATGAAAACATAAATGTGATTAAAAATAAAAGAATTAGGCTGTTCCTTATACTGTAAAATTTTCTTTATTGGTTTGGCATATGGCCGTTTCGGGAGCAACGTACTCTTCTTCTTCTTCTTCTTGTAGCGGTGCAGAAAGGTGTGAAACCTCTGTGCATCTATATGAGTAGGATTTATGGTTCCTCAATGTTTGTGTCCGTGAGGTCTAAGGACAAAAACATAGCTGCTGCGATAGGGTTTTCCCACAGCGATATAGGGGTAAGATCAGTGGGCGCAGCGGGGCATTGAAACAAGTGACCCACATCATGAGGAGTACCATTGCAGTTTGGACAGATGTTTTGAATGTCCGGGTTTATGCGAGAAAGGTACGAATTAAGGCGTGAACAAAAGCCCGACCGAAGTTGAGCTAGTGTTACTCTAGTGGCTCTCGGGAGCCTAATCTCCTCAGGCGAAATTGGTGGTGGGCGCTCTGAGAGGACTCTATTCGCACATAAGCTCGCAATAGACCGATTCACTTCTTCAGTGTGGATCGCTGCAATGGCGGCTCGGTATGTAACTTCATCGTAAGGGTCCCGTTTGTATCCCTGAACCTCTCTCTCAAGGTCTCGTAAACCACGCCTGACATGTCGTGGTGGAGGAATTCGGTCCATGAGATGATTATTGGGATGATCCTCACGGTAGCAACCAACAAGATACTGTTTTGAGAGTAGGAGATTATGGTCACGTATTGGCATAAATTTTGTCTCCTGATGTAAGTGATCGTGGGCAGACATCAGAAGGCAACCTGTCGCGATGCGTAGAGCGGCATTTTGGCAGACCTGAACTTTGGACCAGTTTGTGTCACATAGACTATGTGTCCAAACTGGGGCTGCATAATCAGCGGCCGCTCAACCCACCGCTTTATAAGTAGCTAGCATGGTTTCTTTATCTTTGCCCCAGGTGCTACCAGCTAGAGCTTTTAGGATGTTGTTCCTACTGCGCATTTTTTCACAGACTGAAGCTGCATGATTCGCAGACGTCATCATGTTCTCTAGGTGAAGCCCGAGAATTTTGGGGTGTTTAACAGTAGAAACAGAAAGGTGTGTTTTTTTGGTTATCCCGTGTAGGTTTGGGTAACGAAACTCCATATAAAAAAAATGCCAGCTGATCCACCTGTCATTTTTTTTATATGAAGTTTCGTTACCCAAACCTACACGGGATAACCAAAAAAACACACCTAGAATTGTTGCCAATACGTACACTGCGCGACAAATGCTTAGGTTCACACATATTTCCTTCCAGGAAACGGTAAAAAAAAGTTTACCGGTTCAAGAAATGTTATTTTCGAAATTATTAAATATCACAAACAAAATGGATGGACTGAGGCCCTACAGGACATTCTCCTTAAATTACAGTAATTGATTTCATTCAAAGAGTCTTTTTCCACTGCGACAATTGCTTAGGTTTAGGGACGATTTTACCATTATACTTAATGTTTTTGCTGAAAAATATTTCAGAAAAGTGTCAAGCAGGAGAAATACAAAAAAAAACAAGAGAATTTTTTGTTATTTAATAGTGTGTATTTCCGCCATTTTTATTTATAATTTTATAAAGCCTTCAAGGTAGGGAATTGTGTAAAGAATGCAGCACGGATAGCGGTATTTTAGACCGAGCTGTCTTAATTCCATGAATTAACTCTTCTTTAGGGTTTTACTGTTTACCACTACTGTAAACCTCCCGAACAAGCCACCCCAAATGTTTTCTAATGTGTTAATGTCAGGGGAGTTGGGCACCCGGTCTAACAAAGTCACATTTTCCTCCAAACTTCAACTTCAACTACCCTCGCTGTATGAATTTGGGGCAAAATCATGTTGCAATATCCAAGGGTCGCCTTCGTCCATGACATTTATCTTAGGAATATCCTCTTCTAAGAGCGGTTTATAAGATGAACTCGTTTGGCGACCTCGTAGGATGACCTTCCATCCATCTACCAGTTTTTACCATCTACTATCTATCAATCTACCAGCATATTTCGGGTGTTTGGGGATTTTATGATTGGAGATTTTGTATATGGGTATTATATTATAATTTATGGGAGTTTTGATTATGGGGATTTTAATTTGGGAATTTTTCTGCGTTTGGGGATTTCGTATTGTTCCCGATTTTTTCATTCAATTACATATAATTAATAATACTTCAACGGTAATTATCACAACCAATAATTTCAAATTCAAATCTATTCACCCGCCATTTTCCTTTTCGCCTGCGTGCTGTACAGACAGACAGACTGACAGCCGTGGCAGACAGACAGACGTGACAGACATCATCGGACAGACGCGCAGATGCTAGTCAAAGTGGCAGACATTTTTTCTCTTTGTGGAAATTTTGGTTTTGTTGTGATATCTCTTAAATTCAGTATCCGTTATACTGAGTTCAGTTGAAATGGAGCAAATGAAATTGGATACTGTGCTGTACGCTGCTTTGCCGCAAGTCGACAACAAATCTCTTATCAACCTAGTGCAAGTTCATGATGTTCTGTACGATTCAAACCATCCGAAATATTCCGACACAAGGCTCAAGGAGGAAATTTGGGAGCAAATTGCCCATTGTATGAGAATACCAGGTAAGTGCATAAACATATAACATAATTTAATTTAATACACAACAGTGTGGTGCGTGGTGTTTTGTTCTTAACATAAGTCTGTAAAAATAAATGCTAATGTACATTGAAGAAGTACCAGAGTCCCCTTCATGAACAGAGCCAAATGTCAATTCCTCGCGATCATATGATTCGGGAGAGTTCGGAAAACACGAATCTCGATAGTCGTATTTTCGGAACGCTAACAGTTGAAAGCGGAAGTCGTCACGTCTTAACGGACATATTCAGCGGATGGACAAATGTTCTGCTGCGTATGCTCTACATACTACATACAAATGCAGACTTCAGAGGATTTTGCAGAATCTTGAGATTTTACAAAATCTACGTTAAAATCCTCAAGATTTTCCATACATTTTCATAGATTTTGTACCGAGGTTATAACCGAAATCCCTACATATTTGTGGTGAAGTGTGGTTAGCTCTACTTTTGACAAAAAGGCCAACATTACAGTTGAGGCTGTCTAGCCCATTTTGCGCTCTGTCCACGGTTTTGTACACATGAGTGTATTTTTTCACTTTTTGACAAACATAAATCATTGATATAGATATCTATAAGATAGCTACATCTAGTTGTAATAAATTAATATAAATAGCAGTTCCGGTCGTGCATGAATTGGTCGGAGTTGCAATTTAGACGGACTCTACTGTACGGCCGAGTCGTGGAACAAGATTACGACCATAAGCCCTGAATAGACATCGGGCGGAATGAAAATGAAATTTTTGTCCGCGGCGATTTTCTCAATGAAAATGCATACTTACTGTCGTGGAATATGTGGTAAATGATGGGTAATTCCATAAACTAAAATCCGAGAATGGTTTCACAATTTGTCTCTGCCATTTTATGTGTTATTTTTCGATTCCCCGGTCATTAGATAATTTCCGCGATGAACTCGTCGTGGACAGTGAATCGGTTTGACGTTTGCAAAACTCACCACGCCCGACGGAGAATATGCTACAGAGTCGACTCATTTTCACGTTGAAAATGCATTCGGACAAGGGGGAAATTATTTTTTTAGTTATTTTTAAGATGATTTAGGACGTAAAACGCCTTTGCAGCAATTTTCGAAGCTAAAATTTTAAATTCACCACGGTTTTTATGCCGGTTCATTACCGTTTCATTTTCATTCCGCTCGAACTCTATCCGGGGCTATAGTGCGAACATTATGCGAGATTTCATAATCTACCTAGATTTTGCGGGCAAGTGGAATTGTCTTTAAAATGCAAAATAGAACGCTTCCGTTACGTTACGTGACTAAGCTCTAGTGGCATTTTTGCTTCCGTGCCGCCATGAGTTACGTCACCGCTACGACAACCCCATCAGCCATCCCAACTTGACTCACCAGCTGCATAAGTATGGTTGCGTCAAACCCATCTTCACATAAACACATTCGCTCAACATAAACAGGATGCATCAAACCCATCCTCACATAAACACATTCGCTCAACACGATCAGGATGCATCAACCTCATCGTAACATAAACACATCTGATTCGCATCACAACATAAACATCACATCGAAGTCGAACGTATAAGCACATGTGCATCATCATTGCAGATGCAGGATCAACATTAATTTAGTATAAGAAGACGAACATGTTTTAGTTTAAGGCAGTCCTCATTTGTATTCGAATTACTTCGTATCAGTCCTCAATAAAGAAAAGTTCCTCTTTCAACAAATCGGTTATTTTATTAACAACCCGCTAGGACACACACGTAATTGGCGCAGTCGGTTCTTCGAACAAAATCTATGTTCCAGAAAGTGGAAATAGAGTTTCGATTAGTGTAACTAGTGGAAAATTTGTGCTAGTAAAATTAAAAAAAAAACATTAAAAAAATAAAATCTTTCAAGGACCCCACCAGTGGTAATCCTTTTAGATACATTAATACAAATCAACTCTGTTGGACCCCACCAGTGGTAATCCAATAAGAGAGTAATAATACAAACTCCAAAGGACCCCACCAGCGGTAATCCTAAAAGAGTTAATAAAATCATAACATCATAAATTAAGTGATTGTGATTTAAACAAATAAAAAGCCAAAATGTTGGAAGGAGACTTACCAGAACTACCAAGAGAGGACGAAAATCTCGCATTAAACGTGGATCCCCTGAAATATGTCGCAAGCATCCCCGAATTTGATGGAAGAGAAGACATCAACAGTTTCATAACCAAAGTGGATCGCATTATACCACATGTAAGGAGGTACAATAACGATAGCCAACTAATAATCATGGAGGCCATTTATTCAAGGCTAAAAGGTAAAGCAAGACAACTAATAGAAATTCACAATAATGTAACTAATTGGTCCCAGACTAAACTCCTATTAATGAATAATTTTTGTTCACATAAAAATAGTATGAAATTATATGATGATTTAAGAGCACTTAAATGTACAGGCACAATTGCGGAATTTTATGAAAAAATACAATACAATTTAAAAACATTAAATACAAAAACCAAAGTTGAATTAGAAACTAGAAATTTACCGTTTACCGATCATATCGAACATAATTTGAGTGCCGCGTTGGAAATTTTTAAGGGCAAAATCCCCGAACCGGTCAGATCTATGTTATACTCTCGAAATCCTGGTTCTCTTGAAGAAGCTTTCAGATTGGTTCAGGAAGGCAATTATACAAATTATACCAGTAATCCTCATAAGAGAAACTATTTAGGAAAAAATAACAATTTCAGACAAGACAGACATGACGGACATGAACATCAAAAACAATATTATAACGTTCAACCCCCTCAGCATAACTTCGTACCCAGAAATAATTATTACCGAAAACCCGAATCCATGCATAACCATGTTAGAAGTACTCAACAACGTTTTAACCAAGACAACAGGTTTAATCAATACAACAATTTTGGAACTTCACAACAAACTAGAAGAACCTTCCAAATGCCCCATTATTCCCACACAAATCAGGAACCTATGGAGGTCGATAATTCTGATCAGTATCGGAATAATAACTTACAAGAGGACTTAGCCGAAAATTTTCAGCTAGAAGCCTCGGAAACTCATTACAATTGCCATATGTAAAAATTCGTACAAGACTTGGTTTCATCCGCTTACTCGTGGATACTGGAGCCACTCATTCTATATTAAATCCTGGAATTTGTAGTCCTGACAAAATTTTTGACTTAAATCAACCAATTTTATTAAAATCAATTAGTGGCATAGTCCCTATTGCTCAACAAGCAATTATTCCCCCTCTAAGTGAATTTAATTCACCAAATAAAATGAAGTTTCTAGTTACAAAGTTTCATGATAATTTTGATGGACTTATCGGGAATGACAATTTGATCCCTAACGAAGCCATCATAAATTATAATAAATCTACTATTACACTTAATAAAAAAGTGAATAAACTATATAAAAATAAAACTGACGAAGAATCAGAAAACTATAATACAGTAATGGAACAATCTCTAGAAAAACTAGAAATGGAAAAATCTCAGGGAAAAATGATTACTAGAAGAGATAATCATTTAAATATGGAAGAAAAGGAGATGCTAGATAAACTCATTAGGGAACATAATGATGTCTTTTATCAACCTGATTCCAATTTAAGTTTTACAAGTGAAGTGAAACATAAAATTAAAATGACAACTGATAAACCTATTTATACTCGCACATACCGTTATCCTCAATGTCATGAAAAAGAAGTTGAAAAACAAATTAAAGAATTACTATTACAGGGTATAATACGAAATTCAAGTTCACCATACTCAAGTCCCATTTGGATAGTACCAAAGAAAGCAGATGCTTCTGGTAATAAAAAATGGCGCATTGTTATTGATTATAGGAAAGTCAATGAAAATACAATTGACGACAAATACCCAATTCCATGTATTGATGATATTTTAGGGAAACTTGGTCAGAGTCAATATTTCACAACTATTGATCTTGCTAGAGGTTTCCATCAAATTGAAATGGACCCTGCTGATATTGAAAAAACAGCATTCTCAACAAACAATGGACATTACGAATTTCTTCGAATGCCATTTGGTCTTAAAAATGCACCTTCCACATTCCAGAGAATGATTAATGGAGTATTGAAGGATCACATTGGTAAAATTTGTCTCGTGTATTTAGATGACATAGTAATTTTTTCTACATCCCTAGTTGAACACATAAAATCAATTAAAACTATTTTCGAATGTCTCAGAAAAGCAAATTTGAAAATACAACAAGATAAATGTGAATTTTTGCGTAAAGAAACTGAATTTTTAGGTCATATTGTGACAACAAAAGGTATTAAACCAAACCCAGAGAAAATTTCAGCAATAACTAAATTTCCATTACCCCGAACAAGTAAAGAAATAAAATCATTTTTAGGCCTTGCCGGATATTATAGGAAATTCATTAAGGATTTCGCTGCAATCGCAAAACCACTTACATTAAGACTCAAAAAGGGCTCAAAAATAAACCCAAATGATGCAGACTTTGTAGAATCTTTTGAAAAATTAAAATTACTTATTTCAACTGAACCAGTATTAAAATATCCCGATTATAACAAACATTTTACGTTGACAACCGATGCATCCAATTTCGCTATTGGAGCCGTCCTTTCACAAGAAGGACACCCAATTAGTTTCGCATCCAGAACTCTCAACGAACATGAAATCCAATATTCAACGATCGAGAAAGAACTTCTTGCAATCGTTTGGTCAACTAAGTATTTTAGACCATACCTTTACGGTAGACGTTTTACGATTAAAACAGACCACAGACCATTACAATGGTTAAGTTCAGTCAAAGAACCCAATTCTAAGCTTCAAAGATGGAAAGTTAAACTTGAAGAATTCAATTTCGATGTACAGTACATTAAAGGTAAAGAAAACGTAGTCGCAGATGCATTATCACGTGTTGAAATATACGTAAACAACTCAGTTAATCAATCCAATTTAGCTACAATTCATAGTGCACAAGAAGATGATACTCATTACATGCAAATTTCCGAAGGACCACTCAATTTGTTCAGACACCAAATTATAGTTAAAAAAGGTAAAATTGATAAAGTCACAACAGAAACATATAAAAAAGCTAAAACAATTATCTGTCAATTAAAGAACCCTTGTGAAGAAGAATACAGGAAAATACTTATGAAACATTCACCTAAATTTGGTAAAGTAGGAATAATGTTTACAGATGATACAATTTTCAGAAATTTCCAACAGGAATACATTAAATGGAAAAGAGATAACAAAAATATAATTTATATAAAAACAAACTACAGGCTTATGAATGCTTCAGATGAAGAAATAAAAGAAATAATTTTGAAAGTACATGTTAAAATGAATCATGCAGGAATTAATAAAATATACTCTGAAATAAAAACAAAATACTTCTATCCTCATATCAAAGACGAAATAGCTAAACTTATTAATAATTGTCATTTATGTCTATGCTCCAAATACGATAGGAAACCTATAAAAGAACCATTCAAACTTACTGAAACACCTCGAAAACAACAGGAAATATATCATATGGATGTTTGGTATAAAACAAAAACTGATCTTTATTTAACTTGTATCGATAAATTCTCCAAATATGCAGCATTAGATAAAATTAAATCGAGAAATTGGGTAGATATACTAAATGGAATCAAAAACATATTGAACATAATGGGAAAACCAAAGAAAATAATACTCGATAACGAAACAGCATTTAAAACAGAAATAATTAAAAACTATTTTCTACAAGAAGAAATCCAAATACACTTTACTACTGCTAACTACCACACTGGAAACGCAGATGTGGAACGTTTTCATAATACTTTAGCCGAAAATCTTAGAATATTTAACGCAAGACAAAAGCAGAAAGAAACCTTATTTCATGAAAACCCTTTGACAGAAATTTTACATTTATACAATAGAACTATCCATTCAAGCACGAATGAAAGACCAATTGACGTACATCATGGTTTAGGTAACAATCCAAAAATATATGAAACACTTATTAAAAACAAAGAAAACAGTATTAAAAATTTAAATAAAAATAGACTAGAAAGAGATATAAATAAAAATTTCGTTAATGCTAACCCTAAAACCAAATTAGATCCAAGGAATAAATTCATTAGAAGTAATGATACAAGAAAATTTCACAAAAATCAACATTTAGCCAAAAGAAAATTTCAAAATTCAGAGTTAATAACTCCCTTTCGTTCCAGCAATCATAATTCTTCTACTGATACTGATACCAGTCTCGTCAACTCAGGTAATAGAGATGACCAACATTGCGGACGGAAACGGTTACATATTGGTACAAAAAGAAAAGGTACAATTAATAGATCACTACACCCACATAATTCACACAATAAACTTGACGCTTTACGAAGAAAGTTTCAAAAAGATAGAAGGAAACGTTGAAATTCTGCATTCTCTTAATTATGACTTAACTGATATTGCCCATGAACTAACTCATTTAGAACATGAAATTCATTCATTATGGTTACCTGGAATAAGCAAAACTAAACCAAACTTGTATGGCAAATTAGCAAAACTGAGCAGAACCCAAAATAACCCATATACACCTGTAAACTCTCCAGAACTATGTGAAACACTAGGACTAAAGACTGACTGTAAGAAAACGAAAAACATTAGACAAAAACGTGGTTTAATTAATGGTTATGGACGATTGTTGAGTTGGATAGGTGGAGTTATGGACGATCAGGATGCCTCACGTATCGAAGCACATTTTGCCAACCTTGATAAAAATCAGAAAGTTTTGAGAGAAAACCAGGATAAACTTTTGAAATTCAACACTAATTTTGACAATCAAATGAAAATTTTAACACAAAAATTTAATAAAAACCAAAATGAATTGAAAATAAAAGTAAATGAAATACGTAAAGACAACAATGAAATTAAACGTAATTATTCTGCATTTGAACAAAAAGTAAAAATTCTTTCAGATATAAATCACTTTAACGAGCAAATTGAAAAAATCAAAGAAATAATATTAAATTCAAAAATTGGAACATTAAATCGTTATTTAATCGAAGATGAAGAAAGCGATATATTTAAAATAACTATAGATAAGTACCCAAAAATAACAACCGCAGTTGCATTTAAAGAAAACTATATACTAATTGTAATTGGAATACCTCAATATGTTAAAAATAAATACCAAAAATATACTATGGAACCAATTCCAAATAAAGACAAAAATTTACAAATTGTAACAAATGTAAATGAAATATTAGAATATAATAAAACATTGTATTATCCATCAGATACTTTAAATGATTTAATTGAAATAAAAGAAGAATGTATAAAAAATTTACTTCAAACAGAAATACAAAATTGTAAATATGAAATGAACTCAAATTTTACTGTTAAAAAAATAACTGAAGCCATAATTGTAATAAAAAACGCTAAAAATACTAGAATTCAACATAATTGTAATGAAGAAAAAAATAATGTAACAAATATTGTAAGTCATAATGTACTTATTAAATTTGATAATTGTCAAATAACTATCCAAGAAAAAACATACAGAAATTTGAAAATTCCATATTTTGCCCATATAGTATTACCAAATATTAATAAAATAAAAAACTATACCGTAATAAAAAAGTTAACTTTGGAAGATATAGAATGGAAACAACAAAATTTTACAACACTTCAGGATTTAGAAACATTTGAAGATAAATATGAAAAACAATCATGGATAAATTACTCATTTCTCACCATTGTAATACTAATTGTAATAATTTTAATTTTCAAGCATATGTATTATAGAATAAGAAATAATAAGATTAACATTAACATAACGAAACGAGAAGCCGAATTATATGCAATTGAATCACCTGAAATTATACCACCTCAAGAGGACGTGTTACCCATAAACCTACCATTAGCAGAGTTTCGCCAGGAGTCGAAACCTAAGGAGGGGCGAGTTACGTCACCGCTACGACAACCCCATCAGCCATCCCAACTTGACTCACCAGCTGCATAAGTATGGTTGCGTCAAACCCATCTTCACATAAACACATTCGCTCAACATAAACAGGATGCATCAAACCCATCCTCACATAAACACATTCGCTCAACACGATCAGGATGCATCAACCTCATCGTAACATAAACACATCTGATTCGCATCACAACATAAACATCACATCGAAGTCGAACGTATAAGCACATGTGCATCATCATTGCAGATGCAGGATCAACATTAATTTAGTATAAGAAGACGAACATGTTTTAGTTTAAGGCAGTCCTCATTTGTATTCGAATTACTTCGTATCAGTCCTCAATAAAGAAAAGTTCCTCTTTCAACAAATCGGTTATTTTATTAACAACCCGCTAGGACACACACGTAATTCATGTCATCTGTGCAGTTACATACAAACAAAGTCCATTGTGTGCGGTGTAAGGCCGGCCACACACGAAAACCATGTACATATTCCCGGAATTTAACGAAACTTCATATAAAAAAAAATGAAACTGTTGTTACATGGAGTTTCGTTGGATTCCGGGAATCCATGGATTTCGTATGTAGCCGCCCTAATGCCACACATACACACGGTCAATCCGAGTACATTTTCTTGGATTTTCGTTCTGTCAAAATTGAAGAATCCATGGATAGATCGTGGATTCCCGGAATCCAACAAAACGCAGCAATTTCTATTATTGCCCATGACTCTGTCTTTTTAGCTTAATTTAACTTAGTCAGAGGCTATTCTTGTAAGAAGAAATACTACAAGACAGAGAGATGAAGTGAGAGAAATGTTGATTTTGTAAAATTGCAATTTCTGAAAAATTTGATTTTATTTGAGGCATATTTTTAATCTTCTAATTTGTCGCGTACCGCAATTTGCTATGACGGTACAAGGGCAGCCGGCTCCAAATAGAGTATTCTCAATAGCGTTCTGCAATAATTATTTAGTTACACTCAGAGCCTCTTCAACGGAAAGTTCTGAGCCACACATCATCCATTTTTTCTTTAGGGATCTAAAGAAAAAATGGATGATATTTAAAATAAAAAAATAAAGATAAAATGAAGACCCCTCCTCTATTTACATTCCTGGAAACACTAAAACGAGACAAATCGGAGCAATAACTCATAGGTATCACAAGAATCTATTATCATGAATTATGTAGCTGCAGGAGCCATGTCCGAAAGTGTTTTTTCTTCTTGTTTATGCTAATGTTTGATATGCAGTTCTGTGCGGTATCCTATTATCCGCGGTAGTACGTACATACACATGTCCACCAACTGTATCCAGGAATTTGCAAATAAGAGGGATCGTTCTTCTTCTTATAAGTCTGGGCAATCGCAGTGCCTCATGATAAAGCCAATGATGACTTTAATAACTTGTGGTGCTAGGAAACAACTCTGAACAAATCACAGCAGTCATCCTGCGTCTACCTCGCATTCGTCATTAGAAGTGCCTGAGCCTATTGGCCATAACCTCCCTCCCTTGCGGGACGACGAGATTTATCCGACTAATAGCCGGAAGGGTGTTCTCCGCCGGGATGCCTCCCTTTGGAACCCCACCTTGGGATGCGACTCTAGCTGGCCGGATTGTCTAACAACCACAACCCCCTCGAGTCCAACGCCTAGATGGGTAGAGACCATGGTCCCTTGGGCACGCCCAACCCCGAGGTACACTATTCGCTAAAGATTTCTCTATAGCAGGTGTGATCCTCCCTTGGCCCCCTTTCGGACGACCTAACGAATTCGGCATGCCTCCGCAGTATCGTTAAACCTGTTTACTACTCGTCGGCTTAAAGCAGACTCGTAGCGCTACCGTTCACATTGGGGCGGCCCCCATCTGTTTACTAAGCAGCAATTTGATTCGGGCCGTGTGGTCATCAATCCACAAACTAGCTAGGTATAGGCGCAAAGGCAATTCTCCCTAACTAGCCCCTTCGAGGCTTGGGGTTATGCGAAGCCGCCAACTCCGAGACTGGACACGTACGCTTATATGTGGTTTCTCCCCTTCGAGGAAGCACTGCGTCGTGTAAGCTTGTATGGCTGACTTTTTGAAGGAATAGGGAAAAAGTCAAGCCATGGCGTATCAACCATACCAGGGGCCTCCCTGCGCTGATCGGGTCCGTGGTGTCGCAACGCACCAAATATGTGTGTCACATGAACACACTCCCCCTGCGGGATGAACAAATCACAGCAGTGCGTTATTGTTGACAATTGGCCATAATTTTTCCACGAAAAGGAAAAAGATAATAAGGAGACCGAGGCTAATTTCGGACGCGGCCGAAATTTGGATACCCTTCGCTCTCCTTGGGCTAAAATTTTTTTCGGGAGTACCTATGACTTGTATTTATTCCCCCTCCTGATTCTTTTTCCTCCGTCTTGACAAAAGTTTTGGGCTTTGTTGAAATAAGTGGGCAAATAAAAATATTTACTCAGAAAATTTTATTGGGGTTGCGGGAGTGTGACACCCACAGTACACTGAGAAAAAAAATCCTGTAAATTAAAAAAATACGCATATGATTCAAAGAGATTCAAATATGATTTTGCTTCATATTTGTTTCCCTTTGAATCATTGTATAATCCCTTTATTTCAAACGGATTTCCCTTTGAACTAATAAGATATTCCTTTTGAAAGTCTATCTATAATCACTTTAAATTAAAGTGATACAGTGTCAATTTAATCAGGTCACTACCATAAATCGAAAGGATTTCCTTTTAATTTAAAAGGATGGACTCTTTGTTTTAAAAGCATGAACTCAAAAGAATACTTTAAATTACAGCAAAAGGAGTAATTTTCACAGGGTGTTCTTTCCCTGTGAAAATTACTCATAAATGAGTTTTGTATAACTGACCTCGCTATAGGTGTTGGCGACATTTCATTTACCTCTTTACGCTCTAAAATGCATAATAAATTACCTGCCTACAGTGGGATTCGATCCCGCGAACCTATGATTTGAAGACTAACGCGCCTACCTACTACACCACACAGACTATACGGGACGACGTTTATAATTTACACCATACATTGTGACATCGCTCGACTACACTGCCGACCAACTGCGAGTGTAAACAAAAAAAAATCCTATTTGGATTTAAAGGATTTCCCATTAATTTTAAAAGATTTCCTATTGAAAATTTGGATTTAAAGGCTTTCCCATTAATTTAAAATGATTTCCTATTGAAAATTTGGATTTAAAGGATTTCCCATTAATTTAAAAAGAATGAATTTGAATTAAAGCGATATATATTTAAAAGGAAAGGATTATATTTAATAGGAATGTAACTCGATTTCAAAAGGATATCGAGTTAATTTTAAGGGACGTTATTTTTCTCGGTGTACGATTCCATTCGTTTTAAACTTTTTTGTTGCTTTGGTAAAGACACATTAATTTAAGGTTTTGTGAAAATGGCGCAAAAATAGTTTCTTAGAAGAACCAAAATGGGGGGTTGGGTTTGTGTGGCCACCGCATGACCCCATGGTCGGATTTGATCAATTCTTAGATATGTTTTGTGTCATCAAGAGAAACACGTTTGTGTGTAATTTGGTTGAAATTGGTGCACAAATAAAAAAGTTTTTCTTAGAAGAACCTAATTTGGGGGATTCGGTTTGTATGGCTGTCCATGACCCAGTGATCCAATTTCGGTGATTCAAACATACAAATAGCCTGCAACAATAATAAGCACGTGTGCGAAATTTCAGCTTCGTAGCTTTTATAGTGGCCGAGAAAAACGCGCTGCAACAGACGGACGGACAGACGGACGGACATCGTCCAATCGACTCCCCAAGCCATGCTGATCATATACACTCCCAATCAATAGGATAGTTCCACTTGTAAAATGGCTGTATTTCGGTAAGTGATAACGGTATTTTCTTCAAACTTGGTGACAATATTTACAGTAGCCTGCCTGTTCTTTGAATAACAGGATGTCTCAAATCCGGAGTCCCGTTAGAATTTTCTTACGAGAATTCTTAAAAACAGTACAAATGGTGAAGTCAATAGGATAGTTGCAGTGGAAATAAAACTTCAAATAACGGTAAGAAAGGATAATTTTACTTTGGAAAATGAAGCTGGTAATATGAAGAACTTTATTTAAGTAATTAGATCTCAAAAAATTAATCTGGGATATAATTGTATATGTTTTAAAGGTAAATTAAATTAATTTCGCCCAAAACGCTTCATCCCCACACATTTTTGATGGTATTTAGATCTAGGAAGTATGGATGTCTTTCCCAAACCTTGATTAGTTGGTCTTGAAAGAAATCTTTTATCAGTCTTGCTCCTTGACTGACGCCATTATCTTGTTAAAATCTCAAAGAAGTTGAATGGAAAATGTCGGTAATTTTAAGAACTATATTGCCCAGAATTTTTTTGTAAGCCTGGACGTTGTGAATACCGCTAATTTCCACAATCTCCATAATTCCACACAGAGACATTCTACCCCATACTTCGACATTTCTTACTCTGAGTAATGCGTCTACAAAATGAATTCCTTCTTGCTCAAATCGTGGAAATAATACCTAAATCCATCTGAACCGACGAGATTTAAACTTTTCCGTCAGTAAAAATAACGCGTTTGTCCAATCCCTACATTTTCTCCATTGGGGTTGAATATCTTGGTATGGAACTACTGAGCTTTCTTAAATTAGGGGTACTCAGAGTACCCAGGCTTTTAAAGATATTCTTCCTAATGTATTGCCTAAAACTTCCGACATTTTCCATGCCACTCCTATAAGATTTTAGCAAGATAATGTCTCCAATTATGAAGCAAGGCTGATGAAAATTGATTTGAAGACCAACTAATCAAGGTTATGGAAAGACCTTCATACTTTCTAGATCTAAATATCATCAAAAAAGTGTGGGAATGAATGACGAGGAAGATCTATACCGTTAGACGATAGTCTAAGAACACTGAAGCTCTTTGACGTACGTTTCGAGGAGCTCGGGACGAAATCAACTTAATTCACCGTTAAAACCTATTACAATTCTATCCCAGATTAAGTTTTTGAGCTCAAATTATTAAAATAAAGTTCTTCTTATTACCAGCTTCATTTTCCAAAGTAAAATTATCCTTTCTTACCGTTATTTGATGTTTTATTTCCACTGGAACTATCCTATTGACTTCACCATTAGTATGGTTTTTAAGAATTCTCGTAAGAAAATCCTAACGGGACTCCGGATTTGAGACATCCTGTTATTCAAAGAACAGGCAGGCTACTGTAAATATTGTCACCAAGTTTGAAGAAAATACCGTTATCACTTACCGATCGAAGGGTATAAAAAAATTCACACGGCAAAACAACTCAAGATAAGTGGCCCTCGAATCGTAAGTAAAAAATCGTTGGTGGGCCCCCGGTAGAACATAACAGGGTTCCACCATTGTCCTTTATCATCGCAGCCGAAGCCCCGCGTTATCACAGTCCAATTCTCGTTATCACCGGGCTGCTAAAGTTCTTACGTAGATATATTGCCAGGATTGCGGCTGTTTATATACAGGGTGTCCGGAAACTGCCGCATAAACGCACCGGATTGTGATTCCTCATGGGATTTCCAGCAGTGGCGGAACAACTTCACTCGGGCCCTCCCGCCAACCTCTTGAGTGGGCCCCCTACACTCTCAGCAGGCCGGATTTACCATCTATGGCGCCCCTGGGCAGTAGTCGAATCGCTGCCCTCCGTCACTAGTTATGGCAGTCGCATTCACATGGATGGATTAATGTGGGTGTATATGATGTGACTTAGCTGGTAGGAACAGTAGACAAGCGTACAAGCTGATTAATTCAATTAAAAGTGGATACCAACCCAGGTCCAGCCTCTGTAAGGATAAGGATGGCAATATCATTAGCGACACCGATAGCGTTGATAAACGCTGGGCCTCAAATTTTGAAGAGCCTCAACTTAGCGCAATTTTTATACGATTCCCAACTATGTAGCCATGATGCAATTTGAATTTGAAAAATTATGATGAATTGTATAGTTACAATAAAAATAGGACACCTTTATATTTTTTATATGATTGATGATTTCCCACCATTTTAGTCGGTCGATTGCGTGTACCTTCTGGTGAAAGATAATAAAAGTAAACGTCGCTCTACAAACTAGGGACCACTCATTTGTGAGTGAATGCACTCAATAGCTATAGCTCAAGTTGTACAAAACGGTTGTACGTCCCGCACTCATGTATGGATCAGAATGCCGTACCATGTATGAAGGTTACGCGAAACAAATGACAGCGACTGAAGTCAAAATGTTACGCATGTCAGTTGGTGTAACCAAAAGGGACCACATCAAGAGTAGCTACATCCGAGGCAGCTTGTCCATAGACCAACCAATCACCGAAAAGCTCGAAGACCGACAAATGGATTGGTATTGCCATGTTCAACGGCGTCCGCCTGAGAACCCAGCAAAGAAAGCGATATCAATGGAAGTTCCACTTGATGGACCCAAGGCCAGAGGCAGACCGAAGAACACCTGGATGTGTGAAATGAAAAAGCAACAACAATGCATTGGTCTCGGCGATGACACGATTCAAGATAGAGCTGCCTGTAGAAATATGCTGAGATATTACCGCCAAAACGGACGATGTGCCTACACCGTAGGTCGAGCAACGCGAAACCATGGAGCGGTATAAAGAACGAGGCAAGGAAGAAGTACTCAATAGCTATGGGTATAGCTTGAACTTGTAGAGGGCGAAACATTTAGGAAAACCTACTAGCAATATTCTACAAAATCGAAGAAAATGTATGAATTTGACAGAACGAAGAATCTAAAAAATGGATTCGGACACTTCGTATGTGGGCGGCCTAAGTTTGACACTTGCTAGACAGTTGAAAAAAGCGACACGTTATTAATGCAACTCAATTCTTTGTTTCAGCTTTAAATTTAAGTATGCTCTAATTTAAATCCTTAAATTTTAACAACGTTTGTACTTAATATTAAATTCAATACAGCAATCTTGGCAACACTCCATTCAAACCAAATGTGGCTTCTGCACCACAGCCCTAATGACCGTGCAAATACCGCAGGCAAGATAAAATATTTTAGTCTTCAACGACATATGCAGGCCGTACTAACTAGTTTGAACTAAATTTAGTACCACTCTCAAACTATTTTGTTCGTGTTTGAGAGTTCATAACAAAGTGGACTGGAATTTATTCCGAAAGATTAGAAAAGGTACTATCACCAAAAATGTTTTAAGATATAGTTTATTTGCAGAGGAACCTTAAGAATCTTTTTGCCCATATGGTATTTAGCAAGGAAAAAACTCGGTCGGATTACAAACCGCGGCTACATTTACAGCAGCCATGCAAAGTCATTTTATTTTGTGAAAATTTAAGGGTCTGGATTGTCTCATTAACTTTCAAAGATAAGATTCTAGGACAATATTAAATTTATTTATCTAGGGGACCTGGTGAAAGAGGAACAAAATTTTTTTTTTATTTGGTTGGGATATCGTGTGTGTGTGTGTACATATGTATATCTCTTCTTGCCTACAAAAATATTTATGTCGGAGCGTTGTTTTTCGCAGTCATGCTGGTTTTATAGTTCGAGTAATTTTTCATGTGGCTTTTGGGCCCCTGAATCTCGTGCCTCCGCCCCCCTCACGCGGGCTCTGCGGGCCCTTATGCACCGCCCCTGATTTCCAGCAAAAAAGTTGTAATGAACATACCCCCAATTCTTAACCCTTTTGTTTTTGGGTCAAATCACAAAAAATTGACTTTGAAGCTCTGTAAAAACCAAACCTCTTATCCGATTTTAGTGTGGCTAGTTTTGTTCTTTTCAGGTAATATTGTTGTCTGTGATAATCATCTTATTTCGCTATTTTAGCTAGTCTAGCTTTGGAGATATTGAGGTTTAAGTCGTACAAGAAAATGATTTTTTCAAAAATCCTTAAATTTTAAGTTATGTTCATCTCTTAAAACCAGCACTGGCCCAGCTGCAGGGATGAGGATAAGACACAAACTTTAAATTTTCATCCTTTGTAGGACATTCACAAAGTTCTTCTAATAATTTTCTTGATTTGTTGTTGTTATTATAGATATATCGTGCGAAGTATAGTTCGGCTCATTTAACTAGAAGTTCTCTGTTTTCATTTCAGTATCACTCTGCAAACGATCATGGTTCAGTCTGCGCGATTCATTTCGTCGATCCTTGCGAAAACGTCGGGACGCCTTTCGCGACAATTTACCCTACCGTAAATGGCGTTTCGAAGATGAAATGCGATTTCTCGAATCCTTTATTGCCATACGTGATCCCAACGAACGCAACGAATACTATTTCCCAGCCTTGCAGGACGAGATTGAACCCGGCGCTCTCGGAAATTTGGCGAAGAAAGCAAAAAAGCCCCGCCTGGCTACAAGCACGAAGAAAACAGAAAATTACGCACCACGCCCGGTCAGTGGCGATCATATTGACGCATTCTTGCTGGGTATCGGTGCAACATTGAAAAATTTCACTCCACGCAATCAGAATTTGGCAAAATCGAAAATATTCAGCCTAGTGGCGGAAATGGAATTGCAACAGATTACGGAATGTAAGGGAGAGTGGCCGCCTAATGTTAGTACTGTACAGGTGAAATCGGAGCATGACGATGACGGACAAATATCGGAGGCAGCAATAAGCGATCAGGAATTTGAAAGTGATGGTCCGGGTGAGTCGAGTATGAGTATACTAAATGTGCAGCTAGAAGAAGGTGGTAGATTGGGGGGACAAAACCAAGGGATAATCGCGCCGAACAACGTAGAAGGTATGTTCGTGCAACACATTAAGGAGGAGAAATCGTGTGACGATGATACTAATTATAATTACTAAAATTAAGGATTCTCAGCAAAAATAAAATACATTGAATAGATACGAGTATTTACTTAATTTTATTAAAACTAACCCCTTTTCAACATTTAACATCACTCACTGCCACTAGTCCAATTGACAGTGTACCAATCGTATCACCTCCAAATTTTACACGTATTATCCTTGGACGCAGTCACGACAACGTCACCCGCATAGCTAAATGCACAGGAAAATACTTCCTGCTCATGACCAAAAAGAATTTGTGAACATGTTCCGTTATCGACATTCCACACCCGAGCCGTTTTGTCGGCTGAAGCCGTCAATAGGAGACCCCCGGGAGGACTGAAACAAACCTGCATAAAATATTTACTTTAGTAAATTTTACCAAAACTAGATAGGGACGTACTTTGGAGATTTCATCGGTATGTCCAGTCATTATGGACAACTGTTCTACCTCGCCATATACATTCCAAACTTTGGCTGTATAGTCGCTGCTCGCCGTAGCCAGTCTACGTCCTGCATAATCGAAAGCAACGTCCAAAACCTCATCACGATGAGCGTTGATGTCATGCAGTGGTCGTTGCAAGTCGCGTATATCCCAAATTCGTACGGTAGAGTCCAGTGAACTGGTGGCTATCAACGAACACGAGAAGTTCCAGATTGAGTTGCTCAACTCGGCAGTGTGTCCTCGAAGGATTTCTATTGGCCTAAAATATATTTATGGAAAAGAATGCAAATGTATTCAGTTCAGAGTTGTTATTATGTAAGGCTACAAGGTCCAGACCAATAACTTACTCATGTGTCCTTGTATCCCAAACTATCGCTGTCTTATCAAACGAACCAGTTAGCAAGAGATTTCCATCTTTGCTGAATCGCGACGTTATCACTTCGCCTTGATGTTCGGCCAGACAGGCTACTTCTTGAGCTGTTTCCACGTGATAGATTTTCGCGGTTTGATCCATAGAGGCTGTCGCAATTGTGGTGAAATTTTGTGGATTGAATTCAGCACTAATTATTTCGGCAGTATGCCCGTAATAGGTTGCACAACATGAACCATTGCTGGCGTGCCAAACTTTTACAGTCTTGTCGAACGATCCGGTTATGATTCGATCGCTGCAATACAATTAAAAATCGAAGTCAGTTTAAACTTAATTTCCCTTTTTCGAACCCTTGTTTCATATCATCACCCCAAATGCCAACGCATTGGTCTCGGCGATGACATGATCCAAGATACCGCCAAAACGGGCGATGTGCCTACACCGCAGGTCGAGCAACGCGAAACCATGGAGCGGTATAAAGAACGAGGCAAGGAAGAAGAAGACCCCAAATGCCTATTTAGGGTCGAGCATTTTACGAACTATTCCAAAAATGTCCATCACTCACCACACAGGTTGATTATATCCCACCGAGAACACAACATTGTTATGTCCTCGAAGAATATGTTCCTCTTCGCCACTTTTGGTATTTATAACATGACAAGTCCTATCGTAACTTCCGGTCAAACATCGCTCACCACTACGGTCAAAACTCACATTCGTCAGTGGCAGGATATGCGAATGGAGAGTTCGATACAAATAGTATTTCTTTCGAGTTGCCTCCTTGAGTTTGTCTCGTATTTTGGTCAATACTTCTTTGAGTTGTGCGTACATTGCTGCGTGGAGAAGAGGTTCTGATTCTATCAATTTAGTGCAAAGCATGTCTACATCCGTTCTGTGAAATAATTTGAGTATAAATTAAATATGTTCGTACTGGTAGAATCCTTGTAGATACTTACTCCCGTGTCATTTCCAGCAAATCAATATGCTTTAGCTCGTTCTCGCCTTTGCTATTTTGAAAGCTTAATGCTATGCCTATAAATGATAAAACTATAAACAATTCTGCAGGCTATTACAGTAGAATCGCACTCACCTGGTGGATAATATCTCAAACAAAATTTCTTTAACGACATTTTGTTTTATCTGTTTTTCGATTTACCTGAGTTGGTTATTTTCTGTACAGCTATTTCATGTAAAGACGGTTTGTTAAATCGATATTCAACTGGTGGTTGAATAGTAACACAAAAGATGAATCGTTTTAAGCGCCCATACCTTTAGTAGACTTCATCGGCTCTACATTTTCCTAGCTGTGAAGAAGGCCCCTGTACGAACGTACTCTGGTCAGAACCATTCATATAGGACAGTGGCTTCCAAATTACAATTGTATGCGGGCCACTTAAAATGACATTGAATCACTACGGATGGACCATTTTTAATGAAGAGAATTCAGGTAGATAGAAGTGACGGTAATTTTACAGGATCACATGTACAGGGTGGGCCCATTACAAGTTCGTTTTTAAAAATGCAATAAAATTAACAAAATTATTTTTTTACATGTCTTATGGCTTTATAAGAAAGTAAGTAAGCTCCTATTAATGATGAAAAACAACTACATTCAAGTGGCTGCCCCGGCTGGCGTCGCAGTAGCGCATTCTGTCACACCAATTTTCCAAGACCCTGTTGATGGTTTCAGGCTGTAGCTGTAGCTCACGGATTGGATGATATTGGCCTTGAGTGCTTGAATCGTTTCTGGATTGTTGGCATAACATCGGTCCTTCACGGTTCCCCACAAAAAAAAAAGTCCAAAGGGGTCAAATCGCAGCTCTGAGGCGGCCAATTGACAGCATCAAGACGGCTGATAACACGATTTGGGAATTTGGTGCGTAAAAGATCGATTGTGGCATGGGCTGTGTGGCGTGGCGCGCCATCCTGCATGAACTAGAGGTCGTCCAAATCCATGTCTTTAATTCAGTAAAAAAAGTCGGATAACATGGCTCGGTAACGCGCACCGTTGACAGAAACGTTGTTACCAGCCTCATTTTGAAAAAAAAAAATGGTCTAATGATGCCACCACTCCACAATCCGCACCAAACTGTCACTCTCTGTGCATGCATTGGCTTCTCGACAATAACATGCGTGTTTTCCGACCCCCAGATGCGGCCATTTTCTTTATTAACGTAGCCGCCGAAATGATAATACGCCTCATCAGAAAAGATAATTTTTCGCCCAAAATCGTTGTCCAATTCAAGCTGCTCTAAGGCCCAAACTGCGAAGCGATAACGAAGTGGATGGTTGTGCGACTTGCAACGCAGGACCCACCGAAGTGCTAAGGGGAACGAAGTTTTATAGGCCGTACAGGCAACTTAATAATCAAAAGGGAGAGAGAGCTTCTCTGTGAGCTAAGCAGCGGCACATGCTTGCTGTAGCTCAGTATCGGAGAATTTGGGCGGGGTTTTTGCCGCTCACAGGCCCTGTCCTGCACATATTAAGGGATATCATGTGCCTTGGGGTCTAAACAAACACAACAAAAGGAGGGCTGAAATTGCCATAAAGGAATACGGCGTCGGCGAGCTCAAGTGTCTTAGATGCTCGTGGGCCCCGATGGTATCGGGCCCTGGCCGTCTATACCCTCAAGAACGAAAAAAACCCGATCGTGAGCCCCCATGGCCTGGGAAAAAAATATATAAAATTTGAGGGCTCCCTTACTGTAACACCCTACACCTAAGAACGGGCCGGGGATCTACATGCTATTGCCTTAACCGGACATCACAACAAGACGGCACAATCGGGTACTTATCCAGTCCATTTCCGCCTCAGAAACTCGTCGCGCAAATGTGGGCCGTGGCACATAACCTCACTTCAATATATTTTTTTTCCACTGCACTTTCACATGGAGGCCACTATAATAATTTTCTTTTTTATACATACACGGCTCAGGGACTTTTTTCTTTATGGGACACAGACAAGGCACTTTCACAAAAAAAAAACACCTTGACAAGAAAATTCAAAAACTGAATAAATTAGATAAATTAACAAAAAAAAAATGCAGATGACACACGCACGAGGTGTCCACTTCTTCGCGATCCGGACCCGACTCCCCGATCTTGGGTCGTGTAGTCACTCGCCACGACACTCACACCATGCATAACTTTTTTATTTTTTAATAACTTTTATGTTTACTTTGTAGGCTTGTATGGATATATTAGGTATGTTGTTTTGGTTATCCCATGTAGGTTAGGCTAACCGGTATATTACGCTTTTAGGTCCCCAAGGGAAATTTTTCTTGTTCTTCTTATCGACACTAGCGACACCGTCCGCCATAAAGCTATGTGTCCGCTTTATGGCGGAAAATATCGGAAACATCAAAAATTTCCCTAGGGGACCTGAAAGCGTAATGTACCATCGATTTTGTCCGTCTGTCCGTCCGTCTGTCCGTCCGTCTGTTCACTAAATAACTCGCGAACGGCTTAACCGATCGTCATGAAATTTGGTAGGAATGTGTAGAATGGTAACAGTCTTTGGCACGAAATACTTAGAAGTTGGTAGGACAAAACTAACAGGGTGTCCCGGACATTTGAAAATTTGTTCACTAAATAACTCGCGAACGGCTTAACAGATCGTCATGAAATTTGGCAGGAATGTGTAGAATGGTAACAGTCTTTGGCATGAAATACTCAAAAATTGGTATGGCAAATATAACAGGGTGTCCCGGACATTTACAAATTTGTTCACTAAATACCTCGCGAACGGCTTAACCAATCGTCATGTATTTTAGTAGGAATGTGTAGAATAGTAACAGTCTTTGGCACGAAATACTTAGAAGCTAGTAGGGCAAAGATAACAGGGTGTCACGGAGATTTAAAAATTTGTTCACTAACTGATCGTTATGAAATTTGGTAGGAATGTGTAGAATCGTATGAGTCTTTAGCACGAAATACTTAGACGTTGGTAGGACAAAGCTAAGAAGGTGTCCCGGAGATTTTAAAGAGTCGACTTTTTTAGTTTTTATAGGACATGGACGTATGGGTACTCAAATCAAAGAACTCGATGGGTACATTTCATATCAGTCGCTTTTTTCCAGTTTGGAGTAATGGTAACGGAGTTACAGCTAATAAATGCAGTTAATATATGTAACCATGATACATAGGAACGCGTTTATTTAGACCAATCCAAAAATAGATTTACGAGAAGCATTTCATTAATATTGTGCATAATTCTTAATTATTGCCTATAAAATATATGTGCAAAATTATTCACAATGTGTGTATCCAAAATCTAAAAAACCCTCGTATTGCGGGCGCAGCCCTTTGTACGCCGGTATTTTTTTTGGTGGTGCTAAAGGAAGGGGAAATTAAAGGCTCCTCCATCCAGGTGGGAACAAACATTTTTTCCCGAAATGCTATACATGTGGCAAGCGAGGCCACTTAATGAAGAATTGCAAAGCATCAAAACAAGATTCTATTTCAAAACAAAAGAAAGCGAATGCGTTTTCGTCTTCTTGTGGGGATGGTTCTATAGCGAGTTCCAGCGAATAGTATGTTGACAGCGGTGCTTCACGTCACATGATATCGCATGATAAGTTGTTATCTGATATCAAAAAGTCGCTGATCACGGAAATCACGGCAGCGAACAACAGTAAAATCGCTGTTACGGCTTGGGGTACAACGGTATTATCTGTCAATGACGAGTACATGGAAATGAAAAATGTACTTCTAGTGCCGGAACTAAAATCCAATTTGTTATCAGTGTCGCAGAATATTGCACATGGGATTACCATGATTTTCAATAAGGACGGATGCAGTGTTTATTCGAGCAGTAACGAATTGTTAGTTAATGTGAAATCAGCTAACCGAACCTACAAAATCAGGATTTAGCATGTATGCGTGCTGAAGCCGTCGATGGCATCGTCGTTTGGGCCATATCAACTATGCTGATTTGTGTCGAATGAAAAATGGCGTTGTCGATGGAATCTCTTTTACAGAGAACAAAAATGGAATCCGTTGCTGCGAAATCTGCCTGAAAGGTAAGCAAACTCGTGCTTCTTTCAAACACACAGATACTCGGTCAAAACATATTCTGGATTTAATCCATTCTGATCTATGTGGACCGATGCAGTTTCCCACCTGTTGGACAGTTTCCTGACAAACCCATACAAACTTAGATGTGACAGTACACCTCGTCAGCGCTTTTATTTCTGCCTGGCTGTCAGTGAAAATTGCTATTTTCTTGTCGGTGTAACCTTTGTCAAGGCATAATCTTGCACACACTTCAATTGCGTGCAGCTCCGCCTGAAATACGGTCGGATGTATTCCCATAGGAATAAGGATATTGGTATTGGGGCCAGTAATTCCAGCGCTAGATCCTGTATCGGTCTTTGAACCGTCCGTGTAGAATTTGATGGTACTAGGGTGGAGTGATCTGAATCTGTCAGTCCAGTCCGCCCTTTCCCATATCGCTGCACTATAACAGGGATAAAAACGGAGAGTTTTGACCAGATAGTCTGATGGCATATCCATAATAACCTGCTGTTATTTAACCATCCTTGTTGAACTGAGTTCAGTGGGGACGCCGTATCACATGCTATGAGCCTAATGACGGCTAGCCTTGCCACTGCTTCTATGTGTATGTGGAAAGGTGGCAAGTTTAGCAGAACCTCCAGGGCGGCGGTGGGGCTAGAAAAGAAGGCTCCACGGACGGCTAGACAGGCCAGCCTCTGAATTTTCGCGAGACATCGTCTACCGTCTATGGTGGTTGCTCTTCTCCACCCCACGGCCGCCCCATATTCCACAATAGGTAGATCTTGTAGATCCACAGAACTGTGTAAGGCTTGATACCCCACGCCTTCCCCGCATAGCTTCCGCTGATTCACAAGGCCTTAACTGCTTTCTCTGTTACCAAACTATAAAAGACGTGTTATAACGTTTTACCGATAATCACGCCCAGTCTTTTAATTTCCGAACAGATTAATTGAACAATCAAAGCTCATTTCTGTGGAGAAAGCTAATTTTCTAGGTTCCACTACTGAGTTCGCTAGTCATTCGGTAGTTTCTCATTTGTGCTACCCTATTCGCTAAAGTGGTGACACCTGTGAAAACACGCGACTTAATCTTAGAGGCGCCACAGACCCTCCGATCAATTGGCCAGATTTTTTGATTGCGAGATAAATCGGAAGGTGTATGGGACCATCGGATTAAATTTTTTGATTTGACATGTGGAACGTATTGCTAATGCAATTTTCTGTACAAGCTGTCATGATAATCATGTGTTCTCAGTTGCTGATTTTTTGACATAAACCTGTGGTAGTTCTTCATCATCAAAGTAGCAATGGATGTCTATCTTCCATCGCCAAAACTGGTATAATTTACGCTATTTTGTGCTGTGTCTTGTGGAACGTGAGACTGTCTATTTCAGATTGCCCGATAAATTGCCTAATGTATGTGCTGTACGGGCGGCAGATCGATTGTGGGCAATCTATCGGCCGAGAAATCGTCAGGTTTGTGGCACCCTTTAACAAAATACTACTTTAAATAATAGGTGTGTTTTTTTGGTTATCCCGTGTAGGTTTGGGTAACAAAACTTCATATAAGAAAAATGACAGGTCGGTCAGCTGACCCACCTGTCATTTTTTTATATGAAGTTTCGTTACCCAAACCTACACGGGATAACCAAAAAAACATACCTAATATTACGTATTACATATTTCCATTACATTGTTCAAATAATTCAATTACATATTAAAATACAATACACTGAAAAAATAATGTAATGTGTCTAGGATACGTCAACCCAAATTGGCACCAGATGGCGCTACGCCAACCTGACTTGTATTCCCTACTGGACACCAGATGGCGCTAGTATCACTAGCGAGACAACTTACTGGCCGAAGTTTCCAGAACATCGAAAATGGGTATATACGGGCGTCGACTAGAGTCAGCCAGTCAGTTTAGTTTTAGCCGTGAATAAATAATGTCGAGTCAATAATTAGTGAAGTAATTAGTAGAAATTGTAAACCGTGTATATCCGTGTGGTTGTAATAAATAGTGTTACAGTAAAGCGAGTGTTATTCATTGTCGTGTACGCGAAAATCTATCGAACCCACTGGAACGTCTAGAATAGACGAGAAATATATAACAATAATTTGGTAAAAACAAGAAAAAAATACAATAAAAAGCAGCCAAGGAAGAATTTTCCTGATTTAAGATGTATTTTTTTGTTCCAACAAAAGTTTTTTTCTGATTTAACATTTAAGGTGTATTTTCTTGTTCCAAAAAAAATCTTTGCTTAAAATAAATAAATAAGCATTTTTTGAAGCATCGATTTTTGGTCGCCAAAATCATTTTAAAAATTTTGGAAAATATGACCCTGTTTGCCCTTACTCCCCTCTTTGCATTGCAGTTTGTCTTTGGTCGCATCTTAGAATGGCTTCTGAACGGAGGCGGCTGGAACTGTGAAATTTTCAGCATTCTGTTGCTTGCTCCTTGCCACAGGATATAGATTCTTGGGAGTGTTCCTATAGGGGTACACCCGGTATCTGATCTGTTTTCTGAGAGATCTGAGAGGGCTAGGCGAAAGCTCACCATTGTCAGTTTGGTTGGTTGGGATCTACTTGCATGAAAGAGGTACCTATTAAATTTTATAAGAAGCCAATTTTTTTGATTGACTAATCTAGACAAAAAAAATCCAGAGATTTTACCGTCAAATAATTATCCTGTACAAAATTTTAAAATATATTTGGCGTTAATTATCGTCTGCTACTGTAGCAGTAATTCGTTTACTCTAGCTTTCCGTCGACGAATGAAGGGGAATATGGTTGCAATATACGATAAACCGTTCGAAGCTTCTTCATCCAAGGGGACTTCCCATTTTATATGCGAAACTTTTCTTCTTCAAGTTTATCCTTACAAAAATACATATGGCCGTTTGTTGATATCTTCAACCTTGTGTCGGCGGCAGGACGAGTCCTTACGTATGTTGTACGTACATACATATCTTTGTTGTCATCTTGTTCTGGATATTACAGCTGGTCGAATGGCTGAGACAGTATGCTCGCATATGGCAGTTGATGTTGTGCGAGGCCCGTAAAAGGATATACGCAGGCTATAAGAGTGTAACACGACGTACGGTCGGTGTTGCGTGAATCCCAGCTGGAATCTTATCTGGAATTCGCGTGGTTTGTGTAGTACAGTAACGTCGTGTCTGTTCTAGCTCCATAGTGTATGGACGTAGTTGTTGTTGGTGTTGCTTCGTTATATGCGAAAGGCAAATGTTTGTCCTGGGTTGTTGTTGATGTTTTCGACCACTCCTTCCCGATGTCCGGATGCTAGGGAAGAGGATATTTTTCCTAACGCAGCGAGTGAGTAAAGAATGATACAACAACAACAACCGAATATACGTATAGAGATAGATACGAGTAGTACACTCTGAGAAGATACAACGATAGTATCTCTATCTATCGGTATAATTACAGACTATATGCTTTGGATGGATTCCACGAGCTCGGTGCGTTGTGTTGTACATATATGTTATAGGAGTACAATTGTATAGCATTTATATGGGGGTTAGTGTATTTTGTGTGGAGTATAACTCGCGCGCTACGGTGTGCTACGGCTCTGGCCATGCCTATAGCGCCATGATGTATGTATACCGTTGGAGAGAATAAGAACCCGGGCGGTCGAGAACAAAAACAGGTTGTGCTCCCTAGTCAGTTTAGTTAGAGTCATCATTGCGGTAGGACTTGGCGTGAAAATAGGCCTCCTTTTGGCTCCGTACAGTGAATTTTGATTGAACAAGAAGAAGAATAATTCCTTTAGTGAACAGTGTTTATGGTTTTCTTTTGGAATCTTAACATACTCCTCCCTCTCCTGCCTCCAGATCTCAGATAATAATATTTAGATACTCGTATTGTACAAACGACTCACAACAATTTCTTGGATTTGGACGCTGATGAAAAATTTTCTATCATATTAAAGATTCGTGAGGTATTGCGTTCCAGAGGTGAAATCATATAAAAAGAAGTTTCGCGGAAACAATATACATATGCGAAATAAAGAAAAAGGATACAGAGTTCAAGAGTAAAATGATTTGAATTAAGGACACACTTTTTGTTCTACGTTGTTGTCCTGCAGCTATTTGGTTCGCGACGTGACACGGACGGTGCTGAAGACGACTAGGTGTAACGGTGTCTTCGTATGTCCTTGTGAATTTGTTAAGATATAATTAATGTGTCGTTGATATGAATAGTACGAGTAAGTAGTGTGAGGTGTTTTTGTGGCTTTTCTTATTCAATTCAGACCAATTTAGTGGTGGAAGCTACTTATATGTGTGCTTTCTTCGAAGTGTTTGTACGGTGAAGAAGTGGATTTATATTAAAATCTTGAGCAGCAGATACAAAAGGAATTCAGAGAAATGTAAGCCTTTATTAGACTTGAATTTAAATTATTTAGTTTTTTTTTCATTTTGTGTTCAATTTTTTATTTTTGATTATATGATAAGAAGTTGCGGAAGTAGGTATCACCCTTTCTCGCCCACCCTCTCTTCAGCAATCTCTTCAACACTGAAAACTATACGCAGTTTGCCATCATCATCATCATCGTCGAATCAATGCCGAATGGTGGTGAATGGCTATTATCTAGTTCGTTTGATACGGAAATGGTTTTACGTGACGGTGTTTAGGTTTTTATCATTCCATTCGTTGTAGAGGAGTTCTCGGGGATCGGATGCGATGGCTATCTCGGGGGTGCTGTATCGTAGTGCGCGCTATATGTCTGCATTCCCTGGTACCCCTTAGCTGGCATAGTAGTGTGCCCACTCCCAATGACCCGGGATTCATTCGGCGTACAGTACCTGGTGATATAATATGCTTCCGATGCTATACTTTGGTTAGGCCATTATATTCGATGGAGGAAACTGTAATGGTATATGCCAGGGGTGTGCAACTTAATTTTTACGCGGGCCACAGTTTTTTTTTAAATAAAAAGTTTTTGCTTAAAATAAAAAAATAAGCATTATTTTAAGAAAACATTTTTTTTCTTGTTTTAAGCAAATGATTTTGTTCAGTGCGTGAAATTCTCTTTTATGTCGATGTTCAATTCACTGTTTGGCAAAAGTTTTTGTTTTCGTATGATGCCATTTCTGGTGATTATTATGTAAATGTGCCTCCTGAATCATAATAGATATGAAGTATGTATGTTCATTCCAACATCCACCGTTTTTAGGGTTTTTTAGAAATTTTTTTTTCAAAAAACCCTTATATGAAATCGATTTTGTCTGTCCGTCCGTCTGTTCACTAAATAACTCGTGAACGGCTCAACCGATTGTCATGAAATTTGGTAGGAATGTGTAGAATGGTTACAGTCTTTGGCACAAATACATTAGAAGTTGATAGGAAGAAGATAACAGGGTGTCCCGAACGTTTGAAAAAAGTCGATTTTTTTAGTTTTTATCGGAGATTGACGTATGGGTATTTAAATCAAAGAATTAAACGAGTACATCTCACATCAGTTAAAATTTTCCAGTTTCGAGTAACGGTAAAAAAGTTATTGGCGTTCAAAGTTAAACTTCCTTTTCGACCGTTTTTCTAAACCGTTATAGGGATCGCTATGAAACTTTGTTGAAAGATTGGTCAGTATGGCCTTATATACGTTAAATATTAAGATTGATGACTTTTGCTAAGGAAAAGTAAATAGCAGTAAATTTGTAAAATTTCTATTTGTTCGTGTGTAGCCCCTCTTAGGTTTCCAAATATGAAAAATTCTTCTAAGAGATTTTAGAAAATTACATAGGGAATATGTCTATGAATTTTCATTCGAATAACTGTATCCAAACCGGAAATATAGCCAAGTAAGTATTTACTAAGAGCCTTTCACAATGCAAGAGAAGTCTCTTAAGCATTTCTTCAATGTATATCTTCTAACTTGATTGAACAATGAACATGCAATTTGGTGGAAATACATAGAATGGTAATAGTGTTTGCCACAAATATTTTTGAAGTTTGTAGAACCAAGTTAACAGGGTGTCCCTGAATAGCTGCAAAAGTATACTTGTTCAATACTTATAGGAAAGCTTGGGTGGTGTTCCCTGACATGGAATCATTTCATATACATAAGTTGCTTTTGCTTGATTTAAAAAACCGTAACAGTAGATTTACAGCTAATAATTCAGTTCATATATAAAGCCAAGTCATCATTACGTTTGCCTGAGTTGTTTTTTGCTCAAAGGCCATCAGAAATCTTAAATCGAAAAATACCTGTAGATTTGCCTTGGAGTATATACTTTCATACAAACTGGGCAAATAGTAAATCTAGCGCTAGCGCCTTTCATTCTGTTCCACCTTTAATTAGACCAATCCAAAAATAGATTTACAGGAAGCATTTCTTGAATATTGTGCACAATTCTTATTTATTGCATATAAAATATAATGTACAAAAAATATTCGCTATGCATTAAAATTCTAAAAAAACCCTCGTATTGCGGGCGCAGCCCTCTGTACGCCGGTATTTTTCTTAATATATGAAGCTAAAAAAGTTCTCCATTAATACTTTTTTATTGTGTTTATTGGATGGCAAAACACACAGGGGTAATCCTGCTAGCATATATGTAATCAATCAATCACTAATGAACACACACGTGCAATATTCTCCTATAGCAGATAATCGGTGGTGTTGTTTCATCCTAATAGTATGACGTTAAATTGTCATCCGATAAATTGTTTATCGTAATTTTGTAGGAGTAATTTTTGGAAGAGTTGAGAGTGATGAAGTACTTTGCAATACCAAAATGGAATTTGGTATTCAATACAATTCAATTCACATCGCCCCTAAAGATCTGCAATTGGTAAAATCTATTCAAATTATGTCTAAATCGAGCTGAAATTAACCCTAGTTTTCTGCACTTAAAGTATTAAAACTGTTAGAAATAATGGAGCTGGAATAAAGTGATGTAAGAAAGGTACAAGCACCTCTCCTTGGTAGAAGTTGGAGAAAATTGAGATGGAAAAATAAATTGTTTTCGGGTAAAATCACATAAATTTGACTTTGAAGCTCTGTAAAAACCAAACCTCTTATCCGATTTTAGTGCGGTTAGTTTTATTTTTTAGGTAAATTTGTTGGCAGTAATAATCATCTTGTTTCACTATTCTAGCTTTAGAGATATTGAGCTTTAGGTCGTGCAAGAAAATTATTTTTTCAAATGCCTGTGGCAGCTAAAGGGTTAAGCTAAGGGGGTATGTTCCGTACAACTTTCTTGCTGCAAATCAATTGAGGAATCATAATCCGGTGCGTTTATACGGCAGTTTCCGGACACCCTGTATAGCCACTGTTGGTAAAATCACCAGCGCCCGCTCTAGCTCTTACGCCGCCCCGGGCAAGTGGACAATTTGCCACCCTTCTGTCGTTATTTTTGTAAAAGCGATTTAAGAGTAGCTTTGACACAAAAAATCCTGGTTACTGTGGGACTCGAATCAACGCTCCTGTAATTCAGAGAATAGTCTCTTTATACCCTATACCCATAAGATGGTATAGGGTATATTGTTTTTGTTACGACGATTTATGTAACACCTCAAAGGAGCCACCGGAGGTATGGCAAAGTATATATATAAATGATCAGGGTGTGTCCCTGATTCGAATAAGCCATGTCCGTCTGTCTGTCTGTCTGTCTGTCTGTCTGTCTGTCTGTCCGTCCGTGTGTCTGTCAGTTCGCACGATAACTCCCGAAATAATGAAGCTAGCGTTTTGAAATTTTGGTCAGATGATTGTTTTGATGAAAGCTTGGATGGTATTGAAAATGGGTCAAATCGGACCATGGGTTCCCCTACCTCCCATAGAAATGACCCCTCCATGATAGTGTAATTCGGCCATAGTTTTCGACAGAATATCGCTAGGGACCTGAAATTTTCATCAACGCCTAATTGTGACATATGCTTGAAGTTAGTGAAAGGTGGAGAAGGTCTGACTACCCCTACCCCTACATCCCCTACAAAGCAATATTCTGCCATATCTTTTGATAGAATGTCCCGAATAACTTGAAATGTATAGCACATGATAGCTGCTGGATGCCGTTATAAGATATTAAAGATGTGCGAGATTCGACCCATCTACCCCTTCCCCCTTAAAAAAAAAATAAATTGAATATTTTCGGTTTTACGCGCATTCTAGGTCTGTACATGGGTATAGGGTATACACTCATCGTGCTATTCGCACGATTAGAACTCGGTCTCGTTATCCACTGAGCCAGGCATATCAAACTCGCGGGCCCCATGCGGCCCAACTAGCAGTTTTCTACGACCCGCGGCTAGGTCGAAGAAACACAATATGTATCAGTACAAAAGCGTAAAAATTTGTAGGTGTTGAACTAAGGTCTAAGATATTTACTAAAATTCGTCAAGAAGTTGGTGGCTTATTCGAGGTTAAATTATGTATTTTAGAAATCGTTCTCTCAGTTCTACAAACAATTTGCTGACGGTTTTTAGGGGTTTAGGGCGGCCTTTGTGTCGAAAAATGTTAAACCCCTTCGACAAATTGTTTTGTCCCGAAGTTCGCTTAAGAAAGAAGTCGTTGACTTTGTCTAATAGTTTTCTCGCCGATTGCATTTTATTTAAATGCATTTCTTAAAAAGAAGGCCAAGCTTTAAAGACCCAGTTTTTTGTATTTAGTGAGGACATCACATGGATGTGAACTATCGTAAACAAAACAATTTTAGCCGATTTGTCGCCTTTCAGCCAAAAGCTTCACTAGTGCATGTCTTTGTTTCAGACCACATCACAAACAAATTTTTGCCCATATTTAGCCACCTTTCTGTCCAAACTTAATTTATGGCAAGTCAACCTAACAATTTTGGCTCCTAAGGTTGATTTGGATTACCTCGGTGTTTCTGGATGACCGATGCTACAATGCTCTGACTAGCTGTACAAAATTTGGCGGAAATTAATTCACTAATAGTTTTTGATTAGTTAGATTCTTGAGAGCGATTCAGCCAAGTTCAGCCAAGTTCAGCAAGGCTTTGTAGAGGGTTTGTTTAGAATTAAAAAAATAAGCTCACTATTAAATTCATTAATTATTTTCGCCATCATAGCAAAAAAAATTAATATACAACAGATGCCACACAGGAAACTGGCAGCTTTAAAGCCGACGTAGGACATCGAAAATTAATGCGAAAACATTTGTTCCCCGAAAACATTCAACACATTTTCGAGAATGCTGCTCTGGAAAATGTTGTGCCAAAGGATTGTTCTCATTTTCACTACTTGCATTTTGGAGTGGTTATTGATAACCTTCTTATGCCGCAACCACACTGTGCGGGGTTTGACAAACCGCGCGATACTAATGATCAACATTGTAGATAACATACGCCTGGCAGCGGACAGAGACGATGGGGGAATTAAATAAAAACAAATAACGTTAAATTCCCCCATCGTCTCTGTCTCTTCCAAACGTGTGTTGTCCACAACTTTGATTTTTTGTCTCGCACGGTTTGGCAAACCGCGGACAGTGTGGGGCCGGCATTACACAATTCGCAGCAGATAAATTTCAATAAGCCGGATTTCCTCACAGACGAATTTCCGAATGGTTCAACGTCCGCGGCTTATTTTCATAAATGCGGAGAATCCTTAGAGAATAAATTCAGAACTAGTCAAATTGGGAAAACCTAACCAAATTCTTATATTAGCATCTTGGCAGAAACAAATTAGGCGGAAAATTCACGAAGACATCGGGCGAATTGATGCGAATCGTGGGTGGAAGTTATCGAAAACGACTCCAAAAACGAATAATGAAATTTTGTTCTTTGGGTATATGAGTGCTTTTATATGCTGAGCGTTTATGCGATTTGCCTCTTGGAAGTAAAATTGGGGGCGACTTTCACTAAGCATGTTCGGTTTTTAAATGCAGAACTTCTGTAAATTGTAGACTCTTCAAATCAAAGCATCTCAAGGACAAACCAAAACTATCAAAAGATAAATTAATGAAACAGTTGGTAAATAAAAAAATATTTTCAACGCATTTTTTTAATTGGGAAGTGTTTCTTTACCTATAAAAAACATATTCCACCGTCTCTAAAAAAGGTAAAATGATTTTTGCGAGTGTCAATTATTGGTTTCCTGTCTTTCGACATTTTTTTCTCCTTTTTATTTCGATTTCCTTTCCACTAAATCCATTTTGATATTGATTTTTTCTTTTCGGCTTTTAACAATTTTTTTTATTCGAGTGCTAGCCAAAAGCCGCCCCTAAAATTTGGCGCCCCGGGCGACCGCCCGGCTTGCCCCCCCCTTAGTGCGGGCGCTGAAAATCACATGAGAAAAGATTTATTGTAGAACAGATTTTATAAAAATTTGTTAAATATTTCTATAGAAGCAGCTGCAACTGATTGCGAGCAATGCTCAGATTGGTCGAATGGTTAAGGCGATACGATGGTCATGGGTTTAATGCTAACTGCGCCCTACTTTTTTTTCATAAGATATCAGTGTCATTCAATAAGCTTCCTATAAATGGCATTTATACTTATTCTTTTAACATTGGTTATCGGAGGTAATGCACAGGGCAATTTTTCAGTTTTTATCTCACGAAATCTGCTTCTATTACTATTGCAAGAATAAATTCTATGGGATTATTATAGAGCTATAATTGTTAGGAGCATTTTTAGAAAGACAACACAAAAATTGATGGTCGTAGTAGAACTCGAACCAATGCCCTAGGAATTCAAGAAATATAGTCTTGATCCTGAGAGAAGGCCCAGAAAGTATGCACTAGAAATCTATTCCACCTTCGTTCAGACTCCTAAGCGCCACAGTTCAGCATGGCTTGATAGTAAGGTTATTTGGAGTTCTAAAATTATAGGTTAGTATTGAATTCCCCGAGCGACATATTTTTCACCGCCGTCAAAAAATATGCAGAGGGCACACGGACACCCGGAGGCTTTCACAGCGACGCGACGTAAGAAATTGAAAAATAATGCGAAATTATTTCTTTCACTAAAACCCTCAACACATTTCAGAAAATACTGCTTGGAGAAATGTTGTGCCAAAGAATGGTGCTCGTTTTCATTACTAATATTTTGGAGTAGTTTTCAATAACATCTTTATACACTACGGATCTCTTCGCAAATTGATTTCTTCAATGGTTTATTTTCATAAATGCGTCATCTTGATAATTTTTATAGAGAATTGAGTAGCTAGCTAGTTAAACCAGGAGAACCTAGCAATATCTCGATTATTATCATGTCCAGAAAAATATTAAATATTAAAGGTACGTGTTCGTAGAGACGACTCACGTGATGATCGCTTAGCGATCGTTGTTTTGCATCCAATTTCGGGCCATATTTGAATATTTTTTGAATGGTGGTACCTTCCTTGTGTTGACTATGACCTACCGGAACATGTCTGTATAGAAAATATTCGCATATAGTGCTCAAAACCGGTGGTTTAACTTCGATCGCTGAGCGATGATCCCATGAGTCGTCTCTACGAACACAAACCTTAAGACTGGTTGCAGCTCTGGCAATGTGCACTGTGGTTCCATCCCTCATGTTGCTGAAATCTAAACCAACCTGTTCAAAACTTGTTCTCTCACTGCTAGATGAATCAATGCTATTGCAATCAACTAAACAAACTCATCTGCGAAAAGTAGTAGTTTCGGGCATACAATTTCTTTCAGTTTAATTTTAACGTTTCTTTTTGATGAGTGTTATGCGACGCGATGTCTTATTTCTCGTTTCATACGCTGTCCCGCTTGGCTTTTCGAAAGTAGGACGGGTGCCAGAGTCACAGACGTACAATTTTGGTAATTTTTCCTAAGCTTTTTATGGTTGCAAACGCAGCACTCCGTATCAATCATTGGAAAGGTTTTTTTTTCTTTGAAACACAACTTTCCTTTTTATGTATTTTATCTGTAGTTTCTTTGGTTGCCATTCCCCTAAATCGAAGCTGACATAAATATTTTCTTTCGGCCTTTTCCACTTTTTTCTTATTCGAGCGACCGCCCGGCTCGCCCCCCCCCCCTTAGAGCGGGCGCTGTATATATATGGTTGACGTTGGCGTTGCGGGACAATGGTTTTGTCCCGCATATTGCTCAAATTGTTGATGTGCATACTTGTATTCATCACAACAATGTTTTGTGGTGGTAATTGTTATTGCTCTCTTTTTTTTTAGTGTTAGACCCTCACTGGATAGGTCCACAGTCCACAAGTTTACAAATAATTTTTTTCTGACTATACAGGAAACACTAGTGACTACTAATTTTGCATCGGAGCAAACTGCTTTGAACTTGAAGTTGTAGTGAAAAAGGAAAGAATAAATGTCATGGCGGTTATTTTGTGCTTAGAATACAATGAAACTGTTAAATTGGTTAAATCAAGCTGTCGCGTCGTGATTTCAATCTCGATTCTCGAGATACAACAATTGAAATGCACTTTAATTGAATTGAACTGGATGAGCAGTGCATCTGAGTCTGAAGTGATGGTTAGAAGTTGGAATACTTCGTGTTAAAGAATGGGATCTGTCTATGTCCATTTAGGCCTTTTGATTGATGCATTACATACATAATGGACGATGGATGCACGTGAGAAAAATTGTAAGGGTGAGTTGGTCATTGCTCTTTCATTTGGCTTTTGTTCATTTAAAAAGGTCCCAATTCATGATTTTATCTCCATTCTATTTTAATAGATTTAGAATGGTTAGTATTTAAAACATAAATGATGAAGTAAGCATTCTTCGATTGAGATTAGAAACGATCCATTAGAAAATTCCAGTTGTGTCGATGTTTTCCTCGCCTGTAAAACAAATTTAAAAAGAAAAGGAGTGGTGTTTCCTGAGACGGGATTAGTTTTATTTTTAGTAAATGATCATTTCGGGCATAAGTTGTGCCCTTCTTCAGTACAGATCCACTTTTGTTGTTGTTGTTGACTGGATTTACATAAAAATAAATAACAGGCGCGACAATCCAGCATTGGACTAAGGCCGCAGGATGTGTTAGTGACATTCTATTCCCAAGATCTTATCTGATTTTTGTTGAGGTAATGAGATCAGCATCATGCTCAGCAGTGTTATTTATCCCCATAAATGGGTACTCGTTTAACATCTGAGTGAGATCATAGTCCGTCACAAGCTCGTGAGTTCGAAAAACACCATGGAACACGGTGAGATTCGAACTCATGAGTCTGTGCACCGAAGGTGCGCGCACTAACCGCTAGACCAGCCAGACTACTTTACATACCTCTGAGTTAAAAGTAGTAATGCCTACTACCTGGGGTAGTGAGGGTCTAATGACTGCGCTCATGGCTCGGTCAGGTTTCTCAGCAACCTTGATTGTACATTGCTTATTTTTCTTTTTTGCGACATCTGCCTCCCTCCCGCTACAAGTCGTTTTGTCTGTCCTACGTACGTTTTATCGCAATCCGGGCAAGAGACCTTGTATATTCCGTTGTCGTCGTGTTTCGCTTTCTTGTCCTTGGTTGAGCTTAGTTGATCGTCGAAACCTATTTCCTTCATTGACTTTCGTAGCCGCCTTGATATTTGCAAATTGTGTTATTTCAATCCACCTCATCGGCTCCTCGTTCCGTTGTAGCGTTGTCGTTGCTCCTTTCTCCATCCTGGTCCTTTTCTTCCTGATGAGATTTGATATAACCCGTGGTTCGTATCCATTCTTTCGGCCGGTTTCGCTGTTATGTGCCTCTTCCTTTTCGAATCGCTCCTTGCTCAGTGGGACGGTGTATAGACGGTGAATCATGGAGTGGAAGGGAACCATCTTCTGTCAAACTCGATACCGCCGTTGTTCCTGATGATCGTGAGGTCCAGAAATGGAAGCTCGCCATTATCCTCTGTTTCCATCGTGAACTGGATGTTCTTGTTCAGGTTGGTCAGGATCCTCTTCCTTGTCGATGATTGCCAGTACGTCGTCCACGTATCTTACCCAGAATCTCGGTAATTGGTCCCTTTCCTCCAGTTGTCCCTCTATCCTGTTCACTTACGAACGGAGAGAGTGGATTCCCCATGGCTACCCCTCTGGTCAGGGGCGGCGCATAAGGGCCCGCGTGGCGGGGGGCCCACGAGATGTAGGGGCCCAAAAGCGACATGAAAGATTTTTCGAACCATAAAACCAGTACAATTGCGAAAAACAACACTCCGACGTAGATATTTTTCGTAGACAAGAGGAGATATACACTTTTCGAAATCAAAGTAAATGTGTAAGTTATTGTTCTTCTTTCATCAGGTCCCTTAGATAAACAAATTTAATATTAGCGACGTTTTGTTCGTATCGCGGGTAAATCTGACTCAACAAATTCCCTCATATTTCCCCCATGCGTCCGCCATCTACATTTGATTCATCTAAGCTCTATCCCGTGTAGGGTAGTTGCACGCGTGAACTTTACCTGGGTATGTCATTTGTTTTATATGAAGTTCTACCCAAAACTGCACGGGATAAACACAATAAAACGTGCCTATTGTCCTAAAATCTTTGAAAGTTTATGAGACAATCCGGATCCATAAATGGCATGGCTGTGGTATTTGCTGTAACTGTAGCCGCGGTTTGTAATCCGATCCACCCTTTTTCTTGCCAAGTATTATAGGGAAAAAATATTCTTTAGGTCCCCCTGTAAATAAACTATCTTAAAACATTTATGGTGATAGTTCCTTTTCTAAACTTTCGGACTAAGTTCCAATCTACATTGTCAAACACGAACTGTCCAACACGAACAAAATAATTTGAGATTGGTACTAAACTTAGTTCAAACTAGTTAGTACGACCTGTGTATGTCGTTGAAGACTAAAATATTTTATCTTGGTTGCGGTATATACACGGTCACTAGGGCTGCGGTGCAGATGCCATATTTGGTTTAAAAGGAGTCTTACCAATACAATTAAATACAAGCGTTCTTAAAATTGAAGGATTTAAATTAGAGCATACTTCAATTTAAAGCTGAAACAAGGAATACAGTTGAAATAATGACGTATCGTTTTTTTTTCAATTGTCTAGCAGGTTACAAACTTAGGCAACCTACACACAAAGTGTCAGAACCAATTTTTTGGATTCTTCGTTTTGTCAAATTCATACATTTTCTTCGGTATTGACAGAACGAAAATTTTAAAAAAGGATTAGGATTGATCGTGCATGTGCAACATTACAGTAGATAGGGTGCTCGTCTTCAAATCATAGGTTCGCAGGATCGAGTCCCATTGTAGGCGCAGGTAATTTATTATGCTTAAATATCACTAACACCTATAGAATTCAATGCTGCGTGCCGTGAGTGATTTTATTTTTAAATAAGCAAGAACGATTTATGAAATCATTAATTTAATAAACGTTACAACAAGAACGCTATTTTCAATATAAGAATGCAAAGTGTCAAAGTTATTCTAAGTGGGCCTATCTACATGGAAACAAAAACGCGAGAACAAAACCGGTTTTATATGAAAATTGAATTTTTCCTTGCCTTGCTCCTCGCGAATCTCTTCTAAAAAAACGGTTTTTAATCTTGTTCTTGTTCCGCGTTTAGACAGGCGCAGTACGATGTTCTTAATTTTAATAGAAACACTGAAACGTCAAAATCATGTTTCACAAGAGTTGGTTTAAGGTCGATCCGCACTTTTCAGTCATAAGTCACAGTAATTAATTGATTAACTGACAATCGGTCAACTTGTATAGGAAATTACTGTGACTAATGACTGAAAAGTGCGGATCGACCTTCAAGAGTGTTTTCGATTGATTTCACTCTGCTTTTTTTCCAGTGTGGGGGGCCCACTCAAGAAGTTGGCGGGAGGGCCCTGAGTGAAGTTGTTCCGCCACTGCCTCTGGTGCCCTTGTAGAACATGCCCCGGAAGGTGAGGTAGTTCTCTGTCATGCACACTTTAGCGAGTCTTATGAGCAGATTAACTTCTCTCCTCCAGGCAGTCGACGAAGGGCCCTTCGATAGCAGCCATTCTTCCAGGTGGGTGAGAGCATCCATTACCGGGATGCTGGGAAAGAGCGCCTTCACGTCAAACGATACCAGCTGATCTTGTGGTGAAATTGGGCTCACGTTGTTGATTTTGGCGATGAGGTCCTCCCTGTTCGACAGACTTCTTATGGTTCTGCTGCTGCCTACGACTGTTGAATCTCTAGGGTAGCCATTTCGCGATGTTCTGCATCGGAGAGTTAGTGACTTGGACGATTTCCCTGAACTCGTTACCGGGCTTATGCACTTTAGGTTGGCCCTTTATCCTCGGCAGGGCAGGGGTCGACATTCGTCGTTTGGAGGGTTGATCGATGATGATGGAAGAGCACTCTTTCGACACCTTTTCAACTCTCTTGATGAACTCATGAAGAGGATCTTTGCGCAGCTCGAAATAACCCCATGAATTGAGTTTTTCGAGCATCACTGAATCGTAATCCTCCTTGTCCACCACCACGAACCAAGGTTCGGTTTCAAGCCCGACCCTTTACAACTTATATACCAGCGATATTCCGCAAACCGGACATGCAATCTGGCCCAATTTGCATATGATATTGCCATATATACCTCACATATTGATCCACAAATTATAATCCAAAAACTGGATGAAAGTTTTGATACGCTACATGAATACTACAAGCATTGAAAAATAAATTTCAACATCGATAAGACTCAGGCTATACGAGTATTCTTTACGAAACGAAGAGCGCCGCAATTCTTCCCTCAACGACCACTGAAACTGAAAGACCAAGGCATTGAAAGCGACAGATACAACTAGCTAATAAGTGTTATTTTTCAGTCCTCCCAATTATGAATTCGAAGCTGGTGCACAGGAACACGAAGCTCCACGTGTATAAAACTATAATCCGACCTGTGCTATGCTATGGCTAACCTAAACCCTAACCCAAAGGTTAGGTTAGGTTAGGTACAGGGGCCGCCAGATTTGCATCCAGCGCACTTAGACCAGAATTTGGTCCATTGTGCTACCACCGAGAGAATCATGTCTCTACTAACTGCCTAAGCTAGGAACCAGCCCGTGCTCACAACATATTTATTGAGCAGTATTGGGCTTACATCCCGAAGATCATTGGTATCGTAGAAATATCTAGAGCCCAGAAAACGCATTCGTTTCTCAGACAGGGCGGGGCAGTGACAAAGTAAGTGATACACACTCTCTTCCTCTTCTTCATCATCACAACTTCTGCAAAAGTCGTTGTGAGGAATTTGGAGTCTTCTTGCGTGCTCACCAATAGGACAGTGCCCTGTTATTACTCCCACCACACTGCGTATATGCTTTCTGTCTAAGGAAAGTAGTATGGTAGAGCCGACCTTGTCTAGTTTTGGCCAGATCATTCTCGTCGTTGCACAAGTCAAGCCATGGATCCATCTTGTGTTGGTTCCGCGTTCTGTAGCGGTCTATTAACCCAAACCCCTAACCCAAAACTCTGAACACCTGGCTCATCCGGTACAACCTTGAGTTGTATCAGCTGTATGATGAGCTACAGGCGTCGAAAATTGTCAAACTGCAGCGACTGCAATGGGCGGGACATGTACAAAGGATGAACGACGATCGCATGCCCAAAAAGGTGATGAACGCGCAACGAGTGGACGGAGCCAGATTGCGTGGATGACCGAGAGCCCGATGGGAGCATTCTGTATCTGAGGACGCCCATCAGATGCTAGGCTTTCGGAACTGGAGGACAAGGTCGCGTGACCGCGACAATTGGAGGTTTTCAATCCAGGCGGCCAAGGCCTGACGACGTCGGGCTATCGTGCCATAAAGAAGAAGACATTGACTGGAAATCGTCCGTAAAGTACCTCGGATTTATACTCGACCGGAAACTTATTTTAAAAACTCATATTCACGAGCAAAAAAAAAAAAAAAACGATTTACTTATAAAATCCCTCTACCCGTTGATTAACCGTAATTCCCTTCTAAATTTAGAAAACGCCAAACTAGTATTTAAGAATCTCAGCGAACATTACGTTAGGATAAGTATGAGAAAATAAATTAAATTGAATTGAAATAGAATCGTGAAAATATATATTTTGTCTGATATTTGTACTCATATAGGGCGATTTGATGGTCAGCGAGTTTACCGAACTTAAAAATTGAAGGCAAAAAAAAAAATCATCGAAAAAACATTCTTCGATAGGGTACGGCACAAATAATATAATCTGTAGAGAATCGTCCCTACTCTCAAAGACGACATCATCATCCGCTTCGGATTCAATAAATCTTACTCTTGAATGTTGGTCCCTTCGCTATAGAGTTTGAAGCTTTCACATAATTCCATCTTTCCATCACCTTAATCACCATAATGAGCGACAATACACTCATTAAGCAGTCATTTTTCAGAAAATTCAACATAAAAGCAAAAAAGAAACACGAAAAATTCCATTTTTTTCAAGCTCTATCATTTTTTTCCCTGTGTGTCTGCGTGTAGAGAGTATTATTTACTCTGATAATTTTCCAATTTGCCACATTTTCCATGGACCCGACATATTTCATACTCTTATGTCGTCCTCTAACAGTCTTTCGTCCTTTATTTCTTTTTGTCTGTTGTCGGTGTCGCTGCAAGCATTATGTGAAGTTTAGCGCACTGAGCTAGAAGCTGTTCGTCAAGAGCAAAGGACACAACCAGACCAACCCAGCCAACCAGTCGAGCGACAGAGAGCAGACAACGGACGAGGACAACGTGCTCTCCCGGCCACTTTCTTTTCTTTTCTTATCCGTATTCTCGTTTTTTTTCTTCTTTTGTCAGTTGTGATAGTATCTTATTTTCCGGAGAAAAAAATCTATCATAATTTCTGGTGAGAGATATGCACGACAAATATGAGATGATATTTATGTATGTATGGAGAGTGCTTTGCGCGAATATGGACGCACGTCATATTTTGCACATGACTAAGCCTTTCTCAAAGGCCACGAACGAGAAAAAAAAGGAGATTTGAAACATGAAAATATCAGGGATATACTACCGAGGACAACAGAACACCAGCCTCGGCAACAACAACAACAATAACAATTTTGCACAAAGTTCGAGGAGTTCGCGACACAAACCGATGATGAGAGGTGAAAAGAAAAAAATCAGAAGCAAGTGACGACAAAGTTTCGGCAAATTTTAAATTTGCATGATTCATGCTTCGTGCTTGTCCTGGGTGTCAGCGCCGGATTAAGCAAGCGCGGGGCCCGTGGCATATGTAGAGCGCGGGGCCTATATGATATGGCTGATTTGAACCGCATCAGCCAGCTATAGTCTTTGGATAAAAAAATTACGGGTTTTGGTCGCTCCAGTAATAATATCAATTTTGCTGCTCGACATATCACTAAAGCCATGATGACAGCCGAACTTACAATGTTCAAACAATTTAAATTGCGACAATGGATTCGGAACTTATGTCCAAAATTAAAAGCATTCCTTGCCCAAGGCAATTTTTGCATCTATTTTCGGTTTTTGGCCAACATTTTCTCAGGAACTGCCATGATCAGCAGATCTCGCAACAGGAGGCACGAGCTGAAAAAAATTGGGAACCACTGTTCTAACGGAAAAAAAAAAATCAAAAAAGCATTATTGTTATAAAAACGTGTATATTGTGAACGCACCCACTACCTAACGAATAACTACTTGTCAATCTACGTTGACGTTTGCCTTGGTTCTTCCGGGTTATCCATTTTGCGGAATAAACGTATCTGTTTTGAAAATTGTTTAAAAAAATGTTTTTCATTGACGTGTGTGAGTTTGCCAGCATTTTTATTTTAATTAGTTAAACCGAATTTCTGTAGACAAACTGTACTTATTCGACAAAGAAGAATTGATGTTAGAAGTCTCTTTTTGGACGACCCCTAAAAATTTAAAAATTTCACATTTTCGGAAAAGTAATAAAAAATGGAAAATTATTTCATTATGTAAGTGTTTCCTATTAATATAGCTTTCGATTGAATTGTCCTTTTTCAGGTTTACTCAGGATGTGTCAAATGAAAAAGCAACAACAACGCATTGGTCTCGATGACACGATCCAAGATAGAGCTGCCTGTAGAAATATTTTGAGATATTATCGCCAAAACGGGCGATGTGCCTACACCGCAGGTCGAGCAACGCGAAACCATGGAGCGGTATAAAGAACGAGGCAAGGAAGAAGAAGGTTTACTCAGGTTCATAAAAACTGACAACCAAACATCTAGCTAAAAGATGCCCACAGTAAAGAAAAAGATACTCACGTAGCACATATACCAGAAAGTCAAATTCACGTTAACATCTTCTACATTAATTCCGTTTTACGGTTTTTAATAAAAAAAAAATCGAAAATTTACACACTTCAATGAAAACCATCATTTTTGAGAAAGCATTTTGAATCAATTTTTAAAGCGGTACGCCACTGTGCATGAGAGATAAATTTGTAATTTCTTAATTCTAGGGATGTATGAAAGCACATTTCCTAACATGAACTCCAAAAATCTTATTTCTCGCTAGAACGTGAGTCTGAAACAATGTGGACGTAGATTTACGGGAATGCTATCATGAATTAAGGGCAGAATTAAGATCGAGAGTGAAATTCTTCCCGCTGCGATTTTATCAATAAAAATGCGTACTTACTGTCGTCGAATATGTCACAAACGGTGGGGAATTCCATAAACTACAATCCGAGACCGGTTCCATAATTCTCCTCAGCCATTTTATGTATTATTTTTCGATTCCCCGGTTATTTGCCATTTCACGATGAAATAACTAGGGAATCGGAAAAAAATACATAAAATGGCCGAGAAAAATTATAAAACTATTTTCGGATTGCAGCGTATGGTATTCCCCAGCATTCTCCACATATTCCACGACAGTATGAATACATTTTCATTGAAAAAATCGCAGCGGTCAAAAATTTCACTCTCGATCTCAGTACTAGCCTTTATAAAGAAATATTTCTGTATTTTTGTGCAATACAAACCTTGCTGTAATTTTGGAACACCCTAGCGTAAATTGTTCAACGATAAAGTGTTATAACAATTTCGAAGCATCTTGGTTGTTATAATTTTTGTTTGAGAAAAACGCGGGGCCCCCCAAAGCGCGGTGCCCGTGGCATTTGCCACCTTCTGCCACGTGGTTAAACCGGCACTGCTGGGTGTGTGTGTTTTTTTGCGGGCATTTTATGGATATGAGAAGGCATTCTATACATTATTTCCGATACATAGGACATAGGTTCGTGTATTCTGAAGATATCCCGCTATTCTTTGGAGAAAGCAACCAAAAAAAAAACGGTGGAAACTTTATTTTTCCTTCTTCTTTGAGTTTCTTTTTTCACGTGAAAAATGATTTCATATTTCTTTTTTGAAGTTTCTCAACCTGAATGACAATAGGGATCTGGCCTGTTGTGATATGATGGATGCGGATCGATTTGAAAGGATAGATATGGGATGCGAGACAGGTTCTGGTTATAGATGACCCTGTAATTAGTTATTGTTTGCGTTAGCTCATGTCGTATGCGTCGTCAATTTTCGGATATGTTTACCTACTAGTGTGCGGCCTAGTTTAAATTGAGTGTATTCACGTGTCGTGTGTGAATGCAATGTAACACTTATGTCAAACGACATTCATTATTATGACAAAAATCACATAAAAACATGTAGATGAGCATAATCTGCGTTATATTATTTCCACAATATATTTCTTCATAAGTTTCAAATTTGTTTTCCCGCCATCTACTCTGATATATAGCTACTTCGTTGCGAAGCGTAGAAATTTTGCGCTAAGTAGAGGACACTGCATCAGCTGCTCTTATCTGTCGTCTATCGCATGGTTTAGACGATATCGTGCTTATTCAAGAACCCTGGGTAGCAGACGATCTCATTAAGGGTCTGAAGTGCTCAGATTTTGATAATTTTTACGTTACAGGACAGGGTTTACCGCGATCCTGTATTCTTATCAGGAAAACCATCAAGGCGTTCTTGGTGCCTAAATATAGCGACAGAGATTTCGTGTTAGTCTGTGTAGAGTTGCATGATAAGGTGCTTTGGGTTGCTTCGGCATATATACCACACGACGGCACTCTGCCTTCCCCAAACCTAAAGGAAGCTGTTGCGTCAGCAACGTTTTCTGGTACTAGTGTAATCCTGGGTTGCGATTCGAATTCGCATAATGTAGTCTGGGGAAGCTCGGACACCAACGAACGAGGTGAATTGCTCCTTGAATATCTTTTAGGAACGAATCTTCTTACTTGCAATGTAGGACGCGAACCTACTTTCGTTACAAGAAACAGGCACGAGGTGTTGGATATCACTCTGGCATCGGAAGATATCCTGCATTTAATAAACGACTGGAGAGTTTCGGCGGAACATTGTTTATCCGATCACCGATATCTACAGTTCAGTCTTGCTGCGCGCCCTGAGGCGTCTCCAGTCAACCTAAACCGGAGGAGGACTAACTGGCAGAGATTTCGAGACTCTCTGCTCGCAGGATTACCTTCCCTTCCAAATATTCCAAACAATGGACAAGATCTGGACAATATGGTAAACCTCTTCACTGATGTTATAAAAACTGCAACCACTGCTTCGTGCCCAGCCGTTTCACGGTCGGGCAAGCAAAAACCTGCTTGGTGGAACTCTAAGATCTCCGAGCTAAGAGCTACGTGTAGAAGAAGTTTCAAGGCTTGAATCGGATTGGAACTCATACAAAAGTCATCTCAGCTCTTTCAAAAAAGAGTTAAGAGGAGCTAAGCTCAAAGCCTGGAGAAGTTTTTGCGGAAACACTGAAGGGTCTTCTGAAACATCTAGATTCAGGAAATTCTTGGCGTTTAACCCATCTAGTCCAAGCTTTCTTCAAAAAGAAGACGGCTCTTGGACGTCGTCAAGCATTGAAACCATCGAATGTCTGTTTGACGCACATTTCCCTGGTAGTTCAACGGCTGCTTTACCTGATATACAGACAGTTCGCATAGAGCCATGTGACACGGAATCCATACTCAGTCATGAGAAGGTTATGTGGGCCATAAACAGTTTTGAGCCCTTTAAATCGCCTGGGCCAAATGGCATTATTCCTGCGGACCTGCAACAATGCACAGACATCACTTATCCGTGGATAGAGCGCATACTTACAGCGTGCCTAAAGTTGGCACATATTCCACACAGCTGGAGAGAGGTGAGAGTTACTTTTATTCCTAAAACAGCTAGAAGTTCGCATGCGAGTCCAAAGGACCTCCGGCCCATTAGCCTTTCGTCGACTATGCTAAAATTATTAGAACGACTAATTGATGTTCACATACGAACGATCGTCCCTGCTAATCTACTATCCATGTCACAACATGCATATTGGAAAGGGAGATCGGTTGATACAGCTCTACATTCGCTGGTCAGTTATATTGAAGCATCTCTTCATAATAAGGAATATACTATGGTGGCGTTCCTTGACATTGAGGGAGCCTTCAACAATATTAAACCCAGAGCAATAACAGATGCTCTCATGAGCCTACAGGTCGAAGGTTCAATTTGTACCCTTGTTAATAGGCTACTCACTTCTAGGCGTATTTATAGTAGGTCGGGTTCGTCTTCTGCTAGTAGATATGTTTGCAGGAGCACTCCACAGGGAGGTATTCTGTCTCCTCTACTTTGGAACGTAGCGATTAATCAAATGCTCTTGAATTTGGAAAGAATCGGATGTAAAGTCATCGCTTATGCTGATGATATTGCTATCGCCGCTAGAGGCATGTTTCCTGACACACTTAGCGGACCTTTGGAGAACGCCCTGGCTATCCTAACAGACTGGGCAAGTCTCAGCGGGGTTGGGAATAATCCAGCAAAAACGGAGTTAGTCCTGTTCACAAGAAGGCGTGTGATCCCCACTTTTAACCTCCCTAAGCTAGGAGGCATTCAACTTGGTTTTTCTGACAAGGCCAAATTTCTTGGCCTTATCTTGGACAAGAAATTAAGATGGAAACCTAACATCGAGGAAAGGGTGAACAAAGCTACGGTGGCACTGTATTCGTGCAGGAAAGCCATCGGGAAAACCTGGGGCCTTCAACCAAAAGTTGTATATTGGATGTATACAGTTATTGTGCGGCCTATTCTGCTTTATGGCGTTAATGTGTGGTGGACCGCACTTAGCACAACTGCCTATCATAATTCACTTGTTAAAGTGCAAAGGTTGGCTTCTCGTCTGATTACAGGAGCTCTTCGTACAACACCTTCATTCGGACTAGACATGATTTTGGGACTGCGGCCATTTGACATATACGCCCAACGGTCAGCAGCTTACACGGCCTTACGCCTTCGTGAAACTGGTCAGCCTGCCACTGGTTACTGATTACACTGTTCCCAAATACTTTTTTGGTAAGAACTATTCTACCTTAACCCCGCCTAGGGAAAGCTGGAGCAACGAAACGACCCAGTCCATCAGGTCCTTTTCCATCTACACTGATGGTTCCAAGACAGACGCTGGAGCCGGCATTGGAATTTACTCGGAGGAACTCGACATCAGCTTGTCTTTTTGCCTCCCTAATTTTTGTAGCGTCCTCCAAGCAGAAATCACTGCAATCTCGGAAGCGCTTTTATGGCTAGGTAGGCACGTTGTCACTGGTAAGGATGTCACTATATAAACTGATAGTCAAGCTGCAATTCGATCACTTGAATCAGCATTTCCGCCATCTAAAACTATTGAAGGGTGTCGCTATGCACTCAGAGAAATGGGTCATTTCTTCAACATTACACTATGCTGGATACCGGGGCATAATGGCTTTGCAGGTAATTGCTGCGCAGACGATTTGGCTCGAAATGCGGTAGCAAGTATTGTTGAAGGCGACCACGAGAAGATTAAAACACCTATTGCCGTCTGTGCATCGATAATTGAAGCCGCTTCTGAACGTAGGACCAACGCAAGATGGTCCTGCGGATATACTTGTGCCACGACGAGGATGATCTGGCCTATACTAGATATATCCCGTTCCGCCATATTACTGTCGCTAGACAGGAAATATATACGCATTATAGTGGGTGTTATTACGGGGCGCTGCCCTATTCGGGAGCACGCCAGGAGACTCCGAATTCCTTACAACGACTTCTGCAGAAGTTGTGATGATGAAGAGGAGGAAGAGAGTGTGCATCACTTTCTTTGTGAATGTCCGGCCTTATCCGAGAGAATGAGGCGTGCACTGGGTTCGAGGTATTTTTACGATACAGATGATCTTCGAGATGTGAGCCCTACTTTGCTTAACAAATACATTGTTAGCACTGGCTGGTTTTAAACGGAACGTAGGAATTACGGTGGCATCACAATGGACCAATTTTTGGTCTAAGCGCGCATGGCGCTAGTCAGGCGGCCGCTTTACCTAACCTAACCTAACCTAGAGGTGAACCAGTCAAAGAGCTAGAAGAAATGGTGGGAATATCTATAACAGTAACCCTAAGGCTCTGAGCGTTATGTTGTTGGTCAAAATCAAATTTCCAACAAAATATTTGAACAGCATCAAGGACTCGACTCGAGATTCTTAGGATTTATTTAAAGGCACAAATAAATTAGAGAATTGATTTTGTATGTTACATCGCCATTTCACGTGAAATCCTTGCAAATATGTACTTGTCATAATTTTGATGATCGTGAAATGGAATTCGCTTGGTATGGTACACACTTCACACGAGAGTCTCCAAACCAGTTTTTGACACTTTATTTCACATAGGGAAAAAGTTTCGTCGACAATCAATCAGACCGTGAGTGCACATTTAACTTAAATTTAGTGAATAAAAGGCAAGTCTCCTTGGGCAGGACTTCGTTTGAAAGGGGAGCACAATTTTTTTGACATTTTAAATTTACCGTTAATTTTTATTGTCGGTCCGAAAAATATTGCTAGAGGTGTTAAACATTTTAAAATTACAACTTAGGAAAGGCCAATCGAAAATGACTTTGGCACTTTTGAACGGTAACTGAATTTTACTCAAAATTCGATACAGGGTGTCCGGAAACTGCCGCCTAAACGCATCGGATTGTGATTCCTCATGTGATTTCCAGCAAAAAAGTTGTATCGAACATACCCCCATTTCTTAACCCTGTAGCTGCCACAGGCATTTGAAGATTTTAGAAAAACTCATTTTCTTGTACGACTAAAACCTCAATATCTCAAAACCTAGACTAGCTAGAATAGCAAAATAAGATGATTATTATAGTCAACAAATTTACCTAAAAAATAAAACTAACCGCACTAAAATCTGATAAGTGGTTTGATTCTTACAGAACTTCAAAGTCAAATTTTTGTGATTTAACCCAAAAACAATCCATTTTGCAACTAAATTTTCTCCAACTTCTGTTAAGATGTGGTGCTCGTACAATTCTTTTAAAAATTGGCGCATACACTAACGATCAGTTCTATTTTATATCATTTTTTCCTAACTTCGTAATTTCTAACAGTTTTAATGCTTTAAGTGCAGAAAACAAGGGTTAATTTTGGATCGATTTTGATATAATTTGAATTAATTTTACCATATTGCAGATCTTTAGGGGCAGTTTGAATTGAATTGAAATCGAGCTAAAATTAACCCTAGTTTTCTGCCCTTAAGGCATTAAAAGTGTTAGAAATAACGAAGCTAGAATAAAATGATGTAAGAAAGAAATGATCATTAGTGTATGCGCCAATTTTTAAAAGAATTGTAGGAGCACAACATCTTAACAGAAGTTGGAGAAAATTGAGTTGGAAAATGGATAATAATCTGATTTTCCATTCCATTTCCATTTCGAGAAGGCCTTCTTTGGGATTGGTTTGAAATAATTCAAGAAGTACTTCCAGAGTAAGATTACCAGAGTTACAGCATTTTGCTATACCGCATTGTGACCTGTCGTACAGCATTGGGAAATGTACAGCAAAATGTACAGCATTTTCCATACCGCACACAATGAAACTCAATTCACTACATAATTAGCTCCTCGATGAGGCATGTGAGCAGTCTTGTCTGCTTTTAAGGTCTAAATTTGGACTACTGTACCCTGTGCGATCTCCAAATTACACGGTCCTACCTACCATCGTTCCGAAGTTATGGCTGCCCAAATCGCAATGTTGAGTTTTCTAAAATTGTCCATAGCTCGGAAATTCATAGAGTACCGTTCTTTTCATAGTTGACGCGAAAATGTCTCGGCTCTACCTGACAAACGAGATAGTCGCACTTTTTGCCAATCATTCATTTTCCATAATTCGGAACCGACCGAAATTTCTGAATTTTTGCACACTTTTAGAGATATTTGACGCACATTTCCTCCAAGTTTCAAGGTCTCACCTATCCGCGTTCGGATGTTACGGAAATCTGAGATTTCTGAAATCTATCTTTTGTTTTATGTGTTTAATCTTATTTCGAGTTCTCTTCCTTGTTATAGATTTTCGTGTTAAATCATAGGTTTGTGTACTTAACATGCTGATGCTTTTTTGTTAAGGAGAACCAGTGGCGTAGATAACTTTTCGGAAGGGGAGAGGATCAGTGATCAGGATTATTTTTTTCAGAACAGGGGAAATCAAAAAAAGTGGCTGTTACCTGAAGATTTTGAAATTGTTTTAATTCTGCTGTTTAGCTGAGATTCTGGAAAAATCGGTTTGACACAGAGAAGCAAATATTGCACGTCGAAGAACGTGGCACTAACCTACGAGTAACCTCAATGCCCCTGTGGCCCCCGGCACCCAATACAGAGACAACGAGACCGAGTTCTAATCGTGCGAATAGCACGATGAGTATATACCCTATACCCATGTACAGACCTAGAAGGCACGCAAAGCCCAAAATACTCAATTTCATATTTTTTTGTGGGGGAGGGAGGGGTAGTTGAGTCGGACCTGACACATCTTTATTACCTTGTCAAGGCTTCCAACGGCTACCATTTGATACTAATTTGAAGTTTTTCGTGACATTCTATCAAAAGATATGGCTGAATATAACTTTGTAGGGGAAGTAGGGGTAGGGGTAGTCGGACCTACTCCACTTTCCAACAACTCAAAGTATATGTCAGAATGAGACATTGATCAAAATTTCAAGTCGATAGCGTTATTGTATCGAAAGTTATGGCCTAATTAAAATATGAAGGAGGGGTAGTTTGTATGGGAGGTAGGGGAACCCGTGTTCCGATTTGGCCCATTTTCAATACCGTCCAAGATTTTAGCAAAACAAACCAGTCACCAAAATTTCAACCGCTAGCTTCATTATTTCGGGAGTTATCGTGCTAACAGACAGACACACGGACAGACAGACAGACAGACATGGCTTATTCGATTCAGGGACCGACCCTGATTATTTATATATATAATTTGCCATACCTCCGGTGGCTCCTTTGAGGTGTTACATAATATCGGCGTAACAAAAACAATATACCCTATACCATCTTATGGGTATAGGGTATAAACATGGTAGATATTTGAGAGACCTTGAAGATTATCAAAACACTCCTCCACCATCCTAAATGAGAGTGTGTGACGATAGAGTCCGAAACGATAGTCCTGCAGGGTCCCCAAGTCGAAAGCATTGTATAACTGGTGTCATGTGCAATCCACGCTATGGATAAACGGGACGGCAGCGAGGGATCCCACACAAGTGGCGTGGTGTGCGGAGGCTGCGTCACACACAACATTCATTGTCTAACTCCTCTGGTGTGATGAGGTTCTCTGATAAGGCCGAAATCAAACATATTTCATCGAAGTCCTCATCAAGATTTGTAGATTTGTAACAGATCTCTGCGATTACCACGTCCTCTACATCTGGTCTCTTGTGTGCGTGTTAATCAGTCTGGACACAAAGTCGGCATAGGCGAAGTTGCAACGTACTTTATTTGAAAATCGTAGTCCAGTAGCGTAAGACCGTAGCCCCGGAGGCGATTAGCAGTGTGAATCGGAATGCCAGACTTGCTACCGAAGATGGTAACCAGCGGCTTATGGCTGATAGATATATTTACATGTGGAACATTTTAACGGCGAAAACTATAGAGCCAGTGCCTCCAGTTCGACCTGGGGATAAGTTCCTCTCCGTATATCATTGAACAACGATGCAGCATACATAATAGGACGGAGTGGGCCATCCTGCTCACGGTACATGAGGCCTGCATCACATCCATAGCTAGATGCGTCAACTTTGACAACCAGCGGTTTCCTTGGATCGTAATGGCAAAGGACTAGCGATGAGTGCAGTGCTCGTTTCAGGCAGATGAAAGCTTTCTCGTCAACGTTTGTCCACACGAGCTTAATGTTCTTTCTGGTGAGATCGTCCAGGCACTAAGTCCGACAAGAACGATCCGTACCAGTTTATAGCGGCCAGGAAGGATCTCGGCTAATGTATTTTTGAGCAGGCAGTTCTCGAAGAGTTCGCAAACGTTTGGAGTCGGGACGTATACCATGTGAATCTATGATCTTTCCCAAATATTTAATTTCCAGCTGGTCCAACGTACACTTGTCAAATCGTAAGGAGAATTGGGCATCCTCCAGCGCTATCAGAACACGATAAAGCTCGGCCTCCACGTCAGCTCGGGCACTGAATGGGACCAGCCGTACTCCGATGAAGGGGGGCTTCATTCAATTAAGGCCGTTCTGCCGTTCGGCAGAGTGATCTTCGCCTTCCCCCCCCCCCCCCCCCCCCCACAAAAAAAAAACCTCAGAGGTCCTGATTGGCCCATGCTGATCATGGATAGCTGAGATGGAATGGCAGATTGCAGCGATAGGCATGTCCCACAAATCTAGGGCCTTCATTGCTATGAAGGCCCTAGATTTGTGGGATACAGTCTCTCCTAGAGTTGGATTTCTGTCGCTTCTGATGTCCAAAAACTTCCTGGCTGACTCACAGTAACTGGTCAGATTTTGTCCTTGTGCGGACAGTCCCGATGCCAATATACATCGCCACAAAAATGACACTTCGGAGGCGAATGAATTCGTTGTGTTGTTGTGGCTATAATTGACGCTTGGCTAGACGGCGGAAACGTCCCAGTAGACACATCCCTCTCAAACATTTATTTGGCCAAGGAGGGTGGATAAGGTAAGCCGCGGGTGATTTTCGGGGTTTTCACTGACTATTTGTTCGACATGGTGCTGTTGCGCCTTTTCCATCATGCGTTTTGTCAAGTATGCGTCTGCTGGCATTGACGAACACTAGATTTTGAAGTCCTCGCCATTGAAAGACTTCAGGTCGAAATTATCAACTACCCGATTGACGCATGACGCATCGAGATCTTCATCATCATTCCTTTTAGTGCGCCACGTTCTCATTTGCTGCATGAACACTGATTATTTTTCTCCGAAGTGCTCCTTCAGCAGCTTGCAGCAGTCTCCTCCAAGGTGAGATCCTGAAGTTTGCGCGGTCGAATTGCAACGGGCAACTGACGATACATGTTGTCGAACACTTACTGCGGATGAGTGCCGTTTTATCGCCTTCAGCCTGACGCATACCTTTTCCAGAGGCAAAAACACCCTGATTTCTCCATTGTTTGACTCAACCTTCCGGGGTTACATCTCTAAAATTCGATGATTGGACATTGGAAGCTGGGTTTCTGTTGCAGTCGTCTGCAATCTGCTTTTGCATAGCCGCAAAAAGTTCAAGGAGTTCTTTAGCGGCCTTACTTGCGAAAATGCGGCGAATACTTCTCGTTGTGATGTACAGGACAGATGAGTTTGATTGCAAGTCCTCGTCGCCACGCTGGATTTTGATGGCAGTCTGGAAACCGTGGCCGATGCAGTAATTTAGGCTATAAAGCCTGACGAAGTTTCACCATAGTAACGTCATGAGAAATTTACGGCTTCGTAGCTACTACCGGATTCGCCTCGCCACGGTCAGGATTAGCCCTTCGACGAAGAGTATGGGACCATGGAAATTCAACAACTCGCGAATATAATTTTCGGTTAGGTCTTTTAAGCCTTCGCTGCCAACCTTCTTCCAAAAGCCTCAGCAACAACCAACTTATTCCTTAAAGAAATACTTATTCCAACCGCTTGTCAAATTCAAAGTGACAATTTTGCATTTTTTCTTTTCAATTCAAACGCGCAGAGTGCGATTTTGATAATTAAATTTTAAAAAATCAGCAAAATGAAATTTTGGGTCTGTCATTTTCTGTCTCCATTTGGCTGCCCAAGCAACAATTCGTTTGCTTTAAGGAAGCTCTTCATACTGAAGCATTCATATAATACCACGATATTCATTTATCGTGTGACATCGCTTAAAGTAATATTTTGATCCGATAAAACATCCTTAAAGTATTTTCCGGAAAGCTTCTATCATCATTATGGAATAAATTTAAAGATGGTGGTATAAAACTTCGATAAAACTGTCTCTAAACGGTAACCTAAAAAAGACACTCCTTTAAATACTCCACCCTTGTGTTTATTGGATGATACAGCACACACATGCAATAGTCTCTCTAAGTTAACTCACACACATGCATATATTTTTCTATAGCACACTCGGTGTCATTTTTATAGTGTGAAATTGTTCACCGTAGTTTTATAGAAGGATGGACTTTGTGATTTTTTTAAGAATTGACACTTATGAAGTGCTCTGGAATACAACGTTTCTTGAATTGAATTCATTGAAATATTGCATGAAACCAACATTTCCTCAGTCCTTGTTAAATTATGAATCAATTAAGATAATCTTAGCGCAGAAATGGCTTGCATTTTATTGATGAATGTGTGGATTTATTTAACTTCAATTGATTGACATTAAAGAAGAAGGTGCATAGGAGAAGGTTCGATAAAGAAGTGTTGAGCACTTGTAGTGTTAACGAGCAATGTTAACCATATGTGAGGTTGGCCGAGTGGTTAGGGCGTCGGACTGGCGTACGACAGTCGCTGGTTCGACGCTGGCTGCGGGAATTATTTTTTTTTCTCTTTTTTTTTGCAATCGCGAGATGATGAAATGACAGAAAATGATGACATAACACATGATGTATGTCTTACTCGAAGCGTAATTCAGTGCTACATTAAGGTTCTATTGGATCAAAAAACGGCGCCAGATGCCATTATTGGACGATTATTCAGTGTTTATACCCTATAAGGTGCCCCTATTGTCGTTAGAAGAGAATATTTTACGAAGTATTATAGGGATCAAATTGTTACTTGGGTGCTAGTGTAGATGCTAGATGCTAAGTAGCAGCCAAATGGCTATTCGTGATGTTTTTGGATGCGCAGCCATTTGGCAACTAATCTAGATGGACCTTAACAGAGTAAATCAAAGATTCAAAGTACAGAGACTCCAAAAGTCTATAAATCATCGCCATCGCCAGCATTCATACTCGTATTTCTAATTAGTCGCAACAAGATTGAAAAATCTTCTCCGACCATAAGATTCAATCTAAAATCTGTAAAATACAATTATCTCATTATCAGACCATTTAAAATCAAATTTTCTTAAATGCATGAACGACGAGACGACTCTTTGGAATTCACCTTCTCACTAAGGGCTTAGGTGCACTTACCATAGCCAGCCTGGACGAATAAATGTTTGTCTAATACTCTATCGTCTATTCAGCAATTAATTAAACGTTCGTTTCCTTTCTATGCTATGGCGCGGCGCTCAACGAGTTGAATATCACGACGAAAAGCAGAGGGCAATTAAATTAATTGCAAGTCCGTTTCGTTGGACTCTTGTCTCGGGAATACGTAAAGAAATTGTTTCAAATTTAGTTCAATAGATGGGAGGAAATTATATCCAATTAGAAATTTTGTGGTTTATGAGGAGGATTTGAATAGGAACAAGGCACGAGAGGGCATATAGCTAAGAACACTGGTATGAAAAGAGATTAAATCTGCGATTCAAGTTTTCATGCTTGAGCTCAGCGTTTACTGTCTAGGATTCTAGGATTTATTGGCCAATGCAAAAGGACAACAAGACAACAAGAAGACAACATTACAACAGACCGAATGAGAATAGCATTATTAATTACACTGATTTTTTACAAGAAGAAACACAAGCTTTGACCAGGATTATTCTTTGCTAAATGCTTCAACTGGTATAAAGTCAGCCCCTTAGAAAAAAATGTTTATTTGAATATCTTCTATCATCAATTTCTTTGAGCATTAAATATTCTGTTTATGATTAATTACCCATTGATGCATGCCCCATGCTTCATTACAATTTAACTGGAGCATTTTTGAAAGGGTATTGTATTAATTTCAACTTGTACTCCTTATTGGTATTCGATATCAAAACAGGATCAAAATGAATGGCCCATTCATTCTGACCGATTGCAATGAATTATGAAACTGAAAATGACAATAAACGCCAATAACAGTAGAATTGTTGAATACATTCAATCATGCAATCCGAATTGACCGCTTTTCAGTACATTCAAGATCCACTTGCCGATATCCTTATCGGCTCAAAAAAAAACACATAAAAAAAAACAGAAGGTAAACAAAACACGAACATTTAAGCGACCAACACGTGTTTCCTCTCATTACGGTCAAAAAACACACAAAATAAAATGTCAACATTAACCCTTGTGTTGCCACCCGCGGGTACGCGGGTACCCATCTTGATACGTTTTTCTAAATAATTTTTTTTCCAATAAAGGTTGTCCAAAACCTTCTCGCATCTCCATGTTTTGATGGAATTTGAATCGGAAATTGCATTCTACGTATTTATAGAAATAGTTTAATACCGACGATAGGAATCCTACTAACAAAAATTTTCATCAGCGTTTCTTTTGTCGTCATGGTTTTCTTTTATTCGTCCATCGAAACTCTCTCAGCAGTGGCTGAATGCCTGGCTTCTTCACGCCAACGGCAGTAATTCAGTGCATGTTTAGGACACGCTAAGTTCTCTAAACAAAACAACAATATATTCTTAACTTTCCTGGTAAAAATGCAAACAATTATTTTCAGCTACAATGGCATTTTAGCAAGAGTTTTATAGGTGGGGTACCCAGTTACCCGAGTGGCAGATACTGTAAGTTTTCTTGGGTGGCAATACAAGTGTTAAAGGCGACAGAGCAACAGCGGTGCAAACTCGTATTATGGCTTCATCGCGGCAACGAAAGGTCAAGAGGTCCTTCTGGCAAGTTCCCCATTAGGTCCATGAATTCTTTATGTTCACGTACATCGTACATACCGTTATACAATTAACTTCTCCGCATATGTACCTTTAATATCCTCGTAATCGTGACTTTTTCGTATAGGTACATTGGCAAATTAGCCAGACCCGTAAGAATCCTGAGTATGTTGCCTATATGTTTACACCCAAATTATCCGACCGCAAATTGCAACTGTGACTGCGCGCAGAGATGGGGAATGAAACATGAGGGGATGAAATATATGATGATGTCTGTAATTACACACGTCACGTGACGGCAATAAAGGTGTAGCCAAAACAGAATAATTTTAGCGTAAGCGTAATAATGCTCGTAACACGAGCGGCGAGTGTGTAGTACTCCAGTGGCGTAGATAGCTTTTCGGAGAGGAGGGGGATCATTTTGCAAGACTATTTATACTTTACGGTTATCAAATGTTGAATTTCAGAATAGCAATTTCTGTATTTATTACACTTCAAATTGGCAGTTTTTTTTTAGCACATTTTGGTGTAAAATAGATAGCAATTATGGCATACGAAAAAAAATGAGTCCTGAAAATATTCATCGATAATGTTGGGCATTTAACTACAGTGAGTATTCAAATTTTCGTACAAATTTTCACTACTGTGATTGGAGTATTAGCGCTTTATATAGGGTACGATCACTGGTTCCCAAACTTTTCGGAGTCCCGGAACACCTCAAAACAGGGATCAAAATAAATCATATAGTTATATGTCCAGAAAAGGGAAATTGTGAAGACGAGAGCTCATTGTGAATGCCAAATATTCCAATAACTCATAATTTCGTGAGTAGATATTTCTAAAATTTCCAAACTTGACATTGACATTGTAGCAGCTATATATATTTGCTATAAATTTCGAGGCCCTAGCTATCAGCCAATTGTTTGAAAAGGATATCAAAAATGTGAGTAGAATTTAAAATTTGGACTGCAAAAAAATCGTAAAAAAGTTTTGATTGAAACAAATTTAGTCCTCTAATTTATTTGCGCTTTAATTTAAATTCCAAAAACCTCGTCACAAACACTGTGGACATGCTTTATTTTCTAGTAGACGCTATTTCCTTTTCCATTTGATATACACATGGGAGGAAAGAAATCGACCCACCCAAACGCTGTGCTTTAAAACACAAAAAAATCAAAAACTGAATTTGGAAGGGAAAAAGTTTTAACACAGTTTAATAATCCGAAAAGACATAAATGTTCAATGGGATTTAGGGTAGGGCTTCTTGCTAGCCACTTAGATTCCTGCTTCGTTTAGAATGGAAGCACTTGGGGTGGGTCGATTTGTTTGCTCCCAAGTGTAGGAGAAAGTTCCCAATAGGAAAAATAGAAGCGCTTCCGATAGAAGCGACGTAGAAGCGCTTCCTCATCATTTCCAAATGTGCTTCGGAGGAAGTGCTTCCACAGAAGCATATTTACGAATGGTGAGGGAGCACTTTTAGAATCGCGATTCAACACAATTCATTTCACACTGCCCCTAAAAAGCTGCAATTGGTAAAATCTATTCAAAGTATGTCGAAATTGAGCCAAAATTAACCCTAGTTTTCTGTACTTACGGTACTAAAACTGTTAGAAATAATGGGGCTAGAATAAAATGATGTTAAAAAGATATGATCGTAAGACTATGCGCCAACTTTTAAAAGAATCGTACAAGCACCTCACTTTGGCAGAAGTTGGAGAAAAGTGAGATGGAAAAAAAGATTGTTTTTGGGTCAAATCACGCAAATTTAACTTTGAAGCTCTGTAAAAAACCAACCTCTTATCCGATTTTAGTGTGGTTAGTTTTATTTTATAGCTAAATTTGTTGGCTGTAATAATCATTTCATTTCCCTATTCTAGCTGGTCTAGCTTTGGAGATATTAGGCTTTAAGTCGTGCAAGAAAATAATTTTTTCAAAAATCTTGAAATATCTGTGGCAGCTAAAGGGTTAAGCTGAGGTAGTATGTTCAGTACAACTTTTTTTGCTGGAAATCAACTGAGGAGTCATAATCCGGTGCGTTTATGCGGCAGTTTCCGGACACCCTGTATAAGATTTAGTTAAAACGAGACCGAGGCTAATTTCGGGCGCGGCCGAAATTTGGATACCCTTCACTCCCCACTTCAAGTTTTTTTGGGCGTGGCTTGTGTTTAATCCTCCCCCTCCGTTCTTTTCCTTCCGTTTTTACATAAGTTCCGTGGCGCTGATAAAACAATATTTGTGTGGGGTTTGGTTGGAATAAGTGGGCAAATAAATATATTTAATCAGAAAATTTTATTGGGCGATGCGGGAGCATAGTACGATTCCATTTGCTTTACCTTTTTTGTTGCTTTGATAAAGACACGTTAATTCAAGGTTTTGTGAAATTGGTACAAAAAATGTTTCTTAGAAGAACCAAAAAAGGGGGGGAGGCGAGTTGCATGGTAGTCCCATGACCCCATGGTCCGATTGATTCATTCTTACATATGTTTTGAGTCGTCAATAGAAACAAATTTGTGTGGAATTTGGTTGAAATTGGCGCACAAATAAAAAAGGTTTTCTTAGAAGAACCTAATTTGGGGAGTTAGGTTTGTATGGCAGCCCCATGATTCCATGGTCCAATTGATCCATTCTTACATGGGTTTTGTGTTGTCAATAAAGACACATTTGTGTGAAATTTGGTTGAAATAGGTGCACAAATCAAAAAGTTTTTCATAGAAGAACTTAATTTTGGAGGTTAGGTTTGTATGGCAGCCCCATCCGATTTGATCCATTCTTACATATCTTTTGTGTTATCAACAGAAACACATTTGTGTGCAATTTCGTTGAAATTTGTGCACAAATAAAAAAGTTTTTCTTAGAAGAAGTTAATTTGGGGGATTAGGTTTGTATGGCACCCCCATGACCCCATGGTCCGATTTGATCCATTCTTACATATCTTTTGTGTTATCAATAGGAACGCATTTGTGTGAAATTTGGTTGAAATCGGTGCACAAATAAAAAAGTTTTTCTTAGAAGAACCTGATTTGGCGGGTTAGGTTTGTATGGCAGCCCCATGACCCCATGGTCCGATTTTAGCGATTCAAACATACAAACTGCCTGCAACCAAAAGAAGCATGTGTGCAAAATTTCAGCTCGATAGCTTTTAAACTGGCCGAGTAAAACGCGTAGCAACAGACGGACAGACGGACAGACAGACAGACGGACATCGCCCAATCGACTCAGCTCGTCATGCTGATCATATATATACATATTTTATATGGTCGGAGATGCTTCCTTCTATGCGTTACAAACTTCATGACAAAGTTAATATACCCTTTACTCTACGAGTGAAGGGTATAAAAATAATTATGGTTATAGCTTTGAGAGTTCTTCGTATTTGCGTATTGAGCTTCTGTAGAAGAGCCATCCGTGTTCCACATAATTTTTTAATTTTTTAATCGAACATTAAGATTTTCTGGCGACAAATTTTCATTTAATTTTTCCAGCATCACTTTTAGATCCAATGTGAAAAGGTAAAGCCCAATGCTGTAGTTTTCTATTCTATCTATACGCTTTTATTATACAATTGAAATTTGAAGAAGTGCTTAATTTTCAATTGCAGCTCTGAAAATGGTTTCAGTTTTTTTTAAGTTGAATAATTCTAGCAAAAAGTTTATTTTCGCTTTGTTTTACGTACCTAAAGTAATAAGAAAAAAAAAGTGTAACCGAAGGGGGGATTCATCCGCTTAATCCCCCCCCTTATCTACGCCACTGTAGTACTCATACTCCACGAACTCGGCGCCTAACATTATGCAAAATATAAACACACAACATACGAGTACACGGTTGAAAACAATCTGTGCGAGAACGAGAATGAGAGGCGTAATAATGTGTTGTGTGCACAATGAGAAATTAATGTTGTTTTAATGCTGGAACGAAGCAATTGTAAAATGGCCCAGAACGTCCGTGCCGTCATCGTCGTCCGCACACATGGCAGAGAAGAACATGGTTTGGTCTTGTTTAATTTGAAAGATAGGAATCTTTTTAAGTATACAGGGAAACCGGTAAGGTTGCTCCTTTTGCTTATTATGAAATAGAATTGCATGTTTTCATATGTTTAATCGGGGAATTGTGCGGATAGTGTTGGAATTGGTTGCATTTGTTCCTTGTTGCGGCGGTGATTCAACAAGTTATCGTTTTGAAATTAAAGTTTGCAAAGAGAATTATTGTTGGTATTAACGTAATTTCAAGGATATTGTTATACGCGCAAAAATGCTTAGCAATTTCGATTTGAGTGTTGGCTCCTAAATCTCAGCATTGCAGTCTTACACTTCGACAATAACCTTACCATCGGAGTAACTATCATCTCTTGAACGAGTCTCAGTAAAATGGGGATAGTCATGATAGTAGTGTACTAGCACACCTATGTATTTGGATATGTATTTGTATTGAATTCGATTAAAATAAATCAGTATGTACCAGAGAGCCGAGTTGATTATATGGCGATCCTGCCAGTTTGAGTACACGTGAAGAAATCGACTTTTATCCTAATTTGGCGTTGGACATATACCCTGATAAATCTTCTACAAGGAGGATTGAGTATTGGACGTAGATTTCGATTCTCATACGGAGTTTTCATAGGAGTTCATTCGCACAGACGAATCACGCCCTTCAAAACTGTAACGACACACAGCCAGCTAGGTGTAAATTGTACCATCATTTGCAGACAGTAATTGGAAACACGCGAAACAACTTCTTGCAAAGTGGAATTTTGGGTTTTACCGTTTAATGTGACCAGCAACAGTATTTCATTAGCGACATGTGCTGGAGTATACGAGCCGTTTGCAGTACCGTTGCATCTTAAACGTAACAGCCGCAACACGGCCGACAAATGTCCATAGCAGTAAAATCCGTTTAACAATATTCTATTCCTGTCAACTCATCATGACACTGCTTGGAAAAATCGTGTTTTCCGTCTAATCGCTGGTTCCACGTGCTGCCGCTTGTGTGTCTACATCGATCCCGACACGGTCTTCAGGATTTCATCCATTTTACCGAGGAAGTCGTAATAGTATTTCGGAATTCTCCCGACAATACTGAAATCGTACGTGTGCCTTTACCAGGAGCATGCAAGCAAACTTGTTCTCAACGCACCATTTGCTCAACAACAACTTATCGCTGTCAAGTGCTAACTCTTCATCAAAGCTGTGTTAAATTTCTTGTAGGCATTCAGATTATGTCAACTAAACCTAAGAAAAAATCTGAGAAGAGTACTATTTTTGACAAAACAACCACAACGAAAACATTAACGCGGACTATGGACGCGATTGAGCTGTTAAAAGTAGCCAGTTCTGTGATTAAGCCATTCGAAGGTGATCCGTTGCAATTGGAATCATTTGTAACGAACATAAATTTGATAAAATCAATAACGCCCAAGAACTTGCAACATTATCTTTTCAATTTTATTAAAGGACGATTATCAGGGAGAGCATCGGGATACATCACAGATGATGTTGAGTGTGTTGATAGTCTGATTTTAACTCTAAAAAAATAAATTAAAAAAGAGCCATCAGATGTCATTGAAGCAAGGTTGACGGCCATACGCTTCGATAATAAAAACTTGACAAAATTTACCGCGGAAATTGACAAAGTAGCAGACCAATTAAGCCAGTCGTACATTTGTGAAGGCATACCCGTCGAGCGCGCGAATAAAATGACAATAGGGAAAGTAGTGGAAACATGCCGGAAGGCAGCGCGCAATGATCTAGTAAAATCCGTTTTGGCTTCCACCAAATTTGAAACTCCCAAAGAAGTGTTGTCAAAATTTATAACCGAGGTAGCTGAGCAAAACAAAGACAAACACTTTCTAGCAATGCAAAGCCGTGAATTTAAAAGTGATTTTAGAGGGGGTTATCGATACGGTTCTCGAGGAGGGTCTCGAGGCGGATATCGCGGGAGTTACAGTGGTCAATTTCAAGGTAACCAACATCAGCATAGTCATATTACAATCAGACCGGTCCTTCGAACCCGTGAGGTAGAAGTGTTAGCCAATTTAGCAGCCGCGGACGCGATACTAATTTAAATGTGAGAACCCTCTAGGGAAACGAGGACACGCCAGCCCGGTGGGCGGCGGATCCTACTGCCTCGGAAGAATAATTAAATCGGTCGACTCACAAGCCGACATTTCAATAATTAAAATTTCGTTCCGTTCAACAGAGACCCTTATTGATAGAAATAATACAATTAACATTTTGGGAGTAACCGACAGCTCAGTTCAGTCGCTAGGTACTATTTTCACTTCCCTTTTATTCGGCCCTGAAAACTACGAAATCGAACTTGAAATGAATGTAGTTCCTATTCCTGTAGATGGAATAATAGGAAAGGATTTTATCAAACATCATAAATGTAAGTTAGATTATCTCACAATGCTATTCACTATCCGACACGATGGAAAAACAATTGAAGTACCTATTAATGATAATAGCTCCAGCAGCTCTCAATATTACAATATCCCTCCACGTTGCGAAGTTATTCGGTCCTTTGAATTGATAGACAATAATTATTTTGATAATCGTGTAGTTAGCAAAAAAGAAATCTTTCCGGGTCTATTTATCGCCAGCTCAATAATTGATCCACAAAACTGTTTTCTTCGAGTACTGAATACCAATTCCAAGCAAGTAGAATTAAAGAAAAGATTGAAGCTAGAAACATAAAAACTTTCCAACTACGACATTATTAGTATACAGAATTCTGATAGTGACCGAAAAGACAAGTTAAAAAAAGCGATAGAGCAAAATATACCTGAACATGCACCCGATGATCTACTCAAACTTTGCGAGAACTACTCCGATATTTTCGCCTTGCCTGGTGATAAGCATACAGTTAATAATTTTTACGAACAGAAACTCACATTAGCTGATTCCTCGCCAATTTATATAAAAAATTATCGATACCCACACGCAGAAAGCCGAAATTTCAAAACAAGTTAACGAAATGCTAAGTCAAAATATTATTGAGCCTAGCTGCTCTAATTATGATTCTCCAATTATCATTGTCCCAAAAAAAGCTGTTAATGGTGACAAGAAATATAGGTTATGTGTTGATTTTAGAGCTCTTAACAAAAAACTTATCCCTGATAAATTCCCACTACCTAGGATTGACGAAGTCCTTGACAGTTTAGGGAGAACACGTTTCTTTTCCATTATGGATCTCTATTCAGGATTCTGGCAGATTCCTCTTGAGGAAAACTCAAAAGATTTAACGTCATTTTCAACAGACCAAGGTAGTTTTCGTTCTAATGTTTTACCCTTCGGTCTTAATGTGGCACCTAATTCATTCGCCAGGATGATGTCCATTGCTTTTAGTGGCCTAGAACCAGCAACAGCTTTTATTTACCTGGATGACATCATTGTTACGGGAATTTCAGCAGAGCATCACCTAGAAAACTTAGAAAAAGTCTTTAGAGTTTGCCGGTAAAAAAACCTGAAATTAAACCCTCAAAAATGTCAATTCATGAAATCCGAAGTTATCTTCCTTGGACATAGATGTACAGACAAGGGAATTTCTTCCTGATAACTATCGAAATACGAAACCGTATTTTTTTATTAACGAATATGTTAAAGAAATAAAAATAAATCTAGAAATAGCATATAAGCGCGCCAAGGAATTTTTGATAAAAAATAAAATTACTAGTAAGAAATATTATGATTGTAAAAGTAAACCAATTGAAATTGAGATAGGCGATAAGGTACTATTAGTCAATGAAGTTAGATCTAAGTTAGACCCATTTTACAAAGATGGATATATTGTAACGAAACTAAGCAGTAATAACAACGTAACTATTAAGGACATAAACGCAAACAAAGAATTTCATGTTCATAAAAATATAATAAGAAAACAATAATATCAACTGAATATCTATTAATATCCTTCTACATAATGCCAGTAACATAGTTTCCTTATTCTATTTTTTTTTATTAAAGAGGGAGGCGTAGTGTACTAGCACACCTATGTATTTGGATATGTATTTGTATTGAATTCGATTAAAATAAATCAGTCTGTACCAGAGAGCCGAGTTGATTAGTCGTGTCACAATAATGATGCTTTCGACTTTTGCATTACATCTAGATGGGTGAGAGAGCGGCTTTATGCTAAGGTTTCTCTAAATCAATCTTCACCACTTCAAAGCAGCATCGGCAGCTCTTAATCTTCTTATAAGACTGTCGAGGTTTTCTTACTACCGAACTTTAGTGATAGCGACTGCGTTTTCGCCTGCTTAGAACTACGAGGTAGGGTGTATTTGGTCGCATCGGCATGCATGCCTTATGTCTGCGATTACTCCTTACCTGCGTCTAATTTAAAGGAAGCCATTGCTGCAGCAAAGGCGTAGCCCTGCCACTAATGAGCGGGGCGAATTGCTTCTCGAATATGATAAGGGATATAGGCTGTGAGCCTACTTCCATAACATAAAACAGGCAAGAAGTCTTGGATATCACCCTAGCATCAAAGAATATCATGCTTTTGATCAAGGACTGGAGGGTATCGTCAGACCACTCCTCTCCGCGGACATGGAAATGGCAAATATTAGATAAAGAGGAGGGTAAAAAGAAGGCATAATGTCCGACCTTAGAAGGTCTTTAGAAAGCACTTCTAGACTATACCTCACTGGACACCATAGAGTGGGCCTCTACGCTAATATGGCTTGCCTGGGGGATTTGGAGTCCACCAAACATCTTATTTGATTTTAAAGAGTTCAGTCAAATTTAATAATTTCATCACCGAATGGTCAAAGCCGGAGCCAAAGCTCCGCGTTCCACTTCAAATGGCTTCAGTCAGGGACCACCGGTTAAGAACCGGTGCTATAATAAGCTGACCATACGTACAGCATTTTGCTGTACAGTACAGCATTTCGACCTGTCGAACAGCATTCCCCATGACACACAATGAAACCTAATACACTAAATAAGAAGCTCCTCGGTGAGACTTTTGATCAGTCTTTTCTGCCTTTATGGCGTAAAGTTTGACTTCTGCATCCTGTACGATCGATAATGTCACTTTTGTATTTGGCAATCGTTCATTTTCAATAACACGGGAACCCTTCGCGATCCTTCCGAAATTTGGCACACTTGTAGAGCAACTTGGAGCTTACATTTCTCCGAAGTTTCGGCTGCCCTCATCGCAATTCGATTTCACGACCATCAAAAATTTTTGCTTTATTTTAAAATGTTAGTACATACTCTAACTTGGAAATTCTTAAGTGAAATTTTGAAATTTGGCTGACTTGTATGTAGAGCACCGCGCTGTCCACAGTTAGTGATCATTTCAAGGCTCTAGCTTCCAAGGTTCAATATTACAGCTGTCAAAAGATGCGATTTTAATTTATCGCAAAACTGTACTCCATAAAATTCCCCTGTCAACCTCTATAGGTAAAAGCTTGATAAAAAAAGGTCTCTGTTAGGGTTTTTAGATAAAGATTTGATCATTAGATATGTCCCTTGAATCCGTTAAAATGGCGTTAAGGGCCTAGTGACTATAGCATCACTAATGTAACCATGGAGGAATTCATATTCTCTTCCAAAAATATCGCAAATAGGATACGGCACTCTTCCACCGCAACATTAAATCTGTGCCTGGAAGGCTATCACCATCGCTGAAGAATTCTCGGCCCAATGAGGTATCCGTTTATCAGTCTATCTAGTAAGTAGGTACTTTGCGGGCATCATGAAAAGCCAGATGCCGGATCACTGAAAATCTGAAATTTCTACAATCTATCCCAGCCAGTATTGCCGTCATACATATATCGTCCAAATAGTCAAAAATAAACTTCACTTCATGTATCACGAGTCGACTTGTTGTTTCTATAGGACGCATTAAAAGTGAAACACATGCTGGTCAGCTGAGGGAAATGCCATTAATCGATATGGGTGCTTGCATATGGGAAATACAATGTTTCAATCCTCCTCAAAAATGATTCGTACGCTTGTGAAATTCTTCTTACTTTATAAGATAAACGCAAGTCTGATTCTTTACGTATTCATGTTGTTGGCGTGTACCAGCACATCAGCGTTATGCGCTGTGACAAGTTGACCGCCATACCACACTTTTGCAGACAACAAATATGTTTATAAGTGTAGCTTGAAATATTTGTTGTTTGCAAAAATGAAAACATGTTTTCATTGAGGCCATTCCTCCTTATTTTTGCAACTTTTAATAATCATTCTGACGTGGGATTCTTGTGGACTTATTTCGCGATGTGCATTTAATAAGTAATTTACATATATGTAGTATAATTTACATATAGTATATTACATAATTATTATAATTTACATCATTCATTCATTTTGCGTAAGTCATGAATAAGTTTCACGAGCGATGCATTAAACATTATGTATTTTACACAACTATTCCGTCATCTTTATGAGTAACGATTTTGTAGTCTTTATCCGTAATAAGGCGTGTATAGATGATACAGGTGGACATCGTCATATACTGTTTGTATGAAAACGTGATAAATGAAAAAGGTATCTGGACTGACGTGTAGTGCATGGCATGAGTGATAGGTGATACATGTGTTTTTTTGCTGGCTGGGATCATTTGTTTTATGTGTATAATCTTATTGCAAGTACCTATACTGTTCCCTGTTTAGATGATTTTTGTCAAGGAGAACCAGTGACGTAGATAGATTTTTAGCAGAGATTCCGGGGGAGTAGGTTTGACATAGCGAAGCAAATATTGTTGTGGGCTGAACTAAAAATTGAGGTTTCATCTGCAATATCGAGCGCATATGTTAAGATTAGTTCCCGCACCAAAGATGAATGCGGTAAACATAGGTCTCAACGAGTGTTGTGTCTGCAGCATACAATAATGTTCGAAGCAGGACGTAAATACATTGAGGCAGCCTCTGTGAAGTAATACCGAAAGATGATCCAGCGGATGAGTGAACGATATGGTTGTGAGAAAAATTCTACATAACTGCACACCAGATAAGACGATGTAGTATTGTTCAAGTTCAAGCCGCTCATGTACCACTGTATTACAAAATTTTCTTAGTGAATCTGTGGTCTGTTCTTGTGGTAGTAGCACTATCTCAAAAACCTCTTGAAGAAATTTAATATGGCTGAGGATTTAGTCTAGTACAGATAGCTCAAAACCCAAACATCCAAAAATAACAGAAATTTTTGACGCCAATTTGTTGAATACACTGCCTAATATACGCAGTAAAAAGTTACACTAATTTGCGCCATGGGTTAAGGGGGGAGGGGGTGGCAAAGGGGTGAAAATTCAGTTTTTTGCAAATATCTGGAAAACTATGAGTCTGACCTTGAAATGTCCCAAGGACGAAACAAACTACATAAAATTACCTTTGTAATGATATATAACACTCTAGAAATTTTCGCAGAAAATTATACCTTAGACCCAAAAGTATTATAGTGAATTTACATTTTTTGAGTTTTACATTTCGCACTGTAACTCTTGATATAATAGACCTACCGTCATAACATATTGTCCATATATTGATAACAAAATTCATTTGACTTGTACCAAAATTTGTAGTTATCCGACCATTCACGCCCCCCTCACTCCTCCTAACATTTTTCAAAAAGGCATGCCTGTAGCTTCTTTCAAAATTGAGCCAGGGAGATCAAATTTGATGGGGTGCCTAGTCTATGCTCCATTATGCTCTCCACCAAAAATTATTACCATCCGATCAAAACTAAGGGTACCCCCCATACAAAGTGAACGAAAATTCTAACAAATTTCACATTTTTTCACTTCTAAATTCTATGGCAAATAGAAAAAAAAATTTATCTCTTAGAACGTCATTAAAACAGTTAATTGTAGTCTTGTGAATGTATGTTCAAAAGGTTGTACCAAGGCGTACGCTACAAGTATAAAAAAATTGGGTTTGAATGTCAGTGATACCAGTTCTAAGGCCATTTGTGAATATTTCGAGTAACGTGTACTAGCAACCTTCAAACCCGATTTTTCGTACTTGTAAGCCACGCTCTGGTACAAACTTTTGGATATACATTCAGAAGACTCCAATTAACTGTTATAATGACGTTCTAAAAGATACATTTTTTTTTCTATTTTAGATGGAATTTTTAAGTGAAAAAAAGTGAAATTTGTTAGAATTTTCGTTCACTTTGTATGGGGGGTACCCTTAGTTTTGATCGGATGGTAATAATTTTTGGTGGAGAGCATAACGGAGCATAGACTAGGCACCCCATAAAATTCGATCTCCCTGGCTCAATTTTGAAAGAAGCTACAGGCATGCCTTTTTGAAAAATGTTAGGAGGAGTGAGGGGGGCGTCAATGGTCGGAGCACTACAAATTTTGGTACAAGTCAAATGAATTTTGTTATCAATATATGGACAAGATCTTATGACGGTAGGTTTATTATATCAAGAGGTACAGTGCGAAATGTAAAACTCAAAAAATGTAAATTCACTATAATACTTTTGGGTCTAAGGTATAATTTTCTGCGAAAATTTCTAGAGTGTTATATATCATTACAAAGGTACTTTTATGTAGTTTGTTTCGTCCTCGGGACATTTCAAGGTCAGACTCATAGTTTTCCAGATATTTGCAAAAAACTGAATTTTCACCCCTTTGCCACCACCTCCCCCCTTAACCCATGGCGCAAATTAGTGTAACTTTTTACTGCGTATATTAGGCAGTGTATTCAACAATTTGGCATCAAAAATTTCTTTTCTTTTTGGATGTTTAGGTTTGGGCCTATTTTGAACCAATTGTACTGGACTAATTTGCCAGAAAACCAAATTCCGCAAGCATGTGTACAGCATTGAGTCTTCGGGATTCTGGTCACCTTATGCTATAACGGAACAATCAAAAGTATTTGCTACTCTCAAACGCAATATAAGAGTGGTTGCTGTTGCTACTAAAATTGCTATAGTTGGGTTATAAAAAAAATCCAGAAAAATCAAAAAAAAAAAAAAAATACTGCAATGCGCCTACCTCCCACCCAGCATTACTACCAAAACAAAATCAACATTTCATTCCATAACTTTAAATAATAAATAATTTACCAAAGAAAAACAAAAAATATACATCACACTACACAGTGACAAAAACAAACCAATGAAAGAAAATAAAAATGAAAAAAGAGTTATGTCAAAGCTCTTTGATCGCACAACACACACACACACACACAAACCCAAAGAAGAAAGTCGTTAAATTAAATTGAGTCCCTACGGAGTAACAACCTTCGTGTCATAAGAAAATCGTACTTGTTCAAAAATTCCACGCAATCCTCTTTTACTTTTACACTAGCATACTCGTATACATTTTCATATGTAGAGAGGTCAGGACAGAGTTGAAAAACCTAAGAAACACACAGAATTTTTCTTTGAAAATTGAATTTAAAATAAATTTAAAAATCAGACGAAAAAAACAGAGTATAGTCTGCAATTCGTGAATGTATGTAGAAGAAGATCAAACCCTTCCTTCTTCACTCTGAATGACAAATAGCCTATTCCATTATTAATGCGCGCTCTGTTCTGTATAGGATACGAGTACGTACACAGAGAAAAAAAATTAGAATGGTTATCTAAAGAAATAGTCGAATTCATCTAAAGTTCGCGTTGATTTTCAGCTTATGATTCTATGTCGTTGAAACAGCTACGAAGATATGAATAATTTTTCTATTCGTCATTAGTTGAAACATCTACTATCTTTGCAAATTCAATTAATTCATTTGTAAAGACAACTATTCATTATCTATACGTTGTTAAATGTTGGATAGCTAAATTGTGTTGAAGAAATATGAACGATTGTTTGTAGTTAAATTTTATATTTGAATAGTACAATCAACCACTTTTGTGGAAGAAATGACTAAACTTTTTCTTCTAATCTTGCGTGGTTAAATGAACGAATTTAATAGTATTTTCAGCTGTGAAGATTAGAGAAATCAACTATTTCTTTGGTAAAACTATCTAAATTTAAGTCAACTACTTCACTTTAGATAAAAAGTCTAAACCATTTTTTTCAGTGTATACAACATCAAATAGCCGAAGGACGATTTCGCTAGGTGTGCTGAATGTCGCCGCGTCTCGTTATAACATTTGTTTTTGTTGTGTATTCTTATTTTGAAAGTGGATATGTCGAGCATTTCACACATATACCTACACATTGATATTTTGTGTCAGGATTTTCTTAGAAGGTTCAAGGATCAAGGGTATCTATACGAAATTGATATGGAAATTCATATAACAATGATTTTTGAAGAAAATAAAAATATAAAAAAAAATTTATTCAGAATCACTCAATCCATTAAAGTTGAAACAATCCGTCATCGTTCAATTACAAATGGGACAGTCCGCAGTGAATGTGTCAATCTGCGATATATATTTTGTACGAGCTCTCATTCAGCTATATAGCCACCCCCATACGAGTACATACATTTGATTTATTATTTTAATTGAGAAGAGTCACTCGGTTAAACGATCGTTTTCCAAACGATGAAAACAATACCAAAAGAGCTGAGCGTATCGTACACGCGAAATTATCAATTACTTCACGCAACACGCTAATTGAGTGAAACCACCGAGCCAATTGAACTAATGTGAGTGAGCGCTCCTATGCGAGCGCTCATATATTATGATGGGTTGTAAAGTGAATGTTGTTGTTAATATGGCGAGATACGAGTGCAACCCTTTCCAAGCGACAACAATGAAATTATTATGTCCGCAACATGGATACACCACGGTGAATATTGGTGCGACTCTTCAATTTGAGATATGATCCCATATCACACTTTCACCCATCGCAAGCAACCTGCACAGCATACAGATAATACGGTCACTATCATCGTATGTCATTACACAGTTCTCCCCCCCCCCCCCCCCCCCCCTGAACTCAGTGATCGGCAAAGAGCGGCTCGCGAGCCATATATGCTGCTCTGTTGCCTATGACTATGATTTTGTATATGCTAGAGATTCTTTATAAAAAAAAAAACACATTAATCTGCTTAAAAGACTCATAGAATTATCGTTGGAGGTCCTTCATGGAACAGGTATTGCAGCTCATATTTCAGAATTCTTCGGTCATCGTGGATTATTGCAGAAGGATTATTCATCATTCCCTCGAAAACAGGTTTTTCTGAATATTTCGATAACGGTAGCATATACAAAAAAGTGGTGTATGGCAAATTTGAAGCTCTTGTGCTTTCTCAATAAACGATGCAATGACCGAATACTTTCGGGCACTCCTAGCGGCGCGCGCTAGGAGGTCTAACGGTATTTTTAACAAGGTTTCAAACTATCTCTATAACGGTACCTCGTACTAAAAACTTTTGTATGGAAAGTTTGTAGCTAATGGAGTTTTAAAGAAAGTGGCTAAATTTCATATCAATAGGTACAGCCTTAAGAGCGCTATGAGGGTTCAAACCTTAAAAAAACGTGTTTTTTGGGATTTTTCGTAAATGGTGCTAAGACGAGGGAGTGCGCTCTAAGGTGTTCCAGAAGAAACTTCTGTGGCTGGTAGTAAGATGCCAGAAGTCCCCAAACATAGGAGTTCCCCTAACGAAGTTATAAGGATCCTAACACTGAATTAAGCCGTTTTTGGGGAATATCTATATAACGGTAATGTGCACCGAAAACTGTTATACGGCAAATGTGTAGTTTATATAACGCTTAATTAAATATATGAATTTCAGATTGATGCGTGCAATACTAAGGGCGCTATGAGGGTTTGAACCGTACAATAACGGTATTTTTTCGTTATTTTCGTGGATTTCTTCATAATGGGAACGCATTCGGGTGGAAAGCCTGTAACAATTTGTTGCTTCTATAACGTTAACTTAAAATGCCAAAACAACTTATCTATGCGGGCACCCCTAAGGAAGCTATGAGGAGTCAAAACTAAACAACTAACTAAACAAAAAACCGTTTCTCGGAAATTTTTTTATAACGGGAACGTCTTCTAGAGGGAACCCATCTGAGATAAACTTGTAGCTCCTGTTGCTGTTAGTAGGACACCAAGAGTCCCGAAAGATGGGAGCCCCTCTAATGAAGTTATGAGGGTCCAAACTTTCAATTAAGCAGTTTTTATGGAATATCTCTATAACGGTAACGTGCACCGAAAACTGTTATACGGAAAATTTGTAGCTTATATAACTGTCGAATTTTTTAATAAATAAACCGAAGGTTAAATGAAACAGATTTATTAAAATAATTCTTGCTTTTATAAACTTCTACTGCTAATTGTTCGCGACTGCTACCTGTTCACGACTGGTGACTGCTCGCGACTGGTGAAAGTTCGTGACTGATGAATGTTCGCGTCTGAAAGTTTATCCGACAGTCTCCTCCTCTCCAACTGAGTTTGATGATGATCAATGGTTATTCAGTTGGAAATATCCTTTTCGTCTTCGCTGTTACTTGAGATGCATATTGGTGCCACTCGTGCAGTACCACGTCGATATCTGTTGCCATCCGCAGTTTGCACAACAACCTGTCGCACCTGTCCATCTTCTAAGCTAGAAACAACCTCAACTATTCGGCCTTTCCTCCATCCGTAACGATGATTATCGTCGCAAATATATACAACATCCCCGATTTGGGCGATGTATTTCGTTTTATGCCGCTTTTCTTTAAGCGAAATCGTTGGAAGATATTCTTTCGTCCATCGTTGCCAGAAGTGTTGCAACTCCTCCTCGTGGCGAACTAGGTCTTTCGGTGTTACCTCTCGAAGCTGATCGTCGCCATCCTTTATGCCCGATGAAGTGCCCAACAAAAAATGGTTTGGGGTCAATGCTTCTTCTGAATTAGTTTCTAGGATAATGTCTGTTAATGGCCTGGAGTTAACTAATCTTTCGGCTTGACATAGAAACCAACGCAATCGTTCTTCAGTTGGCGTCCTCTCCAAACGCAGTGATGTCAGAACTTTCTTCGTTACACCAATTAATCGCTCCCAACTGCCTCCCATATGTGGCGTCATCGGAGGGTTGAACCGCCACTTTGGTCGATATCCATTAGGTCCACGAAATAGACGACTCGCGGCTACAAAGTTTTTGCCATTGTCGGAGCGGATTTCTCTGGGCATACCTCGCCGAGCAACAAGGCTGTCTAAGGCCGTGATGCAGGACTGTGCACTTAGGGAATATGCCAGTTCCAAATATATCGCCCGCGTTGATAAACAAGTGAAGAGGACACCCCATCTCTTTTCGTGTCTGCGCCCAACCCTCACGTCTATTGGACCAAAGTAATCCACGCCTGTGTATGTAAATGGCCGATTTCCTGCCGCAACTCGAGCCCTTGGTAGATTAGCCATAGTGGGCACCATCGGATTCGTTAATATAAGGTGACAATGCTTGCATTCTCGAATCACACGATTTACTTCTCGCCTCGGGTGCAGAAGGACAAAGCTCTGTCGCAATTCATTGATGGTACGGCTCGTGTGACAATGACCATTAAACCGGTGAAAATGATCGATTATAAGCGATGTTACGTAATTATTTGACGGAAGGATTGGTGGATACTTTGCATCGTATGTCAGATGCACTGCTCGTACGGTCCTCCCATGCATTCGCACAATACCATTTTCGTCTTTGAACGGAGAGAACTTAGCCATAGCTTTTCCTTGTAAAGGTGGTAACGATTTTTGGATGTGGCGGATAATGTCCAGTTTTGCTTGCTTCAATTCGTCCTCAGTGATTGATCCACGTTTTCTCTGTCGTTTTACAATTTTCACGAATGCAAAGGCGCAAGCAGTGTTCCGCACCAAAGCGTCCCAAGTAGAGAAATGTTCAGGGGGTGGAATTAATGGATGCAATTCTTCAATCTTCACATGCAGAACTCGTTTGATTTCTAGAATCTTTGTTGGCTCGTCAAACGCATTTGGCCAGTGCTCCTCCTCCTCGTCCAAGAATTGTGGCCCATGCCACCACAAATCGGCTCGTGGCTCGTGAATGCTCCACTTCGTAGCCCAATCAGCTGGATTGAGGGCTGATGGAACCCATCGCCAAGATTCCACTGACGTATGTCGTAATATTTCGCCAACTCGGTTAGCTACATACGATGAATATTTGCGCTTGTGACTACGAAGCCAATAAAGGACGTCTTTCGCATCGCTCCACATGACGGTCCGGCGGAATGACCAGCAGTTAGCATCGAGCACCACTGATCGTACTCTCACTCCTACCAATGCGGCATCCAACTCTAGCCTCGGTATTGATTTCGCTTTTGTAGGTGTCACCTTGCATTTTGCCATAATTAGGGACCGTGTTGTTTTGCCAGATCGTCGCGATACAACGTACGCCGCGGCTGCAAGCGCATTTTCGCTAGCATCAACGAAAATATGTAGATCGACATCGTCTTCGGATATGCCATGCCATCTTGGAATTGTAATGGACTGCATCATTTGAAGCGCCTTCAGCCAGTCTCGCCATTTTGTAGAAAAATCGGCGGACACATTTTCGTCCCATCCGGTGTCCATCCTCCAGACGTCCCGCAAAATTATACGTGGTAGTACAGTCAAATAACTGATCAATCCGAGGGGATCATAGACGGACATCGCTATCCTCAGTAGTTCGCGCTTCGTGGGCATCGTGTCACTCTCCATCTTCGCTAGGTCGCCGAATTTGTCCGCTCGCCACCGAAAAGAAAGGTAGTCGTCAATGGAATTCCATTGTAAACCCAAAACAGTATCATTTGAGGTTAGACTTACCTTCTTTCGGTGGGCGAATGATGATGGGTCAATCGCCTTCATGAACAGCTCCGAGTTGGATACCCATTTGTGGATGTGGAATCCACCTCTCTTATGTATAGTCCGTACAGCCTCCGCCAACGATATCGCCTCTTCAACGGTTTTGCAGCTTTGCAGCCAATCGTCCACATAATGTTGGTTTATTATTGCGTCCACGGCAGCTGGATTTTCATCTATGAACCTCATTGCATTAGTGTTTTTCACAAACTGGGCCAATGATGGTGAACAAGCTGCTCCGAATGTCAGTACAGCCATCTCATACTCTGTAGTCGTATCCTCATCGATGCCTTGCCAGAAGAAATGCTGAGCACAACGATCCTCCTCCCGGACACGAACCTGATGGAACATTTCTTCAATGTCCGCCCCAAATGCCACAGGAAGTCGCCGAAACCGCATTAGAACATGAACCAGGGGAGCGGTCATGTCAGGCCCGGGTATTAGTGCTGAGTTCAGTGATACATTGTCATAGGTTGCGGCTGCGTCCCACACCATTCGCACTTTATCTGGTTTGCTCGGATTTTTAACCGAAAAGATAGGCAGGTACCATGTCCTATCTCGTTTCTGGTCTTCAGGTTGAACGACATTGATGTAATTCCTCAGGGCATATCGCGTCATCAGATCGCTTAATTTCTTCCATAGGCCAACATCTCGTTGAAGTTTCTTTTTGAAATTTAAGTGCCTCCACCACGCCATTTGCCGGTTATCAGGCAACACCACGTCGTCGGAACGCCACAATAATCCGGTCTGGAATCTCCCATTGTCTTCGATAGTCAGCTCTTTCATCATGCGGCGGGCACGTATGTTTTCGTCCGACTCCACTTTAATATTGTTGTCTGGAACAAGCCCAAAACAGTCCGCCTCGATGTATTCGTTTACTAGTCGATGAAGATGGTAATCGTTGTTGTCAACAAATAAACAGGTCTCATCTCCGAGTTTGTGCTTTCCCTCGAGAGTCCATCCCAGCGGAGTCTTAACGGCGAAAAGTTTATTGGAATGGCCCTTTTTCCAATCGATCGTTACTGCTAGTCTAATGTTGTCAAGGCCAATCAATAACTTTGGTGTCGCGTCATTAAAGCACTCGATCGGTAATCCCTCGAATCCTTCTTGGCACAAGAGCTCCCGAGTAATGTTGTGACAAGGTAGATTTAAGTTGTCATCTGTCCTTGCCTCAATATCTGCTGTAAATTTGCCGTCGTTGCTTTTGATCGTGAATTTCACCTTTTCAGTTTGTTTCTTGTGTACAATTCCATCCATCCATGTTACACACATTCGCTCAGGTGTTGATTTCAACCCAAGCGCTCGCGCCAGCTTCGTGTCGATCAACGTGACGGATGAGCCGTTGTCCATTAGTACGTAAACTGGAATGTTCTTCTTCTCGGATGATATTATTACAGGCACGACTCGATATTGTGTACTAGATGATACACTCTTGGTGTTGCATACACCTACAACTTCAGCTCGTGTATTCACTTTGTGGTTATAGTCGCCTCTGTTGTCAGCATCTGAATGTAACAGCTTGTGATGCATTCTAGTGCATTCTGGTATTGGACATTTTACTTTCGTAGTGCACTTTGACTCCCAGTGTTTTCCGAAGCAGGCGGTGCAGCGATTGCGAGACTTCACCAAATGCCATCGCGATTTCACTGACATTTTCACGAATTGTGGGCACTCACTAAGATTGTGATTGTCTGTGCATTTAAGAATACATCTCTCGGATGATGTCCCAGCTGTCCGTTCCTTTGATTGGAATAACACATGATGCTTCTTCGATTGTGAACGACGACAACTGTCAGCTGGTGTCGAGTTATAGTCATAGTCACGTAGTCTTCCAACATCTCTACATACGGATTGAATGTAATCAAGAAATAAAGTGACGGTCGCTTCATTCTCTCCAATCCTCAGAAACCATTCCCTGGCATTAGTGAGCGGTATTTTGCGTTGAAGTACTTTCACTAAGGAGCGCTCATCTGGGCAGCCGTCCACCATACTCAGTAGATGCTGAATTTGCTGAATTTTTCCGTAAAACTCTTGCACGTTCGATAAGTCGGGCTTTAGAGATTCTAATCGATCGGCGCGGTGTGTCGCAGTATTCAACATTACTGATGGGGAGCCAAAATTATCTTCCAGCAACTCCATGATTTGAGCGACGTTTTGCGGAAAATTAAGTAGATGTTTCACGCACTCACGAGCGGCTCCGCTCAACGACTTGTTCAATCGTTTGAGATTTTCCACTAGCGAGAGCCCACATTTCACAGTCGATTCGTCGAAACTAGATTTGAAATAGAACCAGCTTGTCGGTTCGCCATTAAAATTCGGTAGTTCAAAATCCCGTTGTCGATAATGCCGTTGACTTGTGTTCAAAGGTTCCGTTCTAATGGACTGCAAAATAGCCGCCTTGGAGCGATTAACGGTCGTTTCGGAACGGGACATCGTAGCCTCGTGGTCGGAATCGTTCTGCATGTTGGTCGCGGACGTGTGTTCTGGCTCGTGTCTGGAATCGATTTGTACATTGGTCGCGGTCGTGTGTTCTGGCTCGTGTCTGGAATCGATTTGTACATTGGTCGCGATCGGGCGTTCTGCTAAAGATGCAGTAATGCTTGTCAGTCCTAGCTGCAACGTTTCGATCATTCGCTTCATTTGATCAATTTGCTCTTCCAGTCGCCCTTCCTTCGCGGTACGTACGTGGTTCGACCCGGATGCGAATTGGGTTGACGTAAATGCATTGCTCCTTTCCACTGGTGCAATCGTCGAATCCGATTCTCCGTCGTCTGAGGAGGTAGAAGCGCCTTGTTGACACCCGTCGCACACAACTCGTTCCCCGGATCGAGTGGTTCGCATTGATATGCACGCGCGGTGTACGGAACTATTGCACTCATAGCAACGGACTTCTGCCGCCTCTTTACCACACACGACACAATTATCCGCCATATCGAAGAATTATTTTAAATTTGTCGAATTTTTTAATAAATAAACCGAAGGTTAAATGAAACAGATTTATTAAAATAATTCTTGCTTTTATAAACTTCGACTGCTAATTGTTCGCGACTGCTACCTGTTCACGACTGGTGACTGCTCGCGACTGGTGAAAGTTCGTGACTGATGAATGTTCGCGTCTGAAAGTTTATCCGACAATAACGCTTAATTAAATATCTGAATTTCAGATTGATGCATGCAATACTAAGGGCGCTATGAGGGCCCGAGCCGTACAATAACGGTATTTTTCGTTATTTTCGTGAATTTCTTCATAACGGGAACGCATTCGGGAGGGAAGTCTGTAAAAATTTGCTGTTTGTGTGGTTCCAAATAAAATGCTCCATCGATTTGTATGCACCTGAGGCAACTATACAGGCATTATAACGCTCAAATTAACTAAGTTTTAAGCCGTACGTTAAGACCTACACTACACATACCTTCTTTAAGTTTTGCAGCCCACTCTTTTTTGGCATGGAAGCATCGCATGCTATTGCCAAACTTTCAGTGAGTTGCAAGGCTTTCTCAGCTGCTGATCCGTTAGTTGGAGCTTCTTGCACTATGGTTTCTCGGAATGAGGCTTCGTCAAAACATGTCGTTGACCACCCCACGGCTGGGGCTTTTACAATAACTCCAGATGGTCGCTCTTTTATGTTAAACAAAATTCCCTGGTGGTCGCTATGGGTGTAGTGTTCGCTTACTTGCCACGCCGTAGTTGGAACTAGCCAACTGCTTACGAATGTGAGGTCAATTACCGACCCCACATTACCTCTCCTGAAGGTGTTTGCGCTGCCGGTGTTCATCAGAACGACGTCGAGTTGTGAAAAGGCGTCAAAAAGCATCCGTCCACGCTTGTTTGTTTCCCGACTGCCCCATTCGCGGGCCCACGCGTTGAAATCCCCCGCAATTATCACAGGGTTGTGTGTATTTACGTCGTGTACCAATTGGTCGAGGAAAGTCTCGAACTCTGTGTCATTCCACCGTGGTGGGGCGTAGCAGCTATACACCTGCACTCCGTTGATCTTCGCTGTTGTCACTCCCTTCATATTTCGTGACACACCCTGCTGAAATGCGTATTGTCCGCAGGTCCAAATAGCCACCTCTTTGTCTTTATCTGTTATCCATACCGAGCTCCTTAGATTCTTGCATTGATCGCAGATAATGGCAACGTCGATAGCCATTTCTTTCACCGTTTGTGACAGCAGATCTTGTGCTGCCGGGCAGTGATTCAGATTCAACTGCTGAAATCTCATTTAAGTTTTATTTTAACCGCCTCCCGGTACATCGGACAATTAGTGCCCCCTGTTTGATTCTTGTAGTTTGCCTTTGCTGCTTCCTTGCACAGTATACAGCTAGGCTCCTTATCACAGGAGGCCGCTTTGTGGTCATTCTCCCCACACTTGTAGCATATGTTCGATCTATCATGCTGGCTACTGCAGTCCCTCGCAAAGTGCCCGAATGCTAGACACTTATAGCATCTTTTTGGAGACAATTGCCATTTTACTCGACAGATCGTCCATCCTATCTTGACTTTGCCTGCTTCCATTACTCTGTTGGCTACATCTACTGGCAAATTTATTGTCGCTATCTGAGTGCCCCCATATGCCTTTCTCAGCGATTTCACGGCGTCACATTGAAGGCTCACTTCAAATTTCGCTTCGAACGCCTCCCGTACATCCTCCTTTGTTGTGATCTCGTCGAGATCAAACACCTCTATTCTCGTCTCTTGCCCTATTGCCCTAATGTTCGCCAAATTCAGCTCCAGCAGGCTCATAACCCTTGCTTTATATTAAGCTATCGAATCGCCACCGCGGGTTTTCATTTGGAACAATAGTTCCCCGTCCCCTGTTCGGCGAATGCGAGAGACGTTATCGCCCATCTCTTTCAGCCCTGTTCCAGCTTAACTCTTCTCAAGATTTCGGCGTAGGTCATTCCTTCTGGCTGTGAGATGATCATTGTCTCAGGCCTAGTCCTCAAATTCTTAAATTTCGTGTTTTTCTTCCTCTCCCGTTTTGGTTCGACCTTCGTCCAGGGGTTCGGATTCTCTTCCTGTTGAAGATTTTGGTCTTGCACCACCCTCTCCTGGAGACCTGCACTCTTCTTCGGAGACTGCGCCTTCTTCCTTTTGGAGGTCTGCGTAGATGGTATCTCCTCTGCGTCTCTACTGCGCTTTAAACGGTCAGGCGCCTGCACTTTAGAAGCCCTTGGAGAAGTCTCGACTTCCTTATCTTTATGCAGCTTTTTGTTTTTTTTTGCCTTATAGCTGCTCCTTAGCTCCGTTGTACATTACACGTACATTTCTTAGTTTCTCCCTCACGGCACTATGTATGACTCTACAGTTCGCCCAGTTTAGCGAACATGTCTATTTGGACTGCTGGTGCCTCTTCACGTGGTCCCATCTTTACGACCGCCAAAGGTCGTTGATGTGGCGACCTCTGCAGCACGGAACGACTTTTGAATGGATCAGGTGTCCCCGTCGAAGGCCTTCGCTCCGCCTCAACACCTGTAACATTTGATGCTAAAACAGCCAGTTGTGCCACTGTTTTAACATTGCGGTCGGGGGATGACGACGACCGGGAGCCCGCTTGCTCACTCCCACTGTCGCCGGTACTGGGTATCCGAATCCCTGCACCGTAAGATTTGGTCAGTTCTACACCTTCCATTGTTGGTTTATTGTTCTGGGTTTCCTTCCCATAATCTAAGTGAAACTGGGGTCGACACTTCCCAGAGTCCGCATACTAGCCATCAAGCACCCTCTTGACCACGCATCCCTTGGCATATGCTGTTCCACCGTGGATTAGGTTCGAAAAAAATTCGAAAGCGTCTAGGTATTTCCCTATCCGGGGACATTTAAGTCTCCCAGTCGTTGGTCTCGGAGACTATAATATCCTCGGATAGGGAAATACAATAAAACTGGAGGTCCACACTATCCAGAGTGATTTCTTAAATTAGTTTCGTACCGATTTGACCATGTATTCTCTAACGGGGGAAAGGAGGGGAAAGGGGGATCCGTTTGGGAATACATGGTCAAATGTGTACGATACCAGGAGAGTTTTCATCTCTCCGCGTCTAAGTTTTTCCTTTCACGGAGACATTTAAGTCACCATGCTGTGGAGCATGGAGGCTCAACTATCTCCGCCTGAGCCGAAACTATGAAACTGGAAGTCGAAACTTTCCAGAGTTCCCTTTAGTCGCCTTATACGACTAGCCGGTAACGCTGTGGTTTATTCTTTCCCCACACCACTGGGGTTACTCGGATAATGCGGGAAAGTAACGCCCCGTGGAGTAACATAGGAATTGGCCGGAGCCGTTCAGCCTATGAAGCTCCTCCTGCATAGCTAGGGGTCCGCAGTTACGCCAGAACTGAAAATAATATAGGAATCGGCCGGAACCTTTAAACCTTTATCCTCCCCCCTACGGGGTTGTGTCGTGAGATACATCCCATGGTTAAGAGGTTTCTTCCTCTAATTCAATTTCTCATAACGATTCTCCTATACAGGTCCCCATACAAGTGTCTTGTAGTTCTCTGCCAACTCATTCATTTTGTATGCATTGCTTTAACCTAACGAGATTTGCTTGGTCATCTCCAGTCAAGAGATATAAAGCAAAACTTCATATATTCTCCCGTAGAGAAACTCGCAACTCCCTGTATCCTTGTTTCCGCCACATAGCAAGCCAATTTAATTAGCAGTATATGTCCTATCAAAATTTTATGACGTCCATAAATATAATTGTGCTAATATTTTTCTTCTTTTCGCAGCACAGATACACACTCCCGCGTGTCCACCGCATCCTGTCGACTGAAAATTTATTGTCCTGCATAGAGAACGTGGTGTCCTGCAAAACCGCCGCGAAGAATGTAGTTTGTTGTCGCTTTTCGCCGGGTCTGTCTCAAAGGACTTGTTTCGCACGCTCGCTGCATCACAAGCGTGCTAAGGGCTACCGTACAACGTACCACTTGTTCAGGACAACACACGAGCATCCTTTGTGTCAACCGTGCGTAATAGTGATAGATAGTGCACAGTCGTTGCTAAGCAGTAGCACATTCGTAAAGTATTGTACAGAGTGCGAGAGTGTAATTGCTTTGTCTAGTTGTCGCGAAGCTGTGGATTTTTTCTAAGTGTGTCAACCAGTCCAGTATGATATCCTTTTGTCGATTACTTTACGGCAGTAGCGGTCCGGGATATGTTGTCGTGGCGATATTTGTGCTGTTGGTGCGGTTCGCGAGTGTATCGGCTATTATCGATCGTCTTGTCGTGCAAACGAATAGTGGACCGATACGCGGTCGGTCGGTTATGGTCCACGGACGTGAAGTGCATGTTTTCAACGGAGTGCCGTTTGCTAAGCCTCCGGTGGATAGTTTGAGATTTCGTAAGCCTGTACCGGCTGAGCCGTGGCATGGCGTGTTGGATGCAACCCGTTTGCCGAATACATGTGTTCAAGAGAGGTGAGTATATAATTGAAGTTCTTTAAAATTTATTTAAAATTGAAACCCAAAATAGCCTTGCCGAGAGACCACAAATCCTTGATAATGGCGCCTATGATGTAATATAATTAGACACTTCATTATCACAAGATAAAATTGCCATCACACCTCCTGCCTCGTCCGTTAGGAAAGCCATTGACTATGACCCAACAAATAAAACCATTTCTCCGGAAAATAAATGTTAAATAAATGTATAACATGAAATATCAATGAAATGACTACGAATAGGCAATGCTTGGATATTGTCGTCCTGCCAGTTTTATGTCCTCCTGGTAGGACACTCTGAAAGCATGCAAAAGGACGTTGATTCCGGATTGATTTCATAATCTGTCCCTACGTATACGTAACACAAGGATACATACACGAATTCGAATCGTTCTAATGGGGAGAAGTATAGTAGAAAAAATTCAGATATACCGGAGAGACGCATATCCTTCACGTATAAGGACCATATACGCCTGACATATGTATATCTGCATATAGATGGTATCTTCTCTATGTCTAGTATCCGAGTAATGGAATCAATCGAATTAGATACACAAACACAGTCTTTTCGGGGGAAATGGATGGAAATTTATTATGCCCTCGGTGACGATGGTAACAACTAAACAAAACACGAGAGAAAATGTATCTCTATCTCTCTATTCTATACGAACCGACTCGATGTAATAAAATATATCCAAACGATGCTAGAGTCCTTTTCGTATATGGCTGTTATTTCCCAGGAATTTTCGCAAGAATTCTCCCAGGATTGTTGTGGAATTTTGCTGAACTCATGCATGAATGCCATGCTTCATGTATGTATGTGTAACCATGGAAATGTTATGTTGTTGATCCAAAATATTGTTTTGTGTTTTAGGTCATTACTATACGTTGTATGCTGCGGATTGTGACAGGATAATGGAATTTAGGGATATGCGAAATGGTCGCATAAATTTCGATAGAACTAAGTGTTGCGACACGGGTGAGGGTCTGAATTGAATCGTTTCTGAATGTGAATTTTCAATAATTTTGTTTTTAAAGTCCGAACTCCAATTTCAGGGGTTCACGAGTCCTTCACATCTTCTCCGATTTCAGAGAAATGATTGTACATTGCCGAGAGTGTGCAATAATGACGATGCAATGACTTGTACCTGCCAAGGTTGTCTGCTCTGAAACACACACACACACACGCAGTCCTTGCTTATTGCTTCAGTCTCCACACAATGACCTCGTCCTGTGTGCGTCTACATAAATTCAAAAGACTAAAAACAATAATGGAACAGTTATCAAGTAATCTCCTACCTTGAAGGCATATTAAAGTTTTGAATAATTCATTAAGCTTTTCTGTAATTCCGAGATCCAAGCACTGTCGACAACAACAACGACGACAAGGATGACGATCCTTTTGTCGTCCCGTATTCAACCTCAAATGTGTCCTATTCTAAATTGATTCCAAAATTTTAATCAATTTTCCTCCCATAAAATGTTTGTTTCTCTCTCTTCCTCTCTCTTGTGTCTATCTCGGTGCCTCTGGCCGATATAAAGCTGTTGGAAAGTCAACGTGCTGCCATACTCTCCGCATACGAGTATCATTTCGTCGGTGCGGTTCGACACCTTTCGGGCACACTTTTCAAAGAAACCTTTTTTGATCCGAAATCCATTTTTTTCACGGCATGTATTGTGTAATGTTTAAGAATAACAAAATGTTTGAAAGAAGTGAGAAAGCTGTCAAATGCTAGGCTCAATTTCGTAACAGCGGAAGACAGGTATCTTTCGTGCGAGAGAAATAATAATACGTGTGGAAGGGGATTGTTATTTGTACGACGAAAGATTGAAGCTCTTTCGAATTTCGAATTAACCTAATGTAAATTAATTTCTTCCAAGAAAGTTTTTGTTCCTATGGCTCGATTCTGTTTGGGTTTTTTATTATTGATGAGGTTTTTGTGAATTTTGCAATTTATTGGATTTAGCGATTGTGACGAAAGGATTGAATAATTTCAATTGGTAAAATAAATCTTATTGATTTTGAGTAAGAGATAGTGGATGGAGGAGCTTATAAATATTTTTTTCTTTATCATTCTTCTTCTTTATAGCATGCGATAGCCCGACATCAGGTCTTGGCCGCCTGTATTGTTTATCTTTAATTGTCGCAGTCCTCCAGTTCTATACGGTTATCACTTCTGCCAATGAAAGCCTGATTGATTTTGTGTTCTTCACATTTGCAAGTTTTGAGTCCTTTTAATTTCGGTGACAACGTTTCAGGTCTATTTAAGTTGTTAATTACAAGGACAGGACTTGTTTTGTTAGTTGTAGCACAAAGAGTGATGCAAAGATTGATCGACACTTGAACAACGTATGGCCCGATTTCGACACATCGAGGTCAGTTTTCATGTAAATATATCTGTAAACGACCCGTCGAAATTCAAAAATTGGCGTTTACATGTGTGCACATAGTGCTTCAGGATGCGGTGAGGATCTTTTGCGAATTCGCTGACACTCTGTAAGATCCTTATCAAATTTTTAGACTATACCACTAAGTAAGGCTTCTGCTATCTATTGCAGGTGCCCTGGTTTGTTAGATTTGTGCAATTGCGAGAGACAAATGAAAGTGTTAAAAAAAAAATTAGCAAAAAATCCGATTTTAACTTTGGGGATTCAGAAAACTTTCAAAAATTACCTATTTACTGACCAAAAACAACAAAGTTGTAAAAGTTACCCCGCCAAAGAAAAATTCATCTGCCGCAAAAAGAATACATATCACTCCAATCCGCTGCTCATATGTAATTTTGTTTTAGGTGTAAATGCTGGAGAAGTTTAAATGTACAGGACTACTTCCTAAAGTAATTTGGTGGGAGCCGTCAAAGTGGCACTGAGTAAAATGTTAATGCTCCCACCAAATTACTCTAGGAAGTAGTCCTGTACATTTAAACTTCTCCAGCATTTATACTTAAAACAAAATTACATATGAGCGGCGGATTGGAGTGATATGTATTCTTTTTGCGGCAGATTAATTTTTCTTTGGCGGGGTAACTTTTACAACTTTGTTGTTTTTGGTCAGATATCATATATTTTCGCATACTTAAATAGCCACCTAATATTTTCTTTTGGGATCCTGATGTCCCAGTGTCCCATTTTCCTAATGTCCTTATGTCCCAATGTCCGCATGTGCAAATATCACAGTGTCCCAATGGCCTAATGTCCGAATGTCCCACTAATCTAGTGTTCTAATGTCCCAGTATCGCAATATCCCAATGTCCCAGTCTTCCTGTGTCCCAGTGTCCCAGTCTCCCACCTAATGTCCACCTAATGTCCTAATATCCCGATGGCCCAGTGGTCAGTGGCCCAATGTCGCAGTATACCAGGTGTCCCAAGGTTCCAATAGCCAAATATCCTAATGTACCACTGTCCCAATGCCCCCATGTCCCAATTTCCCCAGTGTACCTAATTTCCCAGTATCCAAATGCCCAGCGTCACAATGTCCTAATGTCTCAATTTCCCAATGTCTCCATATCCTAATGTCCCAATTTCCCAACGTCCCAATATTCCAATATCCCAATGTCCTAATTTCGCAGTGCCCAATGTCCAAATGACCCAATATCCCGATGTCCCAATAACCCGATATCTCAGTGGCCCAATGTTCCTATGTACCAGTGTCCCAATGTCCGATTGTCCCATTGTCCCAAGGTCCAATGTCCTAGTATCCCAATGTCACAACATCCCGATGTCTCAGTGACCCATTCCCCTTTGTACCAGTGTCCCAATGTCCGATTGTCCTATTGTCCCAAAGTAATAATGTCCCAATGTCCTAATATCCCAGTGCCCCCATGTCCCAGTCTCCCAGTGTCCTAATGTCCCAATATACCAATGTTGCAATGTCACAATGTTCCAATGTTCCAATGTTCCAATGTCCCAATGTCCTAATATCCCGATGTCCCAATATCGCGATGTTCCAGTGGCCCAATGTCCCCATGTCGCAGTTTCCCCAGTGTACCTAATGTCCCAATATCCGAAAGTCCTAATGTGCTAATGTCCCAATGTCCTAATATCCCAGTGCCCCAATGTCCCAATGTCACAATATCCCGATATCTCAGTGGCCCAATGTTCCTATGTACCAGTTTTCCAATGTCCGATTGTCCTATTGTCCCAAGGTCTTAGCCAGTGTGGCTAATCCCCCAATGTCTTAATTTCCTAGTGTCCCAAGACCCTAATGTCCCAATTTCCTAATATCCCACTGCCCTAAGATCCGAGTCTCCCAAAATCCTAATGTCCCAATGTCCCCGTGTCCCAATGTCGCAGTGTGTTTAAAAAAATTGTCAATGCGATGAGCCGAAAGACGGAAATATTTTGTTAACTTGACCTATTATTTTACCGTTATTTCATCCACTTATCTAAATGGAAGACATTGATTCTTTAGAAGGACCACCAGAGGATCATTCATTCCAAATTTCATAAAAATCCCATCACGGGGAGAGACAGTAGAAGCAAGTCTTTCTGCAACTGTATAGACTCCAGTCTGAAATTGGGTTACTCGCTTAAGTCTGTGAGGGTGAAAATTTCACCGTTTATTGCATATATCTTACCCGTTATTGTGCCGATCGAAGATTTTTTTAGAAAAGGCACTAGAACAGGATATGTGGAATATTTTGGTAAAAAAATTTTCTGGGGGATGTTGCCTGGAAGGCTGTAGCCCTGTCAAAGAAAAAAGCAAGTTGTCTCCGGTAATCATAGACTTGTTCGCTTTCGTTTTTTTTTCCTTTGGCGGGCGAGACGCTCTCGCGTCTCTTGATATCAAGATTTTCAAAGAAGAACATTTTCCAAACTGTTGGCTAAATATTCTAGTTTCGAAGAACCAAAAAGAATGATCCATTAACGGTAATTGCCTATACCCAATGAAACATCGCCGTCTACCCGACAGCATGCCGTCGGCCGAGAGGAATGACAATGGGACCAGCAGATGAGTGGATGCTCTTCTGTCCGTAACTGTCCTGTCCTTGGCAGTGCGACTTTTATCCCCATATGGTGGCGAGGGGAAGCAGGCTTATGACATTTGGGGGGAGCTTTAACTCGGACACTTTTAGAGGGCGGGTTCAGATCTGAGGCGTACTTTGGGTAATGGTAATCTAGACTTCCGGCGGCAACCGGGTGAAGTCGTGGGTGACCGTTTTCCCGGACGCTCGTTGGATTCCTATGAATAACAACAACATAAAAACAAAACCTTCGGATGTTGAACCTAGCACATCCCGCCGCCCCTACCCCGCCCCCCGTATCTTCCATGTTACAACACTCTTCAGGGAAGACTGTCGAGCCAGCCCTGAACGGGAACATATCCCCTCCGCTAACGATTGTGGATATTAGTGCCGTGCAGCAGGGCACAGCCATTCTACCGAACAGTCGGAGACAGTCTTGATCTGTTTGGTCGTATGTTTGCAGCAGCCATGACGATGCCGACACAGTTACCTACTGTTCTGATTCGGGCATCTATGGAGGGGACTCTGACAATTCCCTTGGCTTCATTCAGAACTCACTCTGTCTGTTGCGCTTTTCATAATTCGCCAAGATCCTTGCGACCAGCGCTTCTAGGCAGTGAATAAGGTGAGGTGCGATCGCAGCGAGGGGTGAACCAATAGATGGCAATTGGTAAAGTTTAGACCTTTAGCTTGTCCTTAGGATTACTCAAATTCTACAGCTCGCTTCGCTCCGATCAGACCTCGCTGTCTGTCACGCTTTTCAGAATACGCAAACATTTTTGATAGGTAGCGCTGCTGGGAAATAGGATAAGGCGAGCGCAGCGAGCAGTGAGTCTATGAAAGGCAATTTGTAGAATTTAGACCTCTGGCCCGTCCATACATACACTCAGATCCTGTACCTCGCCCTACTCTGCGCTCAGACCTCTCTCTGTCTGTAGCGCATCAGAGAATTTCACAAAATTTTATTTTAATAAAAAATCGTATTTGAACTCCGTCTAGCTTCTTGTTGCCAAATGTGGTTGTACCCCAGGAAAATTGGCATTTCACTTCGGAAAAATTAAGGGAAAGCTGGATTTTTGCATGAGCCTTCCTTTCGAGGTCCTAAACAAGGCCCTAAAAGTCCCCGTCTCTACGAGTGCCGCTAGCGGTGCTACAGAGAGTCAAAGACCCTCGAAAACAGGTTTTTCTTAATACCTCGATAACGGTAGCATATACAGAAAAGTCGTGTATGGCAAATTTGAAGCTCTTGTGCTTTTTCAATAAACAATGGAAACACCGAATACGTTCGGGTACTCCTAACGGTGCCAGGAGGTCTAACGGTACTTTTAACAATGTTTCACAAAAATCTCTATAACGGTAACTCGTACTTAAAGCTTTTGTATGGAAAATTTGTAGTATATGTATATCAATACGTGCAGCCTGAAGGGCGCTATGGGGGTTCAAACCTTAAAAAAAGGTGTTTTCTGGGGTTTTTCGTGAATGGCGCTAAGACGGGGGAGTGTACTCTATGGTCTTCTCGGAAAAATTTGTAGCTTCTGTTGCTTTTAGTAAGACACCAAAAGTCCCCAAAGATGGGAGCCCCCCTAACGAAGTTATGAGGGTCCAAAGATTCAATTAAACTGTTTTTTGGGGAATATCTCTATAACGGTAACGTGTACCGAAAACTGTTTTATGGCGAATTTGTAGCTTATAGAACGCTAAACTAAATATCCGAATTTCAGATCGATGTGTGCAATGCTAAGGGCGCTCTGATGGTCAGAACCGTACAATAACGGTACTTCTCGGTTTTTCCTGAATATCTTCATAATGGGACCGCGTTCGGAAGGGAAGCCTGTACCAATGTGTTGCTTCTGTAACCTGAACTTTAAATGCCAAAACAACTCATATATGCGGGCACCCCCAACGATAAGCTATGAGGGGTCAAAGAGATAACAAAAAACCGCTTCTCGGAAATTTTTTAATAACGGTAACCTCTTGAGAGAAAAAATCTGAAATAAATTTGTAGCTCATGTGGCTGTTAGTAACGGGCTAAAAGTCCCCAACGATGTAAGCCTCCCTAGGGAAGGGTCCAAACATCCAAAAATGCAGTTTTTTGGGAATATTTCTATAACGGTCATGTGCACCGAAAACTGTTATATGGCCAGTTTGTAGCTTATACAACGCTTATTTAAATATCCGAATTTCAGATTGATGCCTGAAATACTAAGGGCGCTATGAGGGTCCGAAACGCACAATAACGGTATTTTTCGTTAGTTTCGTGAATTGCTTTATAACGGGGACGCATTCGGGATGGAAGCCTGTAATAATTTGTTGCTTCTGTAACTTCGAATTAATATGCCAAAACAACTCATTTACCCGTAAATCGCTAAGGAAGTTATGAGTGGTCAAAGTTAAACAAAAAGCCGCTTCTCGGAAATTTTTTAATAACGGTAACCTCTAGAGGGAAACCGTCTGAGGCAAATTTGTAGCTCGTGTGGCTGTTAGTATGACGTCAAAAGTCCCCAACGATGGGAGCTCCCCCTAGCAAAGTTATGAGGGGCCAAACATCCAAAAAAGCAGTTTTTTGGGAATATATCTATAACGGTAATGTGCATCGAAAACTGTTATGTGGCGAATTAGAAGTTTTTACAACTCTTAAGTAAATGTTCAAATTTCAGATCAATACGTGCAGTACTAAGGGCGCAATGAAGCTCCAAACCTTACAATTTCGGTATTTTTGGTTATTTTCGTGAAAATCTCCTTAACGGTAACGTATACCGGAGGCAGTCTGTAAAAATTTGTTGTTTGTATGGTTCCAAATATACAAACAACAAATTTTTACAGACTGCCTCTGTTATACGTTACCGTTACAGAGAATTTCAGGAAAATAACCAAAAATACCGAAATTGTATGGTTCGGACCCTCATGGCGCCCTTAGCATTGCGCGCATCAATTTGAAATTCGAGTATTTAATTAAGCGTTGTAAAAGCTACAAATTCGCCATATAACAGTTTTCGGTGCAAATTACCGTTATAGAGATATTCCCAAAAAACTGCATTTTTGGATGTTTGGACCCTCATTACTTCCCTACAAGGGTTTCCATCGTTGAGGAGTTTTGGCCCCTTACTAACAGCCACATGAGCTACAAATTCGTCTAAGACTGATTCTCTCAAGAGGTTACCGTTATTAAAAAAATTCCGAGAAGCGGTTTTTTGTTTAACTTTGACCCCTCATAGTTTCGTTGGGGGTGCTCGCATAGATGAGTTGTTTTAGCATTTTAAGTTGAGGTTACAGAAGCAACAAATTGTTATAGGCCTCCCTCCCGAATGCGATCCCGTTTTGAAGAAATTCATGACAAACCGAAAAATACCGTTATTGTACGGTTCAGACCCTCATAGCGCCCTTAACATTGCACGCATCGATCTGAAAATCGGATATTTAGTTGACCGTTGTATAAGCTACAAATTTGCCATATAACAGTTTTCTGTGGACGTTACCGTTATAGAGATATTCCCCAAAAACTGCTTAATTGAATCTTTGGACCCTCATAACTTCGTTAGGGGGCCCCCATCTTTGGGGACGTTTGGCGTCTTACTAACAGCCACATAAGCTACAAACTTCTCCTAGAAGACTAGAGAGCACACTCCCCCGTCTTAGCGCCATTCACGAAAAACCCCAAAAAACACCTTTTTTTTAGGGTTTGAACCCCCATAGCGCCCTTAAGGCTGCACGTATTGATATGAAATTTGACCGCTTTATTCAAAACTCTATAGGCTACAAATTTTTCACACAAAAGCTTTTAGTACGAGTTACCGTTATAGAGATTTTCTTGAAAAATTGTTAAAAATACCGTTAGACCTCCTGGCACCGTTAGGAGTACCCGAACGTATTCGGTATTTCCATCGTTTATTGAAAAAGCACAAGAGCTTCAAATTTGCCATACACGGCTTTTTTTGTGTATACTACCGTTATCGAGATATTCAGAAAAAACTGTTTCGAGGGTCTTTGACCCTCTGTAGCACCGCTAGCGGCACTCGTGGAGACGGGGACTTTTAGGGTCTTGTTTAGAACCTTGAAAGGAAGGCTCATGCAAAAATCCAGCTTTCCCTTAATTTTTCCGAAGTATGGCCAAATTTTTGTTCAAATTTCCTGGCGTAGTTGTCAAACCTTCATTTCAAAGAAATTCATAATGCTTGAAGGAATTTTTCGTACAAAACTCATAAGAATAAAATACATAGTACCTTCATCGTACAAATAGCACTTCGATCGACAAATATCGCCTTGCAGCTATGAAAACTCCAATCTTTTAAAGTACATTTTAGAAGAAATGCAAATATTGACAACTAGATCTAAAATTTCCGAACCCTCATTTCAAAAATAAGCTACCCTAAACCGCATTATTTCTAATAAACTCCAAACCAATTTTCCCTTCAATTTCCCTAACACTTGCGCAAATTTTCTTGCTTTTAAAATCTGTGGCCACTTCAAATTAATATACCCACACGTGTCTTATCGCAACAATCTCAAGAAACCCTCGAAGGCGTGCGATGTCGGTCGCTTGTCGCGTGTGTTAATCTGTGTCTCGTGCACAAAGGACTTACCCAACCGAATAGATTTGTGATTTTTCGACTTAAAATCAGGATCAAAGCAATGATATGCATCGGCTCTACCGGATGATGCCTTTAAACCTGCGAAATTTATTCAGATCAGGAGTCGATGGATTGCGGATTCAAAAAACATTTTCTCCGAAACTGTATAAACAGGATCGTCATCATCATCGTTTGTTTTGCCTTGCGTCGTCACCCACCATTTAGAGAAGTTAAGCTGAAAGTTGGGGCTATTTGATATCCTTGCGAAAAGAAACACCCACACGCACATTATAAGCATGCACGAATCCTTTTCAGAGCATAATGATTTTACACGGAAAATCTTCGGGATAAGATAACGATACTGACAGGCACTGTTAGGTTCGGGTAATCATTCCTTCGAATGAGAGGAATTTAGGAATTTTCTTTAAAATTTATTTTGCGTCATAGATTTATGCGAGAGAAAGAAATCAGCCCTGGAAAGATGTATTTGCCTTGCCAGAAGATTATGTGGTTTCAAGTTTTGTCCACAAGAGAGATATAGCCTTTCTCAAGGAGTTGAGTTGTTGAGGATACGCGCGACGACGAAGACGACGACGACGACGACGGGCACGTGTAATTGTCCCGGTAAATTTAATTTATTCGCGACTTCTTGTTGTTGTCGCATCATCCAGTCCAGAAGGACCTACGAGACGACTACTGCGTGACTTCTCGTTTTCCCGGAAGATGGAAGTCCAAGTGGCTCCGGCGTCAAAGGGATTAATTTAACTTTGGAGATTGTACACGCGAGATACGATACGATACACAGAGAGCATGCAATATTGGTGTGGGATGTCAAGTAGCTGAAAGAAAGGATTCTACGATAGATTGGATTAGACCGAACCGGTCTGGGAGTGAATTGGTTTGTTGATTACAATCCAAAATGAATTAGTCACTAGGATACCATAGGATGAAGTCAACTTGTTTTTCTTGTGACGAAGGCGGAAAAAAAGATCCTTTTTGCGACTCATTCATTGCATGGAGAGGATACAGGCGAGGATTATGGTCATTTGTCTTGTTCTTTTTTCTCAAGATGGACGCGGGTTATGTGTCCTCCCGAATTGCGCTCGCATAACTTGGGTAACTATCGTCCATTTATCATAAATCAAACTGAAAGTCCTTTTTAACGTCGTTAGTCGCAGTCGTTGATTTTGTCGAAGAGCATGAGTTTCAAATTCCATTTCGTTGGTCAAATTTCGGTTAATTTTCTCTTTGACGGCGCGGTTGGTTGATGTATAGCATTAATGTGTATGTGTGTGTGTGTAGGCCGGAATTGACCTTTAGTTTTTGAAAAGAGAGTCATTTGGGGATTTACTTTCCCTTCGCATTAAGGTGTCGAATGTACAAACATTGCATGACCTCCGACCGATTTACTTACAACTTTGAACTTTAGCCCGGAATTATATCATTTTCCTTTCGGCTTCGCTATAGTTGATGTTGTATAGTTCTGTGCTTTTATCGATGCCAGGACCTCTCCCTGGACTTCTGGCTTTTGCTGTTTGTTTTATGTGGCGCGGATACGGATCTGACCTTTTCAGAATCTGGATTGTTGCTTCGTCATTTTTGTACAGTCGTATTCATATCAAATTTCTTCTTGAAATATGTATTATAAATGGTGCACGGGAGTCGTTAGACAGAAGTGTTCAAAAGTCGGAAAAGTATATGAAATGCCCACGGCTAAATCCGGATTAATGATATATATATATTAAATGCATACCTATCAGTTATTCTGGAAATTTGATTTCACTTAGATAAACGTGTCGTCTTTTGTCTTGTTCTCTTTCTTACTTTTTCGATTCGATTTTGTATTTAATTTACAAGTAAATCTCTTGTTCTCTGTATTCGTTTCAGATATGAATATTTCCCGGGATTTCCTGGCGAAGAAATGTGGAATCCGAATACAAATGTCTCGGAAGATTGTCTGTATTTGAATATTTGGGCGCCGGCTAAGGCACGACTGAGACACGGACGTGGAGTAAACGGAATGGGAAATGGCGGCGGTGGTGGCGGTGAGGTAAGTCGTCCTTAATTGCCTCTCTTTAGTGGATTTTTTGTCGGTTGTTTGTTTTTGAAAACGTTTTAAAGGTCACGAAGAAATGTCAGAGAGGCACAGGCACTTGATGAAATCGGTATATTTAATTTTGTGGGAGTTCTTATTTTTGATTATAAGATTTGATACTTAAATGAGGTTATTTACATTTCAGATTGGATTGATTCAAAGAAAAATATTGTTTTACTTGAGTTGAATTATGAACATCAATAAAATAGATACCACCAAGTTAACTCATTGCCGGGCACAACGCCAAAATTTGACACGATTTGTATGTCAAATGCTCAAAATTGGACGTCTATAGACGTTCTGTCCGGGAAAGGGTTAATCGACTAAATGAGAGAGAAGGGTTTTTTTTCCGTTTGGACCGGGGCTGTGAAATTTTCGAAAGAAGTAAGCAGGCCCATTTCATGCGGTTGCTTCCCAGGACGATTCGCCCGACTTGAACACGCCTACGTACTAAAACACAGCCCATGGCCGCGCCTGAACTAGTGGGAGGACCCACGCTCTACCGGCACTCAGGCCACTAAATCGACTCATTGTACCCTTCCGTTGTGCTTAGGCGCTGTTTTGTCTGCGACTGATGCAGGATTTCGCCTCGCTCTCATCGATGAAGTAAGTACCAAGATACCTCATCCTTGACATTGAAAAGGCAGGACAGTTACATATCAAATGCAATGCTGTTTCTTCCTCTTCCTCCTACTGGCCACACTTAGCCGATAGTACCACCTTAATTTTGTGATGGTGGTAGTTTAGAGAGCAATGACATTTCACTAGATCTGTGAGGGTCTTTAGGTCCCCTTTCCTGAGATTGAGCAGGAAGAACACCACGTGTCGCATGGGTGTGGCGATAAAGGCTTTAGTCTGTCGGCAGGGATCTATGTTCTCCCAGCATCATGGATCAGCCGATCGCAGCCGACTCCCTTTTTAGGGTAAGCTTGATCACGGATGATGGTATGCCAAAAGCTTGCTCCGGACCTAGCATGGAGGTCTTTCCAGGTCCACCACCAGTGTGCGAGGATGGAGGCTGGTTTCAAGGCGTCAAACTGATGAAGTTAGCCGATGAAAGATCAGCCTCCATGTTTAAGTATGCTATTGGCAAGGCGAGAGAGGTTTGGCCTGGTGCTAAGCTGGAAGTCGTGACCAAGGACAAAATTCCATCGCGACCTACGGCTCGTGTATTGCTGCCACCATTTATATCCGACAAGGACCAAATTCTCCAAATGCTCCGTACATGCAATGTAGATATTCCAACCGGATGTATCTTCTGAACGAAGGCGGCTGGGACTGTGAAATTTTCATTAAAATGACCTCCGCGACCTAATCTACCACCCCCCATCGGTTGTTGGTCGAAAAAATAATTTTAAAATTTTTGGAAAACATTACCCCGTTTGCCCTTACTCCCCTCTTTGCATTGCAGTTTGTCTTGGGTCGCATCTTAGAACGGCTGTATCTTCCGAGCGGAGGCGGCTGGGACTGTGAAATTTTCATAAAATTACCTCCGCGACCTAATCTACCACCCCCCATCGATTTTTGGTCGAAAAAATAATTTTAAAATTTTTGGAAAATATGACCCCGTTTGCCCTTACTCCCCTCTTTGCATTGCAGTTTGTCTTGGGTCGCATCTTAGAACGGCTGTATCTTCTGAACGGAGGCGGCTGGGACTGTGAAATTTTCATTAAAATGACCTCCGCGACCTAATCTACCACCCCCCATCGATTTTTGGTCGAAAAAATAATTTTAAAATTTTTGGAAAATATGACCCCGTTTGCCCTTACTCCCCTCTTTGCATTGCAGTTTGTCTTGGGTCGCATCTTAGAACGGCTGTATCTTCTGAGCGGAGGCGGCTGGGACTGTGAAATTTTCATTAAAATTACCTCCGCGACCTAATCTACCACCCCCCATCGATTTTTGGTCGAAAAAATAATTTTAAAATTTTTGGAAAATATGACCCCGTTTGCCCTTACTCCCCTCTTTGCATTGCAGTTTGTCTTGGGTCGCATCTTAGAACGGCTGTATCTTCTGAGCGGAGGCGGCTGGGACTGTGAAATTTTCATTAAAATTACCTCCGCGACCTAATCTACCACCCCCCCCATCGATTTTTGGTCGAAAAAATAATTTTAAAATTTTTGGAAAATATGACCCCGTTTGCCCTTACTCCCCTCTTTGCATGGCAGTTTGTCTTGGGTCGCATCTTAGAACGGCTGTATCGTCGGAACGGAGGCGGCTGGGACTGTGAAATTTTCATTAAAATTACCTCCGCGACCTAATCTACCACCCCCCATCGATTTTTGGTCGAAAAAATAATTTTAAAATTTTTGGAAAATATGACCCCGTTTGCCCTTACTCCCCTCTTTGCATTGCAGTTTGTCTTGGGTCGCATCTTACAACGGCTGTATCTTCGGAACGGAGGCGGCTGGGACTGTGAAATTTTCATTAAAATTACCTCCGCGACCTAATCTACCACCCCCCATCGATTTTTGGTCGAAAAAATAATTTTAAAATTTTTGGAAAATATGACCCCGTTTGCCCTTACTCCCCTCTTTGCATTGCAGTTTGTCTTGGGTCGCATCTTAGAACGGCTGTATCTTCTGAACGGAGGCGGCTGGGACTGTGAAATTTTCATTAAACTGACCTCCGCGACCTAATCTACCACCCCCCCATCGACTTTTGGTCGAAAAAATAATTTTAAAATTTTTGGAAAATATGACCCCGTTTGCCCTTACTCCCCTCTTTGCATGGCAGTTTGTCTTGGGTCGCATCTTAGAACGGCTGTATCGTCGGAACGGAGGCGGCTGGGACTGTGAAATTTTCATTAAAATTACCTCCGCGACCTAATCTACCACCCCCCATCGATTTTTGGTCGAAAAAATAATTTTAAAATTTTTGGAAAATATGACCCCGTTTGCCCTTACTCCCCTCTTTGCATTGCAGTTTGTCTTGGGTCGCATCTTAGAACGGCTGTATCTTCTGAACGGAGGCGGCTGGGACTGTGAAATTTTCATTAAACTGACCTCCGCGACCTAATCTACCACCCCCCCCATCGATTTTTGGTCGAAAAAATAATTTTAAAATTTTTGGAAAATATGACCCCGTTTGCCCTTACTCCCCTCTTTGCATGGCAGTTTGTCTTGGGTCGCATCTTAGAACGGCTGTATCGTCGGAACGGAGGCGGCTGGGACTGTGAAATTTTCATTAAAATTACCTCCGCGACCTAATCTACCACCCCCCATCGATTTTTGGTCGAAAAAATAATTTTAAAATTTTTGGAAAATATGACCCCGTTTGCCCTTACTCCCCTCTTTGCATTGCAGTTTGTCTTGGGTCGCATCTTACAACGGCTGTATCTTCGGAACGGAGGCGGCTGGGACTGTGAAATTTTCATTAAAATTACCTCCGCGACCTAATCTACCACCCCCCATCGATTTTTGGTCGAAAAAATAATTTTAAAATTTTTGGAAAATATGACCCCGTTTGCCCTTACTCCCCTCTTTGCATTGCAGTTTGTCTTGGGTCGCATCTTAGAACGGCTGTATCTTCTGAACGGAGGCGGCTGGGACTGTGAAATTTTCATTAAACTGACCTCCGCGACCTAATCTACCACCCCCCCATCGACTTTTGGTCGAAAAAATAATTTTAAAATTTTTGGAAAATATGACCCCGTTTGCCCTTACTCCCCTCTTTGCATGGCAGTTTGTCTTGGGTCGCATCTTAGAACGGCTGTATCGTCGGAACGGAGGCGGCTGGGACTGTGAAATTTTCATTAAAATTACCTCCGCGACCTAATCTACCACCCCCCATCGATTTTTGGTCGAAAAAATAATTTTAAAATTTTTGGAAAATATGACCCCGTTTGCCCTTACTCCCCTCTTTGCATTGCAGTTTGTCTTGGGTCGCATCTTAGAACGGCTGTATCTTCTGAACGGAGGCGGCTGGGACTGTGAAATTTTCATTAAACTGACCTCCGCGACCTAATCTACCACCCCCCCCATCGATTTTTGGTCGAAAAAATAATTTTAAAATTTTTGGAAAATATGACCCCGTTTGCCCTTACTCCCCTCTTTGCATGGCAGTTTGTCTTGGGTCGCATCTTAGAACGGCTGTATCGTCGGAACGGAGGCGGCTGGGACTGTGAAATTTTCATTAAAATTACCTCCGCGACCTAATCTACCACCCCCCATCGATTTTTGGTCGAAAAAATAATTTTAAAATTTTTGGAAAATATGACCCCGTTTGCCCTTACTCCCCTCTTTGCATTGCAGTTTGTCTTGGGTCGCATCTTACAACGGCTGTATCTTCGGAACGGAGGCGGCTGGGACTGTGAAATTTTCATTAAAATTACCTCCGCGACCTAATCTACCACCCCCCATCGATTTTTGGTCGAAAAAATAATTTTAAAATTTTTGGAAAATATGACCCCGTTTGCCCTTACTCCCCTCTTTGCATTGCAGTTTGTCTTGGGTCGCATCTTAGAACGGCTGTATCTTCTGAACGGAGGCGGCTGGGACTGTGAAATTTTCATTAAACTGACCTCCGCGACCTAATCTACCACCCCCCCATCGACTTTTGGTCGAAAAAATAATTTTAAAATTTTTGGAAAATATGACCCCGTTTGCCCTTACTCCCCTCTTTGCATGGCAGTTTGTCTTGGGTCGCATCTTAGAACGGCTGTATCGTCGGAACGGAGGCGGCTGGGACTGTGAAATTTTCATTAAAATTACCTCCGCGACCTAATCTACCACCCCCCATCGATTTTTGGTCGAAAAAATAATTTTAAAATTTTTGGAAAATATGACCCCGTTTGCCCTTACTCCCCTCTTTGCATTGCAGTTTGTCTTGGGTCGCATCTTAGAACGGCTGTATCTTCTGAACGGAGGCGGCTGGGACTGTGAAATTTTCATTAAAATGACCTCCGCGACCTAATCTACCACCCCCATCGATTTTTGGTCGAAAAAATAATTTTAAAATTTTTGGAAAATATGACCCCGTTTGCCCTTACTCCCCTCTTTGCATTGCAGTTTGTCTTGGGTCGCATCTTAGAACGGCTATATCTTCTGAACGGAGGCGGCTGGGACTGTGAAATTTTCATTAAAATGACCTCCGCGACCTAATCTACCACCCCCATCGATTTTTGGTCGAAAAAATAATTTTAAAATTTTTGGAAAATATGACCCCTTTGCAGTTTGTCTTGGGTCACATCTTAGAACGGCTGTATCTTCTGAACGGAGGCGGCTGGGACTGTGAAATTTTCATTAAAATTACCTCCGCGACCTAATCTACCACCCCCCATCGATTTTTGGTCGAAAAAATAATTTTAAAATTTTTGGAAAATATGACCCCGTTTGCCCTTACTCCCCTCTTTGCATTGCAGTTTGTCTTGGGTCGCATCTTACAACGGCTGTATCTTCGGAACGGAGGCGGCTGGGACTGTGAAATTTTCATTAAAATTACCTCCGCGACCTAATCTACCACCCCCCATCGATTTTTGGTCGAAAAAATAATTTTAAAATTTTTGGAAAATATGACCCCGTTTGCCCTTACTCCCCTCTTTGCATTGCAGTTTGTCTTGGGTCGCATCTTAGAACGGCTGTATCTTCTGAACGGAGGCGGCTGGGACTGTGAAATTTTCATTAAACTGACCTCCGCGACCTAATCTACCACCCCCCCATCGACTTTTGGTCGAAAAAATAATTTTAAAATTTTTGGAAAATATGACCCCGTTTGCCCTTACTCCCCTCTTTGCATGGCAGTTTGTCTTGGGTCGCATCTTAGAACGGCTGTATCGTCGGAACGGAGGCGGCTGGGACTGTGAAATTTTCATTAAAATTACCTCCGCGACCTAATCTACCACCCCCCATCGATTTTTGGTCGAAAAAATAATTTTAAAATTTTTGGAAAATATGACCCCGTTTGCCCTTACTCCCCTCTTTGCATTGCAGTTTGTCTTGGGTCGCATCTTAGAACGGCTGTATCTTCTGAGCGGAGGCGGCTGGGACTGTGAAATTTTCATTAAAATTACCTCCGCGACCTAATCTACCACCCCCCATCGATTTTTGGTCGAAAAAATAATTTTAAAATTTTTGGAAAATATGACCCCGTTTGCCCTTACTCCCCTCTTTGCATTGCAGTTTGTCTTGGGTCGCATCTTAGAACGGCTGTATCTTCTGAGCGGAGGCGGCTGGGACTGTGAAATTTTCATTAAAATTACCTCCGCGACCTAATCTACCAGCCCCCATCGATTTTTGGTCGAAAAAATAATTTTAAAATTTTTGGAAAATATGACCCCGTTTGCCCTTACTCCCCTCTTTGCATTGCAGTTTGTCTTGGGTCGCATCTTAGAACGGCTGTATCTTCTGAACGGAGGCGGCTGGGACTGTGAAATTTTCATTAAACTGACCTCCGCCACCTAATCTACCACCCCCATCGATTTTTGGTCGTAAAAATAATTTTAAAATTTTTGGAAAATATGACCCCGTTTGCCCTTACTCCCCTCTTTGCATTGCAGTTTGTCTTGGGTCGCATCTTAGAACGGCTGTATCTTCTGAGCGGAGGCGGCTGGGACTGTGAAATTTTCATTAAAATGACCTCCGCGACCTAATATACCACCGCCCATCGATTTTTGGTCGAAAAAATAATTTTAAATTTTTTGGAAAATATGACCCCGTTTGCCCTTACTCCCCTCTTTGCATTGCAGTTTGTCTTGGGTCGCATCTTAGAACGGCTGTATCTTCTGAACGGAGGCGGCTGGCACTGTGAAATTTTCATTAAAATTACCTCCGCGACCTAATCTACCACCCCCCATCGATTTTTGGTCGAAAAAATAATTTTAAAATTTTTGGAAAATATGACCCCGTTTGCCCTTACTCCCCTCTTTGCATGGCAGTTTGTCTTGGGTCGCATCTCAGAACGGCTGTATCGTCGGAACGGAGGCGGCTGGGACTGTGAAATTTTCATTAAAATTACCTCCGCGACCTAATCTACCACCCCCCATCGATTTTTGGTCGAAAAAATAATTTTAAAATTTTTGGAAAATATGACCCCGTTTGCCCTTACTCCCCTCTTTGCATTGCAGTTTGTCTTGGGTCGCATCTTAGAACGGCTGTATCTTCTGAACGGAAGCGGCTGGGACTGTGAAATTTTCATTAAAATTACCTCCGCGACCTAATCTACCACCTCCCATCGATTTTTGGTCGAAAAAATAATTTTAAAATTGTTGGAAAAGATGACCCCGTTTGCCCTTACTCCCCTCTTTGCATTGCAGTTTGTCTTGGGTCGCATCTTAGAACGGCTGTATCTTCTGAACGGAGGCGGCTGGGACTGTGAAATTTTCATTAAAATGACCTCCGCGACCTAATCTACCACCCCCTATCGATTTTTGGTCGAAAAAATAATTTTAAAATTTTTGGAAAATATGACCCCGTTTGCCCTTACTCCCCTCTTTGCATTGCAGTTTGTCTTGGGTCGCATCTTAGAACGGCTGTATCTTCTGAGCGGAGGCGGCTGGGACTGTGAAATTTTCATTAAAATGACCTCCGCGACCTAATCTACCACCCCTCATCGATTTTTGGTCGAAAAAATAATTTTGAAATTTTTGGAAAATATGACCCCGTTTGCCCTTACTCCCCTCTTTGCATTGCAGTTTGTCTTGGGTCGCATCTTAGAACGGCTGTATCTTCTGAACGGAGGCGGCTGGGACTGTGAAATTTTCATTAAAATGACCTCCGCGACCTAATCTACCACCCCCCATCGATTTTTGGTTGAAAAAATAATCTTAAAATTTTTGGAAAATATGACCCCGTTTGCCCTTACTCCCAAAAAGGTGCTGCCGGGACGCCGGGTTCAGGAAAATGCTGACGAGGACGGGCCTCTTTGCATTGCAGTTTGTCTTGGGTCGCATCTTAGAACGGCTGTATCTTCTGAACAGAGGCGGCTGGAGCCACATCAGAGGAGAAAGAACTCCGCCCTGACAGCACCCTCTGGTACACGTTGCTTTAATGGTTTTTGATCCACTTGTATAAGGATATTCCTTAAAGTGAGCATGTTACCCATCCTGCCTATCAGCAAAGGGTCGATTCCATGCTCGTTGGCCGCATCACAGATGTTATTAAATGAGGCGTTATCGAACGCCCCTTGGATGTCGATGAATGCACCCAGTGCAAACTCTTTCTGAGCTCACTGACGAGTTTATGAAGGGCAGTTTCAGTCGATTTAACTTCCTGGGAAGGCATACATCCCTAATATACCTGTATACCAGTCTTTCGAGCGCCTTTAGGAGGAATGATGTCAGACTGATAGGCCGAAAACTCTTAGTTTAGCAAAAGGGGGTTTACTTGGCTGAGGGATAAACACCACCTTCACGTTCCGCCAGGTTATTGGAATGTAGGCATACACTAGGCATGTCCTATATACTTGTAGGCCAAGAAATTCCATTCCCTCTTTCAGGAGAGCAGGAAACATACCGTCAGGCCCTGGGGATTTGTAGCTGTCGAACGAATTTAGTGCCCACTTAACCCGTTCTAATGTAGCTATTCTGCAGATCAGAGTCTCTTCGGTGGGGACTGTTAAGGGTCTCCGTTACAGCCGTTCAAAGACGCGACCCAAGACGGCTTTCGATCCATAGAGGGGAGTATTGACGATGGGTGTCGAAAATCAGAAATTTCTATTTTTGGCAAAAGGGAAAATGTTTGAATGGGGTGACGTAGAGCACGTCTTGGCGGACTATTATGAACTGTTTCACCGGGGGTGAAATTCGATATATTCCCATGTCGATACTCGTAGTATAGCATCGCTCCCTATCAGAGAGCTGACCTAATTAACGTGAGTGGTTGGTATATCGGGAGCCGGTCGCAATCCACTGTTCGTACGTGAACTGTTAAGACTATCAAGCCCGAGTGGACGCACCAACATTGCGGTAGAGTACAGGCAAGAGTAAAACTAATGATAGCAGAGGATCTTGCACCGCACTTCTTCCACCAAATTTCAATACTCTTGAATTCCGCTGAAGAAACTGACTGATTATAGGTTCCCCTTCTCGTTTTGCATCGAACTGTAGAGGGCACCTTATAAAACATTTTTGGTTTAGCGAGTATACTGATAGGCTAAACTCTTCTGCTTCTTATTCTTCTTGAAATAGAGGCTCAATGATAAATTTACGTCACCTATCGTGGTAGGGGCCGCTATTTTAATTTAGAAGAGAAATTTTTTCAGAAACGTTACGCCACTGCGCTGGCCAAAATGGGTCCAAACTGGTTTTTGGCTAAAGTTATTCCTTTCAAACCGGCGGAGTTTATGGAATCACCGGTTTTGACATTTGATTACATTAGGCTCCAGCTTGTAATATATTTGGTAAATAGTTGGTCTATCCATGTAAGCTCGGTTGACAAGAGAGTTTTAGTGTATCACCAATGTGACCCATCGAGGTCTCTCTCTCTCTCTATTCATGGCTCTACGTTGGGCTTCGGCTGATTTTTATTATTACAACTCACATGAAGTTGTCCCTCAGTCATGTATCATCTGTCGATTAACTTGTTTGAATTTGTCAAACTCAATATTTCAGCTTGGCCGATGGGAAAGCATGCTGCCAGACCTGCCATCCCTTACAATCCGTATTGTCGCAGCTGCGAAAATATAGATGAGAGAGAAACTCTGATTCACTTTCTGTGTGACTGTCCGGGTCCGGGTCTCCGAAGCTTGGAGGATGCATCGAAGGTGAAAGTAGAGGAGCTGCTTTACTTTCTAAACAACACTGGCTGGTTGAAGGCACCTAGACATTCCTAAATTCTTCACCTAACCTTCACCATATAAGTTAACCTTCGCGGAGTTTATAGTTTCAAAACGGAACTAATTGGGCTTTTGACTTTTTTTTACCATTTTTACCAACCATAACCAATATTTCATGTTCAGCTTAATATTTTCATTTTCCATTAACTTTTCCTTGTTTGTCCACTCTTCCACAGCACTACAGTCGCGAACATTCATCCGAGAGCGAACACAATTCAGGACACGGCCAACAAAACAATACAGGACTTCCGATGCTTGTCTGGATCTATGGTGGTGGTTTTATGAGCGGAACCGCAACATTGGACTTGTACAATGCCGAGATCCTGGCTGCGGTGGGCAATGTTATCGTTGCATCCATGCAATATCGGGTCGGCGCCTTTGGTTTTCTCTATTTAGCCCCGGAACTGGATGGCTACGAAGAAGAAGCACCTGGCAATGTCGGGTTGTGGGATCAAGCGTTGGCTATACGCTGGCTCAAGGACAATGCCCGGGCATTTGGAGGCGATCCGAATCTAATCACGTTGTACGGTGAATCGGCCGGTGCCAGTTCGGTTAATTTGCATTTGTTATCGCCGGTGACACGTGGTCTGGTGAAACGGGGCGTGTTGCAGTCGGGCACGTTGAATGCACCGTGGAGTCATATGACGGGCGAGCGGGCGTTGGAAATTGGTAAAGCGCTTATCAATGATTGCAATTGCAACGCTTCGATGCTGATGGTGAGTGAAACGATTGGACTTATCCGAATTTCGAATTTTCCGTTCATTTTCACTGGCAAATTAAATTCTCATTTCAGGACTCACCATCGACGGTGATGTCGTGCATGCGAGCTGTCGATGCAAAAACAATTTCAGTACAACAATGGAACTCGTACTCTGGTATCCTCGGATTTCCGTCGGCACCAACAATAGATGGCGCTTTTATGCCGTCCGATCCAATGACCATGTTGCGTGACGCCGACTTGAAAGGTATCGATATACTTGTCGGCAGCAATAAGGACGAGGGTAAGTCTAAACATCATGACCTTCGGTTTACTTAAAATCGTTTCTCTCAAGTTTCATTGCTATAAATACACCTTGATTCCTGGAAGAGTCTTTAATGGAAAATCAACTTCATGCTCAGTCCTCGTGAGTATAATGGGTGAGCGAGTGTGTGTGTTTTCTCCGAAATTTGAAATTACGAAAATAGGAGCTGCCCATATACAAGCGAATAAAATTCCACTTGACCACTTACTCCTGAGATACCAAATCGAATGCGAGCAGTTGGCATGAGTTTGGCAAAACTGCACTTAAAGTGTTCCGCCGAATAACGAATGACCTAAATCATCGTCCCGCCCCGTTTTCGCTTTTTCTATACAGGAGCATCGTGTCGCTTGACGACACGGACTGCTTCCGTCTCATCGTCAATTCTGAGCATCAAATTCCATTTATTTTTAGAGATTTTCGCCCAAGGCCTGCAAGAAGTACTTTATTCAACAAAAAATGGCCCCTAAAAAAAGATCGAGCAGATGGAAAGAAAGGAAAGAGAATTTACGAATTTTTCGTTTTTTATTTGGATGGCTTGGCTCCCAGGTTGTTGTTTTCTCTGCTGAGTTTATGTTTTATGTTTCCTTGCTTCAGCCAACCATATTTTCGTCGGTTCACCAAATCCGCATGGATGTCGAGTGGAACACGAAACCGTATACGAACAACAGGGAAAATAAAATAAAAATACAATTATAGTCCTGAGAGAGTGTAGAATGGACGAGATATACGGAATTGTACTGTTCACAGAGTCAGGACGAAATAGAACAGGATAAGAAAATGGTTCAAGCGCATATAAGGGGAGTGTATATGTGATGTGAATGTGCAGTTGAAGTGACTGCAGTCCTAAATTAGTGGATACTTTTGCTTCTATCCGGTTGACCTAGAACCATTCATGCAAAATATCAGGACAAAAAACGCCTTGCAGATAACGGTGCGCATTCTGACAGTCACATGATGAGTCAAAGTGGTTGAATGCTCTCTCGCTCGTTTGTCGAAATGATAACATAACATAAAACTGCAAAGAAAAGCACTAGCTTTTTTATGGTTGCAATAATTAGGTATAGAGGAGAATGGACTCACGGCGTCGTTCATTTTATTTATCTCCTGTTAAGCAAAAGTACCGTTAATTATGCTCAACTTGCTCAGCTGAAGATTGTTTTCGAAGTGTTCTAATTTTATCTGCAGATGATGAAAGGAAATGGTTTGAAAATAGCGCAAAAACGGCAAGAGCTCTTGCTCGCCGTTGAGTTAATTTCAACGAAATAAATTTATTCGACAAACGGCCCGAAGCCAGCAAAAATATGTAATCAAAGCACTAAATTTGCTTTGTTGGAAATGTTGGCTTTGAGGATTTTGTGTTTTTGAAATTCGTGAGATTTTGCTAGCAAAACTAATCCAGTTTGCAGCTTTTTTTTTGGGCCATATCTACAATTAATTTCAATATCGTTGACATAATGATGGGAAGAGCACGAATACGGCGTAATTTTAAGATAAACTCGCAGATAGCTTTATAATTGTTTTAACGCTACGGTTATTACGTGAAATAACGCAAAATTGCTTTGAATTCAGCAATATCGAACATTTAGCTTTCCACCCTATACGCTTGATTTGCCTCGTGCAACTTTTTGTTCCGCTCATTCCAACTTCACGGAACTATCCAGAGAACCACGCATATATCCTTGAAAGCTGTCTCGATGAAGTGTTTTATGAAGCATCGAACTATCGAGGATTTTGCTGTAGTTCGACATGTTCGCTCTGCGATTTACTCAGTTTGTCCCACCAGAGATGCTTTCCTTGTGTCGGAATTACTGAGCGTCATGCACTCAAAGTTCAACTGGAAGAGAGCGTGGCTTGTTCTGCTATCCGCTCTCATAGGGAGAACTTTTGTGTTTCGGATATTTTCCGCTATGAGGTCGTTATATGGCGGACGGTAAGATAAGTATCGCTAGTGACGATAAGAAGAACAAGAAAATTCTTCTTGCGAGAGCTGATAGCGTAATGTTCCGAGAGCGTTTAAAATGCCAGCATAGCTTTCTACGCCTTTAGCCGAAAATGAGGTGTCATGCCAACCATGGTACTTTGTGTTTACACAGCGGTAGTGCGGCCACAAGTGGCATACGGACATGCCCGAGGGATATGCAGTCAGTCTCAAAGAATTGAGTCGCTGCAGTGTTATGGCATACGGTCATGGCAATATTCTTAGCCAGATGCCACAAGACGTAAGGAACACTGTATAGGGGTCCACTGCCTTTTGATTTCGGTGCCTCACTTATTTTGGCCAAAAATTGCAAGGAGTTCGTCGTTATAGATATCACCTCAGGAAAACGAATTCGTAGCATGCGCCGCAGGCACTGAGTTTTATGAAATTTTTCAGTTTGGTTGTAAGGTTACTATGGTCACCTCCCACGTGAAATACCCATATAAAAGCCCTGATTTTACATATCTTTCGAAGATCTGGAGTTTGGAATGTTGGAGATGTTGTGGCTTTGCCAGAGAGGGGTCAAACTGAAAAACAATGCACGGGCTTTATTTATGCGTGACTCTACATCGGCATCAGCCTCACTATCCGCTGTCACTTCGTTTCGGAGGTAGGTGGAATTCGCAGCTTTTAACATCGGTTGTCCGTAGTTATAAATTGTGTTTCACCCTCTTCGAGTCAAACGCCTTCTTTGAAGTAACTGAACATATGTGTAATACGGGAGACCATCCAATCTTCGTTTTTCCGAGTTCGGATAATTACGCGGGATGGGAAGAGGTCCTGGATCTAACACTCCTGTCAGACAACGATAAATTTAAGGTGGAACAATTGAGAGTATCAGAGCTGAGATCTTTCTCGGACCATAACTGGATACTCTTTAACATTAATGTCTCCAGGGAGATGCCGCAACCTTACAGAAATCCTAAGGCGACAAACTGGAAGAAGTCCAGGCAGATTTGTAGATCTAAATTCTCAACTGCGACAAACCCCTCGATCAGCTCCGTGGAGGAACTGTACAATGAGGTTAAGTCATTGGAAAAATCTCTGGAAGTAGCGTTCAAGGGTTCGTGTCCAGTGAAAAGGAGTAAGAAAGTTCTTCCTCCATGGTGGAACAAGTTACGGAAGCTAATTCGGGATATATTCAACATTTGCAACAAACATAAGTTCTGGCAGCCATACAAGGACTGCCTGAAAATTTAAAAAAAGCTATTAGAACCGCAAAGGTCCAAGCTTGGGACGATCTGCGGCAATCACTGGACAACGTCAAAGGGTCAGCTAGAATCGGCAAGATTTTGTCTAAAGCAAGGTCGTGTCCATCCTTGATAAAAAGAGAGGATGTCACTTGGGCGGATTCAACTGGTGAATCTCTTGAGCTTCTGATGAATACGCATTTCCCTGGGTGCAGGAGCACTTGCACGCAGAGCCCACGATTGCATAATGGAGATGAACAACAGAGTGACTTCGTTTTCTCCATGATTACTGAGGAGAAGATTACCTGGGCAATCAACAGCTTCTCCCCTTATACATCGCCAGGACCAGATGGCATACTACCGATTATGCTTCAGAAAACGCAGGATCTGGTAGTTCCACGGCTGCTGATACTTTTCAGAAGCCTTCTGCTACTCAACCACGTCCCCCAGTCGTGGCGACGGGTTCGAGTCGTTTTCATATCGAAGGTAGGCAAAACTGCACTGAATGTCATCCTGCATCTCCTACCCATCGATCTGTTTATCAACCAACTGGCAGCATGTACTGCAGTCAGACTCAAAGCGTTAAGCTGCTGGAGTGCTAGGCCATACAGCCACAGCAATATTCTAAACCAACCACCACAAGACGTACGCAACGCTGTAACGGATCTCAAAGTGCCCAAACTAAGCTTTGGGAAGAACTTTGATGTCAGATTCCCAACTAGAGGTGAATGGAAAGAGAGTGAGGTGGTCAAGGATTTTGACATCACACTCTTCACCGACGGGTCTAAAATGGATTGTGGCGTGGGTGCTGGAATCTTCTGCAGATCACTAAGTATCTCTGAATATTACCGTCTTCCTGATCATGCCAGCATTTTTCGAACAGAAATGCTTGCAATCATGAAGGCCTGTCATGCTCTCAGGCACATACAAAACAACCAGAATATCGCTATCTGCTCAGATAGTCAGGCGGCTATCATGGCTTAACAATCGGTGAAGACGACCTCCAAGGTTGTTGAAGTATGTGAGGAGGCATTAACCAGCCTTGGCATACGACAAAGAATCCCCCTACTCTGGGTACCCGGACACAGGAACATAGAGGGTAACGAGATGGCTGACGAACTAGCCAAAATGGGTGCCACTCTTGATAGCTCTCATGCGGAGCGAGTAAGATATCCACCCACTATATAAGGGCTACTAAGTCCAACTGGCGAAATCTGAGGACTTGCGTTATATCAAGGAAGATGTGGCCCTCCTACGACTGGAAAAGAACGTCTGAGATTCTAACTAAACCGCGTAGAGATATTGCCAAGCTTACTGCTGTTATCACGGGGCACTGGCCAACAGGGCTACACGCTGCCAGGCTGGGCATCCCCTACAACGCGCATTGCTGCAGCTGCGGTAATGTAAATGAGAGGAAAACCCTGATTCACTTTCTGTGTGAATGCCCGGGACTTGCCAGAACCCGGTATAGGACGCTCGGTAGGGCTTTTCTGGGAGGCTTGTAGGATGCAGCTAATGTGAAATTAGGGGAGCTACTGTACTTCCTAAATAACACTGGCTGGTTCATGACACCTCCCCACTCATAAATTCATTACCTAACCTTCATCATATACACTAGTTAAACTTCATGGAGTTTGTGGTTCAAAACGGCGCTTTATGCGCTAATTCGGCTTTGGCTAGCCTCTGCCTAGGCCGCCACTTTTACCAACCAACCAACTGAACATAACATGTAACTGGGATCTTCATTCTGCGGATTGTTCAGTTACAGTTCGGGGGGTTTTGATACACGAAAACCGCTTTCTTGATCCGGTTCAAGATTATTTTGGCCATCAGTTTGGCGACTGCTGGGAGAAGACAGATTCTACGCCAATTATTACAATCGTCGAGATTTCCTTTCTTAGGGATTTTAATGATGACGCCCTGTGCAAGACTCTTGAATCAGGGGAAACAATATTTGTCTAAAATTCCATAGGGAATGCGTCTACCCTGGCGCCTTATCAGCTTCTAATGTGTTGAAGACCTTGTTTATTTCCAGCTTGGATGGTACACCAGTATTAACTCAGGCCATTTCCGGAAGCCTTACGGTTTCCGATAAAGCTGGACTTGAAGGGCCAAAGTTGTTTGTGAGGACCTCCAAGAAATGCTCTCTCTATTGGCACAATTGTTGTTTGTCTGTGTGTGACTTTTTCTTTTACAGGATGCTCGCTCTAGGAGGTTGTCACCACGGTAACCTAACATATCTATAACTTTTTCAGAAATCCTTGTTTGGAACGTAGGGGACCTCTGACTGCTGATATTCTGCGGTTATTTTTCCAAGGTAACTAAAGAAGACGTAGAAAGCTTTTTAAAAACAGCTGAACGAAGAGAAATTGTTAAGAGCCTCACAAAATTTATTCCCGGGTTTCTAAAACAATATTTTTCGTCATTAACCAGGCGAATGGACATCATTTTAAGCATTCATTTGAGCTTATAGGCAGTTTTCAACTGCTCAACTCATTCCCGACTTCACTCTATTACGCGGCTCTATTCGAAATCGTCAAAATCAAATTGTCCATAAAACCGCACTCCATTGAATCCCTATTACACCTGTTACCCTCGAAAAAACCAACAACATCTTCATGCTCAAAACTTGGAACATATCCTTGAAATCACCCGCGCCAACTTTTCAAATTTTCTTCCAGCCGACTGGTTGCCTCCATTATATCCTTCCGTTTATTCCATACGAACGATGCGATGCCTGCAAGTGAGCGCCTAAGCATAGAAAATGTTCCGGTAGGAAATGAAATTATTAGCTCTGCCCTAGGTTCGGGGAAACCCTCTTTTGGCTTTGGCTTTGACTCAAATTCAGCGAAGAGCCCCACCACGCACATACTGCAAAAACATTATCTACAATAGACACACGCTGCTGTATCCTTCTCGAGACTTCTTCATCTGCTGAAGTTGAATTAACTTTTCGGCTTTTGTGCTCGTGCTGTGTTGTGTTCCCCCTCCTTAGACCTCAGACATACGATTGTCAATTGCGAATCCTGATGGGAATCAGGTTTGGCGGTGGCAGCAACAAAATGTATCCATATCCAGTGAAGTGAACTCAACTTCTTGGCTCAACTCAACTGCGGATGGCTTGTTAAATAGATAAAAGATATACTCTCTAGTCTAGTCGGATGCCTCCTGTTGTATAGTTTTGCCAACAGTTGTTGCTCTTTCACGTTAGACACTAGTGGTGTACAGCACAATTCATTCGTATTATATGAAATGAAGTGTATTCTATCTCTAAATTGGCTCTGGTATGGCGGAAAAGCTTAGAAAGCCGCCACACGGCAAAAAGAGCACAGAGCAACTTGCTCATTTGACCCCGAGACTATTGAAAAATCTTATCACGATTTCAAAAAGAAAGTTTTCATATTGCCCGGTTCCAATGTGTCTACGTGGGAATAGACGAGAGGGTACACTGTTTGTACGTAGGTATACGGCCAGGATCTAGAGTCGGAGCTCACGGTGATTCTTTTTTATTAATTTCCAGGACGAAACAACATTGGATTTTATTATTTGCTAGCTGTTGCTCGTTTTATGAGAAAATGTGCGGTGAATTAAATTAGGTAATTTCTGGAGTGGTAATGTGGAAATTTCGAGTGTCTGCCGGGAGAGTGGATTTTGGCCGGGGCGCAAATTGTGTATGTGTAGGCGAAAGTTGAGCTTTGATTTTCTATGGTCTGATTTTGGAGGGGGAGTATAGCTAGATGATGGTAAAGTGATAGAAAGGAGACAAGGAAAACTGCAACCATTAAGCATACATTTGGATGAAGGGACAGAATGTGTCTGCCAGGAGTTGACCTAAAAGCTAGGGACCAGCAGTAGTTTTTAATTGGCTAACTTAGTCGGTTGGCTCGCGGCTCGGTTGAAATCTCAATCAAACTACTTTTTAAGGCCCCGAGTACTGCAACCTCAAAGGTGGCCAAGCTGCGTCCTATTTCAAAAAGACGCGTTCGACTTTCCCGTTCGACTCAGGATGATACATATGTGGTCGTCCTCGATTTCTTGTATCCTGCTAGTTCCAGGAATCTGCGGAAAAGGGCGCGTATTCGAATTGTGAACCTGGATCAGTGACGATTGTTTTCGGTGAACTGAAACGAGACACCCATGTAGAGTAGAATGCATTTGCGACCGTTTCTGGCCACCTCGTGAGCCGGTCTATCATTGTGAGCAAGTACCTGAAACCGTTTGTAGGAGATCGTGGCCCACGTGGCCATTAAAGTTCATCGGCTGGTTGCGTACATACCTGGTAATTTTGGCACGTTGGCATTGCTGACATTAACTGGCCCAAGATTTTGCATCTATGTCCATGCCTGGCCATACAAATTTTCTTCGCAGTTGACGACTCGTAGACTTTCCACCTGGCTCTGCAGGGTTATGCACCAAGTTGAAAATGGTCTTCCTGAGACCTGCTGGGATATAGGGTGGAATCCGCTTTTGCGATACATCGCAGTACAAGCATGAATCTGAAGAACTTAACAGCCAAATCGATTGCCAACGCGATCGTATGCGCTGTAACGTATCTGTGCAGACGTGAACTTTTTTGAATAAAAATCGAGTGGCCGCCATTCACCACGGGCAAGCTGCTCAAGTACAGCCGCAAGGGAAGATGTGTTGAGGACGCGCTTCTGTTTGTTCAGGCGGCAGTCAAGACCAGTGGTGCCGATCGGGTCCTTGGAATCTTCATAGATTTCAAGGGCGCGTTCGACAACCTACCGTGGAGTGCCGTCCTACACAAACTCGAGGCAGCTGGCTGCCCGGAAATAGCTATTTTCGGGACAGAGAGGCTCTGGTTGTGGGGTGAGTGCCGTTGTCAGACATAGGGCGTGGCGAGGATGCCCGCAGGGCTCCATCATTGGCCCATTTGTGTGGAATTATGTGATGGATGACCTGCTGGCATCCTTGCAACGCGCATGTAAATGTTTTGCTTACGCCGACGACCTCCTCCTTCTGGTGGAGGGAAAATCGCGACGGGAGCTTGAGAAAAAGGGTTCCCAACTTATGGACATTGTTCATGAGTGGGGTACCCGGGTGGGTGTTGAAGTCTCAACCCGAAAATCGGCGGCAATGTTGCTGAAAAGCTAATTTTCGTCGAGCCGGCCCCCGATTGTTCGGATGGGTAGAGTTGCTCTCAAATATGTGACGCAAGTCAGATATTTGTGAGTAACTTACGGCGAACGATTGAGTCTTCTGCCCCACTACGTGCGGTTGAAGGCACGACTGCTCTGCGTGGTTGGTACGCTGAGACGTGTTCTGCGTCGTGACTGGGGGCTAGGTAGACGCGCAGTCCGTGCGATCTACAGCTCGCTCTTTGTAGCGTGTGCTTCGTTTGGGGCTGCAGCTCTCATGGACTGGGCGTCATCTGCCCGGGGAAGTCGACAGTTGAACACGGTTCAGCGTATCATCATGTACGCTTGCATACCTGTATGTCGTACAGTTTCCACTGACGCCATGCAGGTATTGATGGGGGTCCCTCCGCTGGATTTGGAGGTAGTCCGACGTGGGACTATCTTCCATATCAGGAAGGGTTTGCCGTTGCCGCAGTCTGCGCTTGTTGACGGGGTGAGTGTGTCCGGGAGACCTCAGAGACGTGTCTCTGAGCTCCTGGATGACTGTGTCCTATCTAGATGGCAATCTGGATGGGACCAGTCCATCTGCGGTAGGGTTACATACCGAGTACCTTGGGGATGTCCGTGCGGCAGCCGGAAACGTAGACTTGGATTTTAACCTAAGTCTAGGCTTCCTGATAACTGGACATGGATCACTGAACCAGAAACTGCACCAGTTCAACCTGGTGAGGGATGCCTCGTGTCCATGTTGTGGCGCGGTTTCTGAGGACTGGCTTCATGTCCTGGTTATCTGCCCAAGGTACTCGGATGTACGTAGCCTAGACCTATTCGAGGTCCTCCTGAATAATGGAGTCGCAGATGTCACAAAGTGTTTGACCAGTAAGGAGCGTGTCATTTCCGTGAATGTGTTTGCTTCTGAAGCATTCAGACGACGGACGTTGCAGGTCACAGAGTTCGGTTGAGTGGTAGCCAATTCATATTAATGTCCGGCGTAAGAATTTCGGAGTTTTTCGTCTGGCTTAGGGTGTAGGTTAGCTTACAACAGACAGGTTGCACGGGTGTCGCACAAGCCCCGGGGAACTCACTGCCTTCAGTGACCCCCGAGCGACAAAGAGGTTGGCCCTCCCAGTGGGAGTATCGTGCTGGCTGTGGTTTCACGAATAGCGTGGAGTTGCGCTCTATTCAAGCGGGTGCCGGGACCCTAGAACGGCAGAGGCAGCCCTAGCATCTAGCAGTATGTTACTGTTACCTCCACACTGCTGGAGTGGGTGCCTGATTGACGTCACAAATTCAATCCGTTGGCCTATTCGTGGCCTGTCTGGTAAGTCTAACGACAGGTACGGACTTAAAACCCCCTCGGACATCTGCTCGAGTACAGCACCTGCGGCTGTATGAGAGGCGTCCCTAGAAACGGGTAAAGACACATTGGTGGTCAACTGTTTACTTT
>OX454421.1:83916946-83952144 GCA_949715475.1 Microchrysa polita | reverse complement strand
CCTGGTTGTTTCACCAAAATGTAGCTCTGAATACGCTCTACATCGACTTTTTCAAAACCCACTTTCGAAAATTTTCACTTGGAAACACAAAATTGCCCATATCTCCGTAGATATTGATCCTAGGGCAGTCAAATTTGGCCTGAAATTTCAGTTACCTTTAGGCGGCTGTATCTCGGAAACGGTGATAGCTAGGACCCTGGTTGTTTCACCAAAATGTAGCTCTGAATACGCTCTACATCGACTTTTTCAAAACCCACTTTCGAAAATTTTCACTTGGAAACACAAAATTGCGCATATCTCCGTAGATATTGATCCTAGGGCAGTCAAATTTGGCCTGAAATTTCAGTTACCTTTAGGCGGCTGTATCTCGGAAACGGTGATAGCTAGGACCCTGGTTGTTTCACCAAAATGTAGCTCTGAATACGCTCTACATCGACTTTTTCAAAACCCACTTTCGAAAATTTTCACTTGGAAACACAAAATTGCCCATATCTCCGTAGATATTGATCCTAGGGCAGTCAAATTTGGCCTGAAATTTCAGTTACCTTTAGGCGGCTGTATCTCGGAAACGGTGATAGCTAGGACCCTGGTTGTTTCACCAAAATGTAGCTCTGAATACGCTCTACATCGACTTTTTCAAAACCCACTTTCGAAAATTTTCACTTGGAAACACAAAATTGCGCATATCTCCGTAGATATTGATCCTAGGGCAGTCAAATTTGGCCTGAAATTTCAGTTACCTTTAGGCGGCTGTATCTCGGAAACGGTGATAGCTAGGACCCTGGTTGTTTCACCAAAATGTAGCTCTGAATACGCTCTACATCGACTTTTTCAAAACCCACTTTCGAAAATTTTCACTTGGAAACACAAAATTGCGCATATCTCCGTAGATATTGATCCTAGGGCAGTCAAATTTGGCCTGAAATTTCAGTTACCTTTAGGCGGCTGTATCTCGGAAACGGTGATAGCTAGGACCCTGGTTGTTTCACCAAAATGTAGCTCTGAATACGCTCTACATCGACTTTTTCAAAACCCACTTTCGAAAATTTTCACTTGGAAACACAAAATTGCGCATATCTCCGTAGATATTGATCCTAGGGCAGTCAAATTTGGCCTGAAATTTCAGTTACCTTTAGGCGGCTGTATCTCGGAAACGGTGATAGCTAGGACCCTGGTTGTTTCACCAAAATGTAGCTCTGAATACGCTCTACATCGACTTTTTCAAAACCCACTTTCGAAAATTTTCACTTGGAAACACAAAATTGCGCATATCTCCGTAGATATTGATCCTAGGGCAGTCAAATTTGGCCTGAAATTTCAGTTACCTTTAGGCGGCTGTATCTCGGAAACGGTGATAGCTAGGACCCTGGTTGTTTCACCAAAATGTAGCTCTGAATACGCTCTACATCGACTTTTTCAAAACCCACTTTCGAAAATTTTCACTTGGAAACACAAAATTGCGCATATCTCCGTAGATATTGATCCTAGGGCAGTCAAATTTGGCCTGAAATTTCAGTTACCTTTAGGCGGCTGTATTTCGGAAACGGTGATAGCTAGGACCCTGGTTGTTTCACCAAAATGTAGCTCTGAATACGCTCTACATCGACTTTTTCAAAACCCACTTTCGAAAATTTTCACTTGGAAACACAAAATTGCGCATATCTCCGTAGATATTGATCCTAGGGCAGTCAAATTTGGCCTGAAATTTCAGTTACCTTTAGGCGGCTGTATCTCGGAAACGGTGATAGCTAGGACCCTGGTTGTTTCACCAAAATGTAGCTCTGAATACGCTCTACATCGACTTTTTCAAAACCCACTTTCGAAAATTTTCACTTGGAAACACAAAATTGCGCATATCTCCGTAGATATTGATCCTAGGGCAGTCAAATTTGGCCTGAAATTTCAGTTACCTTTAGGCGGCTGTATCTCGGAAACGGTGATAGCTAGGACCCTGGTTGTTTCACCAAAATGTAGCTCTGAATACGCTCTACATCGACTTTTTCAAAACCCACTTTCGAAAATTTTCACTTGGAAACACAAAATTGCGCATATCTCCGTAGATATTGATCCTAGGGCAGTCAAATTAGGCCTGAAATTTCAGTTACCTTTAGGCGGCTGTATTTCGGAAACGGTGATAGCTAGGACCCTGGTTGTTTCACCAAAATGTAGCTCTGAATACGCTCTACATCGACTTTTTCAAAACCCACTTTCGAAAATTTTCACTTGGAAACACAAAATTGCGCATATCTCCGTAGATATTGATCCTAGGGCAGTCAAATTTGGCCTGAAATTTCAGTTACCTTTAGGCGGCTGTATCTCGGAAACGGTGATAGCTAGGACCCTGGTTGTTTCACCAAAATGTAGCTCTGAATACGCTCTACATCGACTTTTTCAAAACCCACTTTCGAAAATTTTCACTTGGAAACACAAAATTGCCCATATCTCCGTAGATATTGATCCTAGGGCAGTCAAATTTGGCCTGAAATTTCAGTTACCTTTAGGCGGCTGTATCTCGGAAACGGTGATAGCTAGGACCCTGGTTGTTTCACCAAAATGTAGCTCTGAATACGCTCTACATCGACTTTTTCAAAACCCACTTTCGAAAATTTTCACTTGGAAACACAAAATTGCGCATATCTCCGTAGATATTGATCCTAGGGCAGTCAAATTTGGCCTGAAATTTCAGTTACCTTTAGGCGGCTGTATCTCGGAAACGGTGATAGCTAGGACCCTGGTTGTTTCACCAAAATGTAGCTCTGAATACGCTCTACATCGACTTTTTCAAAACCCACTTTCGAAAATTTTCACTTGGAAACACAAAATTGCCCATAGTTCCGTAGATATTGATCCTAGGGCAGTCAAATTTGGCCTGAAATTTCAGTTACCTTTAGGCGGCTGTATCTCGGAAACGGTGATAGCTAGGACCCTGGTTGTTTCACCAAAATGTGGCTCTGAATACGCTCTACATCGACTTTTTCAAAACCCACTTTCGAAAATTTTCACTTGGAAACACAAAATTGCCCATATCTCCGTAGATATTGATCCTAGGGCAGTCAAATTTGGCCTGAAATTTCAGTTACCTTTAGGCGGCTGTATCTCGGAAACGGTGATAGCTAGGACCCTGGTTGTTTCACCAAAATGTAGCTCTGAATACGCTCTACATCGACTTTTTCAAAACCCACTTTCGAAAATTTTCACTTGGAAACACAAAATTGCCCATATCTCCGTAGATATTGATCCTAGGGCAGTCAAATTTGGCCTGCAATTTCAGTTACCTTTAGGCGGCTGTATCTCGGAAACGGTGATAGCTAGGACCCTGGTTGTTTCACCAAAATGTAGCTCTGAATACGCTCTACATCGACTTTTTCAAAACCCACTTTCGAAAATTTTCACTTGGAAACACAAAATTGCCCATATCTCCGTAGATATTGATCCTAGGGCAGTCAAATTTGGCCTGCAATTTCAGTTACCTTTAGGCGGCTGTATCTCGGAAACGGTGATAGCTAGGACCCTGGTTGTTTCACCAAAATGTAGCTCTGAATACGCTCTACATCGACTTTTTCAAAACCCACTTTCGAAAATTTTCACTTGGAAACACAAAATTGCCCATATCTCCGTAGGTATTGATCCTAGGGCAGTCAAATTTGGCCTGAAATTTCAGTTACCTTTAGGCGGCTGTATCTCGGAAACGGTGATAGCTAGGACCCTGGTTGTTTCACCAAAATGTAGCTCTGAATACGCTCTACATCGACTTTTTCAAAACCCACTTTCGAAAATTTTCACTTGGAAACACAAAATTGCCCATATCTCCGTAGATATTGATCCTAGGGCAGTCAAATTTGGCCTGCAATTTCAGTTACCTTTAGGCGGCTGTATCTCGGAAACGGTGATAGCTAGGACCCTGGTTGTTTCACCAAAATGTAGCTCTGAATACGCTCTACATCGACTTTTTCAAAACCCACTTTCGAAAATTTTCACTTGGAAACACAAAATTGCCCATATCTCCGTAGATATTGATCCTAGGGCAGTCAAATTTGGCCTGCAATTTCAGTTACCTTTAGGCGGCTGTATCTCGGAAACGGTGATAGCTAGGACCCTGGTTGTTTCACCAAAATGTAGCTCTGAATACGCTCTACATCGACTTTTTCAAAACCCACTTTCGAAAATTTTCACTTGGAAACACAAAATTGCCCATATCTCCGTAGATATTGATCCTAGGGCAGTCAAATTTGGCCTGAAATTTCAGTTACCTTTAGGCGGCTGTATCTCGGAAACGGTGATAGCTAGGACCCTGGTTGTTTCACCAAAATGTGCTCTGAATACGCTCTACATCGACTTTTTCAAAACCCACTTTCGAAAATTTTCACTTGGAAACACAAAATTGCCCATATCTCCGTAGATATTGATCCTAGGGCAGTCAAATTTGGCCTGAAATTTCAGTTACCTTTAGGCGGCTGTATCTCGGAAACGGTGATAGCTAGGACCCTGGTTGTTTCACCAAAATGTAGCTCTGAATACGCTCTACATCGACTTTTTCAAAACCCACTTTCGAAAATTTTCACTTGGAAACACAAAATTGCCCATATCTCCGTAGATATTGATCCTAGGGCAGTCAAATTTGGCCTGAAATTTCAGTTACCTTTAGGCGGCTGTATCTCGGAAACGGTGATAGCTAGGACCCTGGTTGTTTCACCAAAATGTAGCTCTGAATACGCTCTACATCGACTTTTTCAAAACCCACTTTCGAAAATTTTCACTTGGAAACACAAAATTGCGCATATCTCCGTAGATATTGATCCTAGGGCAGTCAAATTTGGCCTGAAATTTCAGTTACCTTTAGGCGGCTGTATCTCGGAAACGGTGATAGCTAGGACCCTGGTTGTTTCACCAAAATGTAGCTCTGAATACGCTCTACATCGACTTTTTCAAAACCCACTTTCGAAAATTTTCACTTGGAAACACAAAATTGCGCATATCTCCGTAGATATTGATCCTAGGGCAGTCAAATTTGGCCTGAAATTTCAGTTACCTTTAGGCGGCTGTATCTCGGAAACGGTGATAGCTAGGACCCTGGTTGTTTCACCAAAATGTAGCTCTGAATACGCTCTACATCGACTTTTTCAAAACCCACTTTCGAAAATTTTCACTTGGAAACACAAAATTGCCCATATCTCCGTAGATATTGATCCTAGGGCAGTCAAATTTGGCCTGAAATTTCAGTTACCTTTAGGCGGCTGTATCTCGGAAACGGTGATAGCTAGGACCCTGGTTGTTTCACCAAAATGTAGCTCTGAATACGCTCTACATCGACTTTTTCAAAACCCACTTTCGAAAATTTTCACTTGGAAACACAAAATTGCCCATATCTCCGTAGATATTGATCCTAGGGCAGTCAAATTTGGCCTGAAATTTCAGTTACCTTTAGGCGGCTGTATCTCGGAAACGGTGATAGCTAGGACCCTGGTTGTTTCACCAAAATGTAGCTCTGAATACGCTCTACATCGACTTTTTAAAAACCCACTTTCGAAAATTTTCACTTGGAAACACAAAATTGCCCATATCTCCGTAGATATTGATCCTAGGGCAGTCAAATTTGGCCTGAAATTTCAGTTACCTTTAGGCGGCTGTATCTCGGAAACGGTGATAGCTAGGACCCTGGTTGTTTCACCAAAATGTGGCTCTGAATACGCTCTACATCGACTTTTTCAAAACCCACTTTCGAAAATTTTCACTTGGAAACACAAAATTGCCCATATCTCCGTAGATATTGATCCTAGGGCAGTCAAATTTGGCCTGAAATTTCAGTTACCTTTAGGCGGCTGTATCTCGGAAACGGTGATAGCTAGGACCCTGGTTGTTTCACCAAAATGTAGCTCTGAATACGCTCTACATCGACTTTTTCAAAACCCACTTTCGAAAATTTTCACTTGGAAACACAAAATTGCCCATATCTCCGTAGATATTGATCCTAGGGCAGTCAAATTTGGCCTGAAATTTCAGTTACCTTTAGGCGGCTGTATCTCGGAAACGGTGATAGCTAGGACCCTGGTTGTTTCACCAAAATGTAGCTCTGAATACGCTCTACATCGACTTTTTCAAAACCCACTTTCGAAAATTTTCACTTGGAAACACAAAATTGCCCATATCTCCGTAGATATTGATCCTAGGGCAGTCAAATTTGGCCTGAAATTTCAGTTACCTTTAGGCGGCTGTATCTCGGAAACGGTGACAGCTAGGACCCTGGTTGTTTCACCAAAATGTAGCTCTGAATACGCTCTACATCGACTTTTTCAAAACCCACTTTCGAAAATTTTCACTTGGAAACACAAAATTGCCCATATCTCCGTAGATATTGATCCTAGGGCAGTCAAATTTGGCCTGAAATTTCAGTTACCTTTAGGCGGCTGTATCTCGGAAACGGTGACAGCTAGGACCCTGGTTGTTTCACCAAAATGTAGCTCTGAATACGCTCTACATCGACTTTTTCAAAACCCACTTTCGAAAATTTTCACTTGGAAACACAAAATTGCCCATATCTCCGTAGATATTGATCCTAGGGCAGTCAAATTTGGCCTGCAATTTCAGTTACCTTTAGGCGGCTGTATCTCGGAAACGGTGACAGCTAGGACCCTGGTTGTTTCACCAAAATGTAGCTCTGAATACGCTCTACATCGACTTTTTCAAAACCCACTTTCGAAAATTTTCACTTGGAAACACAAAATTGCCCATATCTCCGTAGATATTGATCCTAGGGCAGTCAAATTTGGCCTGAAATTTCAGTTACCTTTAGGCGGCTGTATCTCGGAAACGGTGATAGCTAGGACCCTGGTTGTTTCACCAAAATGTAGCTCTGAATACGCTCTACATCGACTTTTTCAAACCCACTTTCGAAAATTTTCACTTGGAAACACAAAATTGCCCATATCTCCGTAGATATTGATCCTAGGGCAGTCAAATTTGGCCTGCAATTTCAGTTACCTTTAGGCGGCTGTATCTCGGAAACGGTGACAGCTAGGACCCTGGTTGTTTCACCAAAATGTAGCTCTGAATACGCTCTACATCGACTTTTCAAAACCCACTTTCGAAAATTTTCACTTGGAAACACAAAATTGCCCATATCTCCGTAGATATTGATCCTAGGGCAGTCAAATTTGGCCTGCAATTTCAGTTACCTTTAGGCGGCTGTATCTCGGAAACGGTGACAGCTAGGACCCTGGTTGTTTCACCAAAATGTAGCTCTGAATACGCTCTACATCGACTTTTTCAAAACCCACTTTCGAAAATTTTCACTTGGAAACACAAAATTGCCCATATCTCCGTAGATATTGATCCTAGGGCAGTCAAATTTGGCCTGAAATTTCAGTTACCTTTAGGCGGCTGTATGTCGGAAACGGTGATAGCTAGGACCCTGGTTGTTTCACCAAAATGTAGCTCTGAATACGCTCTACATCGACTTTTTCAAAACCCACTTTCGAAAATTTTCACTTGGAAACACAAAATTTGCCCATATCTCCGTAGATATTGATCCTAGGGCAGTCAAATTTGGCCTGAAATTTCAGTTACCTTTAGGCGGCTGTATCTCGGAAACGGTGATAGCTAGGACCCTGGTTGTTTCACCAAAATGTAGCTCTGAATACGCTCTACATCGACTTTTTCAAAACCCACTTTCGAAAATTTTCACTTGGAAACACAAAATTGCGCATATCTCCGTAGATATTGATCCTAGGGCAGTCAAATTTGGCCTGAAATTTCAGTTACCTTTAGGCGGCTGTATCTCGGAAACGGTGATAGCTAGGACCCTGGTTGTTTCACCAAAATGTAGCTCTGAATACGCTCTACATCGACTTTTTCAAAACCCACTTTCGAAAATTTTCACTTGGAAACACAAAATTGCCCATATCTCCGTAGATATTGATCCTAGGGCAGTCAAATTTGGCCTGAAATTTCAGTTACCTTTAGGCGGCTGTATCTCGGAAACGGTGATAGCTAGGACCCTGGTTGTTTCACCAAAATGTAGCTCTGAATACGCTCTACATCGACTTTTTCAAAACCCACTTTCGAAAATTTTCACTTGGAAACACAAAATTGCCCATATCTCCGTAGATATTGATCCTAGGGCAGTCAAATTTGGCCTGAAATTTCAGTTACCTTTAGGCGGCTGTATCTCGGAAACGGTGATAGCTAGGACCCTGGTTGTTTCACCAAAATGTAGCTCTGAATACGCTCTACATCGACTTTTTCAAAACCCACTTTCGAAAATTTTCACTTGGAAACACAAAATTGCCCATATCTCCGTAGACATTGATCCTAGGGCAGTCAAATTTGGCCTGAAATTTCAGTTACCTTTAGGCGGCTGTATCTCGGAAACGGTGATAGCTAGGACCCTGGTTGTTTCACCAAAATGTAGCTCTGAATACGCTCTACATCGACTTTTTCAAAACCCACTTTCGAAAATTTTCACTTGGAAACACAAAATTGCCCATATCTCCGTAGATATTGATCCTAGGGCAGTCAAATTTGGCCTGAAATTTCAGTTACCTTTAGGCGGCTGTATCTCGGAAACGGTGATAGCTAGGACCCTGGTTGTTTCACCAAAATGTAGCTCTGAATACGCTCTACATCGACTTTTTCAAAACCCACTTTCGAAAATTTTCACTTGGAAACACAAAATTGCCCATATCTCCGTAGATATTGATCCTAGGGCAGTCAAATTTGGCCTGAAATTTCAGTTACCTTTAGGCGGCTGTATCTCGGAAACGGTGATAGCTAGGACCCTGGTTGTTTCACCAAAATGTAGCTCTGAATACGCTCTACATCGACTTTTTCAAAACCCACTTTCGAAAATTTTCACTTGGAAACACAAAATTGCCCATATCTCCGTAGATATTGATCCTAGGGCAGTCAAATTTGGCCTGCAATTTCAGTTACCTTTAGGCGGCTGTATCTCGGAAACGGTGATAGCTAGGACCCTGGTTGTTTCACCAAAATGTAGCTCTGAATACGCTCTACATCGACTTTTTCAAAACCCACTTTCGAAAATTTTCACTTGGAAACACAAAATTGCCCATATCTCCGTAGATATTGATCCTAGGGCAGTCAAATTTGGCCTGAAATTTCAGTTACCTTTAGGCGGCTGTATCTCGGAAACGGTGATAGCTAGGACCCTGGTTGTTTCACCAAAATGTAGCTCTGAATACGCTCTACATCGACTTTTTCAAAACCCACTTTCGAAAATTTTCACTTGGAAACACAAAATTGCCCATATCTCCGTAGATATTGATCCTAGGGCAGTCAAATTTGGCCTGCAATTTCAGTTACCTTTAGGCGGCTGTATCTCGGAAACGGTGATAGCTAGGACCCTGGTTGTTTCACCAAAATGTAGCTCTGAATACGCTCTACATCGACTTTTTCAAAACCCACTTTCGAAAATTTTCACTTGGAAACACAAAATTGCCCATATCTCCGTAGATATTGATCCTAGGGCAGTCAAATTTGGCCTGCAATTTCAGTTACCTTTAGGCGGCTGTATCTCGGAAACGGTGACAGCTAGGACCCTGGTTGTTTCACCAAAATGTAGCTCTGAATACGCTCTACATCGACTTTTTCAAAACCCACTTTCGAAAATTTTCACTTGGAAACACAAAATTGCCCATATCTCCGTAGATATTGATCCTAGGGCAGTCAAATGTGGCCTAAAATTTCAGTTACCTTTAGGCGGCTGTATCTCGGAAACGGTGATAGCTAGGACCCTGGTTGTTTCACTAAAATGTAGCTCTGAATACGCTCTACATCGACTTTTTCAAAACCCACTTTCGAAAATTTTCACTTGGAAACACAAAATTGCCCATATCTCCGTAGATATTGATCCTAGGGCAGTCAAATTTGGCCTGCAACTTCAGTTACCTTTAGGCGGCTGTATCTCGGAAACGGTGATAGCTAGGACCCTGGTTGTTTCACCAAAATGTAGCTCTGAATACGCTCTACATCGACTTTTTCAAAACCCACTTTCGAAAATTTTCACTTGGAAACACAAAATTGCCCATATCTCCGTAGATATTGATCCTAGGGCAGTCAAATTTGGCCTGAAATTTCAGTTACCTTTAGGCGGCTGTATCTCGGAAACGGTGATAGCTAGGACCCTGGTTGTTTCACCAAAATGTAGCTCTGAATACGCTCTACATCGACTTTTTCAAAACCCACTTTCGAAAATTTTCACTTGGAAACACAAAATTGCCCATATCTCCGTAGATATTGATCCTAGGGCAGTCAAATTTGGCCTGAAATTTCAGTTACCTTTAGGCGGCTGTATCTCGGAAACGGTGATAGCTAGGACCCTGGTTGTTTCACCAAAATATAGCTCTGAATACGCTCTACATCGACTTTTTCAAAACCCACTTTCGAAAATTTTCACTTGGAAACACAAAATTGCCCATATCTCCGTAGATATTGATCCTAGGGCAGTCAAATTTGGCCTAAAATTTCAGTTACCTTTAGGCGGCTGTATCTCGGAAACGGTGATAGATATTGATCCTAGGGCAGTCAAATGTGGCCTGAAATTTCAGTTACCTTTAGGCGGCTGTATCTCGGAAACGGTGATAGCTAGGACCCTGGTTGTTTCACCAAAATATAGCTCTGAATACGCTCTACATCGACTTTTTCAAAACCCACTTTCGAAAATTTTCACTTGGAAACACAAAATTGCCCATATCTCCGTAGATATTGATCCTAGGGCAGTCAAATTTGGCCTGAAATTTCAGTTACCTTTAGGCGGCTGTATCTCGGAAACGGTGATAGCTAGGACCCTGGTTGTTTCACCAAAATGTAGCTCTGAATACGCTCTACATCGACTTTTTCAAAACCCACTTTCGAAAATTTTCACTTGGAAACACAAAATTGCCCATATCTCCGTAGATATTGATCCTAGGGCAGTCAAATTTGGCCTGCAACTTCAGTTACCTTTAGGCGGCTGTATCTCGGAAACGGTGATAGCTAGGACCCTGGTTGTTTCACCAAAATGTAGCTCTGAATACGCTCTACATCGACTTTTTCAAAACCCACTTTCGAAAATTTTCACTTGGAAACACAAAATTGCCCATATCTCCGTAGATATTGATCCTAGGGCAGTCAAATTTGGCCTGAAATTTCAGTTACCTTTAGGCGGCTGTATCTCGGAAACGGTGATAGATATTGATCCTAGGGCAGTCAAATGTGGCCTAAAATTTCAGTTACCTTTAGGCGGCTGTATCTCGGAAACGGTGATAGATATTGATCCTAGGGCAGTCAAATGTGGCCTAAAATTTCAGTTACCTTTAGGCGGCTGTATCTCGGAAACGGTGATAGCTAGGACCCTGGTTGTTTCACCAAAATGTAGCTCTGAATACGCTCTACATCGACTTTTTCAAAACCCACTTTCGAAAATTTTCACTTGGAAACACAAAATTGCCCATATCTCCGTAGATATTGATCCTAGGGCAGTCAAATTTGGCCTGAAATTTCAGTTACCTTTAGGCGGCTGTATCTCGGAAACGGTGATAGCTAGGACCCTGGTTGTTTCACCAAAATGTAGCTCTGAATACGCTCTACATCGACTTTTTCAAAACCCACTTTCGAAAATTTTCACTTGGAAACACAAAATTGCCCATATCTCCGTAGATATTGATCCTAGGGCAGTCAAATTTGGCCTGAAATTTCAGTTACCTTTAGGCGGCTGTATCTCGGAAACGGTGATAGCTAGGACCCTGGTTGTTTCACCAAAATGTAGCTCTGAATACGCTCTACATCGACTTTTTCAAAACCCACTTTCGAAAATTTTCACTTGGAAACACAAAATTGCCCATATCTCCGTAGATATTGATCCTAGGGCAGTCAAATTTGGCCTGAAATCTCAGTTACCTTTAGGCGGCTGTATCTCGGAAACGGTGATAGCTAGGACCCTGGTTGTTTCACCAAAATGTAGCTCTGAATACGCTCTACATCGACTTTTTCAAAACCCACTTTCGAAAATTTTCACTTGGAAACACAAAATTGCCCATATCTCCGTAGATATTGATCCTAGGGCAGTCAAATTTGGCCTGAAATTTCAGTTACCTTTAGGCGGCTGTATCTCGGAAACGGTGATAGCTAGGACCCTGGTTGTTTCACCAAAATGTAGCTCTGAATACGCTCTACATCGACTTTTTCAAAACCCACTTTCGAAAATTTTCACTTGGAAACACAAAATTGCCCATATCTCCGTAGATATTGATCCTAGGGCAGTCAAATTTGGCCTGAAATTTCAGTTACCTTTAGGCTGCTGTATCTCGGAAACGGTGATAGCTAGGACCCTGGTTGTTTCACCAAAATGTAGCTCTGAATACGCTCTACATCGACTTTTTCAAAACCCACTTTCGAAAATTTTCACTTGGAAACACAAAATTGCCCATATCTCCGTAGATATTGATCCTAGGGCAGTCAAATTTGGCCTGAAATTTCAGTTTCCTTTAGGCGGCTGTATCTCGGAAACGGTGATAGCTAGGACCCTGGTTGTTTCACCAAAATGTAGCTGATTTGAAATACTTCAAATCATTAATATTCGTAAAAATAAAAAAATCCAAAAACAGACAAATGTGAGGCGAAATCGGTCCGTTACACAACGTATTGACAATGTTGGCCCGGCCAACAAACAGAATAAAGAAACACTTTCATCCACGGGTCATCTTGGTACATCTTCTTCTCACATCGGTCATCGGGGTTTTCGCTAATCGCTGATTAGGCTGGCTGCTTCGGCTGACGCCACTGATGCGGCTTCTTCACCTGCTTCAATCCCACTTCGCTATCTTCTTTATCCAGAAGTAAAACCCTTCTACCTGGGGTACACAGCTTCTGGTGAAAACGTTAACAGGTATTCTGGTAGAAAGCGTAGGGGGAAACAACAACCTCCTAGCTGTCACAGAGGGGGAGCAACTCCGGATCGGAACGCCACGCCTCTACTAACGTCTCAGAGAGGGGAGACACCACAACCTCTCTAAGATACAAACAACACGGAGAGGGGAGATACCACAACCTCTCAAACACAAAACACGAAGAGGGGAGACACCACAACCTCTTCAAACATCAACTCAACATGGAGAGGGGAGACACCACAACCTCTCCAAAACGTAAACTCTGTGCAAAGAGGGGGAACATCGCAACCTCTCGAGTTTACCACAAATAGAAAGGGGAGACACTACAACCTTTCTACAAATACAACGCTGAGAGCGAGACGACCACAACCTCTCAACAACTCAATCGAAGGGGACCAACTCCGAGGAGCACACACGGCTCTAAGCAACTAACAGAGAGGGAAGACACCACAACTTCTCAATAGAACAAATTCCAGCGCGGAAAGGGGGAAACCGCAACCTTTCCAAATACAAGGATGTGTTTTTTGACAATTTTGGCGGCAATTTTCCGAAAACCAAATGTAGAGTTTACCATGGCGAACCGGTTAAAAACTTAAATTTTTCTGATATAAAAAGTTCACCTTCACGAATTCGTCTTTCAATAGAACAGAATTCTCCTATCGACCTGGATTCATTTAACTTGTACAGATAACTATTTTTAGCCAACTCTGAGTTCTGATAAAGTTTTACTTAAGGAAGAAAAGGACATTTCGTCCTTACTAATACAAAAGATCGCTTCCCAACAAAATGGACTTTTTGTAAGCGGGAAACTGCATAGTTCTAGCTTAATGCCATCGTTTATACTTCAATATCTCTGTTTTAATACTATTTGCAATTTTCAGGGTATTTGCTGGCACAACAGTTATAGCCAATTATCTTCTCATGATAACATGGACTCCAGCATCCGTATCAATTATGGAAAGAATCCCATTTTCATTGGAAAATTGCATGTCGGCGAAAATTTCACAAAAATTACACAAGTCAATTAGCCGATTAGGAAAATACGCAGAAGACTTAATTATAAATGCAGTAGTTAAATTATCGATATTGTGGATCGTACTCTTAGGTAAGTGGACTGATTCATGCCATAAGACTTTATCCTCCTCCAAATTTTTCCCGTTATCCGTTACAGGTCTATTAGGAATACTTAGCATGACCGTAGTTTTATATTGGCCTAGTATACAGCTTCCCGACACACCCGATTTCCAACTGTTCGACTCGAAACATCCGTTCGAGCTGTATGACATGAAATTCAGGGATAAATTTTGGTTTGAAAAATCAATAACGGTATGTAACTGATAAAGATTCCTCCTCAAGTTTTCAATTTTTTACGAATTTTCTCTCCAGTCTGTAGATAATTACAATCTCCCGTTACGATTTGTATGGGGCGTATTGCCGACGGACAATGGAAACTATTTTGATCCATTCTCGCGTGGAGATTTGTATTTTGACAATAATTTTGATATGTCGTCGACTGAATCGCAAATTTGGCTTCTCGACTTCTGTCGCAAAATCAAGCATCAGGAATTCTATCAGTACTCGTTCGGCGGTGGCATTTTAATGCCGAATTGTTTCATTGAAAATTTCGTAGCATGGATGAATCGCGAGTAAGTACATACAGAAATATAACCGCGATTTAGATCAACACTGTGCACCGTGGTACAAATTTCTTTTCTACTTTCAGATGTTTTGAACCGATGGACAAAACCAATCGAACGCCATGTTGTAAAACGTCCGAATTTCCCTACGATGCGGACGTGTTTGAACAATGCCTTCTATTGAGTTTGACATCGCTCTATTCAACGCCTCGTGAATTTTTCACGCCTGGCGTTGCCGGACCGAAATTTCAACGGCCCGATTCGACATTGAACGAAACATTTGCACAGGAAATGCGAGCACTGATTGTGGAGTATGAAAGTAACGTGCCGTATACGCTCGTCTATTCGGATGTGGGGACATTTGTTTCGGATGTGGAGAAATGGTTTCGGAACGAGTTGAAAACAGCGCCAGTTGGATTGCAAGGTGGGTGGTTTACCAGCGAGCTGGCATTTTACGATCTGCAGGATACGTTGTCCAAGGGGACGGTTGTTTCGATTTTAATATCAATGTCGGTGTCGTTGTTGGTGTTGCTGTTTGTCACGCTCAACGTGTTGGTGAGCTTTTATGCAGTCATTACGATGACTTTCAGCATTTTTACAACTATTGCTATTCTAATACTACTTGGATGGAAACTGAATGTTTTGGAGAGTATATCAATCAGCACGGCAATCGGACTGGTGGTTGATTACAGTCTACACTACAGTGTGCACTATCGGCTTTCGTCGAGCGGTAACAGGGAGTCTGCAACAATGTTTGCAATGACACGCATGCTGGGTCCAACAGCAATGGCGGCTCTAACAACAGGAGCAGCCGGCGCTTTTATGATGTTTTCAAACATATTGCCGTACATCCAAATCGGAGTGTTTCTGGTAATCGTTATATCGGTCAGTTGGATTTATTCAACTCTGTTTTTGATGAGCCTGCTGAACGTCATAGGACCGCAATATGGTTTCATGCAATTCAATTATCCAATGATTGGCAAGCAGCGTAAGAAGAAATTGAATGGCACGGACTTTCGAGAAAGGTAATTTAAAAAAAAAATTCAAACCAACAAGTGTTTCTAATCAAATTTCTTCTGCACAGAAAAAAGAATGCCGTCGCATGTGAACAACTCCTCACGCCAACCAGTTCGGCCGTCGGCGAGCTAATCAATTCGGAAACGCACGAACTCGATTCACTAACATCAAATTCCGTGGTCGTAACCAAGCCAACATTGAATTTGCCTGAAATACCTCAAGCTTCCGACTACGAGCGTGTATTCAGTCGTATTGCATCGCTGTCTAAAGAATATCGAAGCCCATCTACCGGTAGTGCAGTGACTGTCGTTCTTGTGGACGATCATGACCCCAAAATGTAGCGAGAGTAGAGAAAGGCTATAGCTAGACATTATTATGTACTTTGGAAATTTTGATCTCAAACGCAGATCGTCGCCCTAAACCTTTTTGGGATCGTTTGACGATCGAACAAAAAATAAGTAGAAAGTATTGATGAAATCACGTTTTTTTCGTGAACGCAACATAAGCTCAACATTTTGATAAGATATTATATATATGTAAATGTATATGTACTTGATATAGTGGAACACACTATTTTAATTGTGTATGTGTAGTAAAATTTGGATGGAATTGTAAAGATATGTGGACAGAAGAAGACTACTTATGACAAAGTGTTATTTGCCAATATATACTGAACAGTATTATTTTACATAGACGATTGTGAAGTGTTGCAAAGAGAGACGAAATTATTTAAAACAATGAAACTATATATATGTATTTGTATTTTTAAGATGACAAAAGACAAACAAAATTATAAGGCCTAGGTAGTTGAATTGCATAGGGCAATAGTATTAAAATTTCATGTTAGTGTATAATGATTGACAAAACAAAAAAGAAGTGTCGTCAACTTAATTGTTTACTGTGATACATTCTAGTATATTGATGACAAAGGATACAAATTGAAAGTATAAAAAAATGCGTTTAGTGTTCTATATGATAATCAATTTGATGGTAGAATAAAAGTATATAAAAACGTTAAAAAGATTTTGTTCTCTTCTACATATATGCTCTGGAAGGGTCCTTCGTCATCCTGGAAGAGGGAGATCGTTCTGACCTTCCAGTACAGACTCTACAGAGGAACCAATAGAGAGCCCACTATATCCGTTCGTTAGTAAGATCTCCATGAACATGAGGAGAGCAAAGAGATCCTAACAAACTTTAAGACGGCCCACTGGAGAATCCAGTTCACCATACGGAGCACTGCCATATATAGATCTTAAAATCACCAGGAAACAGCAGTTTGTTTACTAAACAGGTAAATCCACACAATCCGCGCTACACGCCCTTGCAGGATAAATCGAAAGGACCTTTGAGGCCAAAAATATCGCGCTTGCTGCTTTCTTGGGCATTGCAGGAGCATTCAACAATACTGCCATGGATGCAATTGAAAGAGCACTAAGAAATAAGATGGTAGAAAATATGACTATAGGATGGATGAGCAGTATGCTTTCCTCCAGAAAAGTCGTCTGCCAAATCAACGAAAAAACTCTCCTTGCTGAGGTTACTAGAGGCTGCCCACAAGGTGGTGTACTTTCGCCCCTCCTGTATGGTGCCTGGTTGCTGACGACCTTTTGTGGAAGCTCACATCTAATGACTTCTCCGTACAGGGATATGTCGACGATGTGGTTATAGTGGTCAAGAGTTTGTTTGAGGCAATACTACCAGATTTACTCGAACCAGCACTGAACAAAGTTCAAGAATGGTGTGATAGGAACGGGCTCCGAGTCAACCCATCCAAAGCGATCATCATACCTCAGACACCCGATAATGTACAACACCCCTCTACCAATTGGGAGTCAAGTCAAATACCTCGGGGTGATTCTCGAGAGTAAACTTTATTGGAAAAAGCATGTCGAACCGGCGCGGCTGAAAAATGCTATCAGAGCCCTTTGGATAAGCAAAAAATTTGTACGGAAAACGTGGGGTATGAAACCCTCCATTATGCTCTGGATTTACAGAGCAATAGTTAGACTAACCCTAAGCTACGGTGCTGTGGTCTGGTGGAAGAGAGCCCTGACTACGGAGGGTAAGTCCGAGTTAGGCAAGGTATAGAAACTAGCATGCCTCATTACCACCGGTGCACTCCGATCTTGCCCTAGCATCGGTCTAGAGGTGTTACTACACCTACACCCAATCGACATTCAGGCCGAAACCGAGGCAAAACTAGCACTGGCACGACTCATTGCGGCCGATGCCAATCTGAAGCTTACTAAGAGGCAGCAGCCAACATGCCTCAACAACATCACTATCGCCAACATGCCTTCCGACCACCTTGCAAAGGAGATCTCATACAGCCGCTGTTTCCAGGCTGAAACATGGAGCAGAGAGGAGTGGCACTGTGGGTGCAGCCTAGTGAACTTAGACTAGGCTGCAGCCACAGACCATAAAATGGTTTACTGACGGCTCTAAAACAACCGAAGTTTCAGGACCGGGTGTGTTTGGGGCATCACACCACTCAGAAGTGGCAGACGTGCACGCAATAGCAACCTGCGCCGACCTCTGTCTACGTGCCAACTACGTAAAAAAAAACGAATAGGAATCTGTTCAGCCAAGCGGCTATTAAGTCACTCACTAAGTACACCGTCATGTCAAGACTTGTTCAATGCTGCCTGAAGGCGCTGAACAAACTAGGCGTTTGCACTCTTCTGGGTTCCAGGCCATATGGGCATCACAGGGAACGAGCAGGCTGATGAGCTGGCACGCACAACCGCATCATCCCAATTCTGCGGACCAGAACCCTTTTGTAGCATCTCTACCTGTATAGAAAAGAGGCTAATCAAATACCAGGAACGACATAAGGCATCCGAGCACTGGGACAAACTACAGACAATCTAAACTGTTCCTACTCGTAGCAGGATATTCCCATAAAAGAGCGGCTGAGCTGCTTCAGCTAAGCAGAAATAAAGTACGTACCATTTGTGGGACTCTTACAGGTCACTCTTGCCTGAGATCACGAGCTGTCGATTCTGTGAAGAGAATGACGAGACCTCAATCCACATTCTGTGCGAGTGCGATGCTCTGGTCCAACGCCGCTGGACTGGATACAACTTGGAGTGGGCTATCCAGACACGGACGACATAGCTTCGACTTCAATTAGCACGATCCTTTCTTCGCACGATCAACCTTGACCGAACGTCAGAGTCCTGCTCATCTGCAACTATCGCGATAGCACAATAGGCCATTGGCCTAAGGGTTCACGCCCCCACATAATCTAATCTAAGATTCCATACGAACGAAAACAGAAGGCATACCGGAAAATCAGCCAGATTCCTTTCCAGCTTTATGCTCATCGAGTGCTGATTGGTAAAAATTTTAACTGGTTATCGATGTAGCCTTTTTATCGCGATGAACTTGAGAACGTCAATCTAGATTGGAATTCAAGAAATTCCCAAGGAGATTAAAACATAAAAACCTTTATGAACGAATTGAGTGGACGGATTGGTGTTTGAGTTGTTAAGAATTGCGACTGAGGAAGATTTTACACAAAAAAAATGCGTGAATATCGCTCTGTCCTTTTTGTCAGATAGCCACACAATTATTTTACTAGACAAAACACGTTATTTAAATTTCAGATTACATAGATCAGATAGAACTGCGGTCTGTGTTGTGCTACTAAGTCATTTGTGGAAAAATATCCTCCGGATGAACCACTACGTTACTTGATGAATCCAAAAGGTAATCTAAGGACAGTATACGCCCTTCGGGTTTAATTTAAGCCCCTTATAGTATGTACGTAAATATCGGTAATCGCACGGAGTACTACTGAGTGAGATGAACTGAGATTCAGCTTCTCGAAATATGCCTCTATTGTGATGAAACCAGGGTGTGCTAAGAAGCAGACTCTGAGTAAAATAATCTTGTTGGTGAATTCTGGGCAATTGCTCAGTTAGCTAGGTCAGGGTCAGCTTCTTGAAAATGTATCTGTCTCCTGAGATTCTTAAGGACTAGTTGAGGTTACGATACAATAACACAGTGCCTTCCTTCGGGTGTTTTGTTTGCTTTACTAAAAACGAAAATTTTGATGTTTGTCCTTAAACACAACTTTCAGAGAGAACCGTACACTTAACAATTTTGTTGCAAAGGCAAAAAACACCAGCTTAAGAGCAATTTTATTGGCATGCAAGCTAAAATTAAGTAACGGCTTTAATCTGGCAATTTATGGAGTTGCAGTCAGTATAATGGTTGAAATACATTTCCCGCGTCAGCATCAGCATCAACAGAGGCATCGGCATCGGCATCAGCAGAAAAATTTCAATTTAGAACACACGCATTTGCCTTTGATGACCCACATTGACAGCAGCAGCAGCGACAGAAGCATGTCAGCTGGTGTTACGAAAAGGGACCACATCAAGAGTATCTACATCCGAGGCATCTTGTCCATAGACCAACCAATCACCGAAAAGCTCGAAGACCGACAAATGGATTGGTATTGCCATGTTCAACGGCGTCCGCCAGAGAACCCCGCAAAGAAAGCGATATCAATGGAAGTTCCACTTGATGGACCCAAGGCCAGAGGCAGACCGAAGAACACCTGGATGCGTCAAATGAAAAAGCAACAACAACACATTGGTCTCGGCGATGACACGATCCAAGATAGAGCTGCCTGTAGAAATATACTGAGATATTATCGCCAAAACGGGCGATGTGCCTACACCGCGGGTCGAGCAACGCGAAGCCATGAAGCGGTATAAAGAACGAGGCAAGGAAGAAGAAGAAGCAGCGGCAGAAGCATTTTTTCTGCTTTTGTTGTCAATGTGGGTCATCAAAGGCAAATGCGTGTGTTCTAAATTGTTCTGCTGATGCCGATGCCTCTGCCGATGCTGACGCGGGAAATGTATTTCAACCATAACGCCCTTGATTTTATTACCATTAATATGATTATTTTTACCGAAAATAAATTTCAGCTTTCACGTAGTTTTCCTTCTATGAAATGCTACCCAAAATGCCGCCCGGCGACCGCCCGGCTTGCTCCTCCCTAGAGCCCCTTATCACGAAGTACGCATCGCCGAACTTCCTTGGCTTTTGAACTATACAGGAGCTCAATGTCGTGACGATTTGCGTTTGTTGGCGATGCAAGACGCACCCTGAGCTCTTTCCGATCGACAATCCCTTGCCAGGTTGAGTCAGACATCCAAGGCTTTGACCGACAAACTGGATTTGGAATATATCGTCCGTGTCCAGATAGGCCACTCCAAATTGTATCCAGCGGGGTTGGGCCACAGCATCACACTCGCACGGGACGTGGATTGAGGTCTCGTAATCTTCTTCACACAATCGACAGCTCGCGTTTTGTAAGAGCCTCATTGTGCGCAGATGTGATCTCAGGCAGGAGTGGCCTGTAACAATCCTACATGTGGTACGTACTTTATTTCTACTTAGCTGTAGCAGCTCAGCCGCTCTTTTATGGAAGTATCCTGCAATTAAAATTTTGGATTGCCTGAGCATAGGTAATTTGTCCCAGTGCTTAAATGCGTTAAGTCGTCTTAATCACAGTCCGGTGTCGTTCAACAGATTTTATGGCACCTCTTGTGTTTAAACATAGTGCCTCCTATGTCGAGGCGATTGAAGTTGCAGAATTCTACAAACCTCTACCCATTATCATTCTGGTTACCCATACCGTGTGTCCCCATCACGTCCCTCAGTCCATGGTTATCCGCACCAACCTTTGCATTCAAGTCCCTAATTGTCATTACCATAACAATGTCGCCTTTAGGTATTTTGCACTGGACAGTGTAAAGTTGTTTGTAATTTCGTATTGAATCACACAGTTTTAGAACACTTTGGAATTTGTTGCATTTTTTAATGACATTTTAACCCTCGGATGGTTCAGGTAAATTTTACATACGTAAATGGTTCAGTGGGGTCTGACAGACCCCAAGGCAAAAATCGCTCTAAAACTTAAATTTTTGCTTTTTTGCCACATTTGTTTGAGCTAGAAGTAACTTTGAAGCCTTTTGATTAAGTGGTATATTAAAAAAGTGGAATTCGGACAGTAGCTTTTAGTATGTGGAAGGAAAAATTAGGTGGTGTCAAATTTGAGGGTAATTTGAACTTATCACAAATAAATCAATATAAAAACTAAAATTTTAGCAACATTTTATTTTCAGTAGTCAAAACGTATTTAATACTAATTAACAAAGATAAGTACGTCAAGATTTTTCAGCTAAGGTTAATATTTTTTCTTAAATGGGGATCCAAAGTTAGTCAATATTTAGACCATTCTTCTTCACAGCTTTCTCCTCGATGGTCTTCGAAAATTGGCTTTTTGCACTCGTTGCAATTGTATTTTGTCTTCCGATCATTTGGTCGTGGGCTTAGAAAACATCTTTATCTTTTTGGGGGACCATCTGATCCCATTGGGGGACCTGGAGCATTAGCCCCATAGGGGGGGGGGGGGGTGCAAGCTGAATAATGCACAAAATATCTTCAATACTTTGCGCTGTGCTTCGGCGAATATTGCCCGATGATTTCCTCCTTCTTAGAAGAGGTTCGACAAGTGTATAGCCAAGTTCGCTGAGGAAGCTTTATGATTATGTAAAATACCCACCTAATTCTTACGCTCATAAAAGTCATAAATTTATGTCCTGACTTAAAAAAAACATAAGGTAATAACACAATATTGAAAGGAGATCCTCATAAATGAAAACCAGGTAAAAAAACGGCATAATTTTAAGTGAATTGAGTAAAAAATTTAAAACCCCCTAATTTAAAACACCCTAATTTTTCATTTCTTTCAAAATTAACATTTCTAATTTCCCAAATGTACTCTAATTACAAAGTTTCAACACTTCCCGACTATTATTATTACATTTTATCGTTTTCCAAATAACATACTTTGGAAATTTCCCACAAAACGAAAAATGTACTTTTGTAAAAAAGACATACGTAAATGGTTCGTGGGGTCTGACAGACCCCAGAGCAATTTCAAAGTGCTATAACTTATTAACAAAATCACAAATTCAAACAAATGCATGCTTAAATGAACGCATGTGACACATACTTGAATTACATATGCATAAAATACCATTCAACAAGTTTTTCTATAAAAAATGTAAGATTTAAATTTCTCTGGGGTCTGTCAGACCCCACTGAACCATCCGAGGGTTAAGCCGCCGACACAGGCCCCACAAATTCAATTGCCGAACAATTTTGTACAAATTTCAACGAACGTCGTACCAAATGGGAAGATCACAAAAGGAGTTTTCCGTTGAAAACTTGCAAAAACTTATCACTCGGCACGGAACGGATTGTCCACACACACCGGTGACCAGGAGCAAGCAAACAACCGCGCGTTTATACACCTTTTCGTGTATTCAACTCTTGAGAAATAGGGCGAAGGGAAACTTATCTCCAACACGTCCTCGGAGAGCGAGGGCTGGTAGAAAACGACTCGGACGCGGTGGCTGGTGGAACTGCATAGGAGGCGGCGGCCCCCATTCGAAAAATGCGCCGCTTTATATAACCCCGGGCGGTGCATTTCTGCTGGTGTGCGTGTCTTGATCTTCGTGCACGATGGTTCATACATACACTGAAAAAAATGGTTTAGACTTTTATCTAAACTGAAGTAGTTGACTTAAATTTAGATAGTTTTACCAAAGAAATAGCTAATTTCTCTAATCTTCGTAGCTGAAAATACGCAAGATTAGAAGAAAAAGTTTAGTCAATTCTTCCACAAAAGTTGTTGATTGTACTATTCAAATATAAAATTTAACTACAAACAATCGTTCTTTTTTCTTCCAACACAATTTAGCTATCCAATATTTAACAATTTATAGATAATGAATAGCTGTCTTTACAAATGAATTAATTGAATTTGCAATATAGTAGATGTTTCAACTAATGACGAATAGAAAAATTATCCATATCTTCGTAACTGTTTCAACTACATAGAATCATAAGCTGAAAATCAACGCGAACTTTAGATGAATTCGACTATTTCTTTAGATAACCATTCTAATTTTTTTTCTCTGTGTATACAGGCATTCGATTATTGTTGGTACACCTTGAAAACTTTCAATATGCGAATCCCGGTATGTTAACGGCATGTGCGAAGATCAAGTGGACTGCGAGAGTAGTTGTGAGTGGGGATGTCTGCAGCATCGGCACCCACACTCACGTATCGTGCACACTATTGTGTGGTCTTCAGAAGTATATTTCCTTGCGTGTGTGTGTGTGTGCTCGACTGATTGTAGCGTTTCAGTACTACTTTTTGGGTGACTAAAAAGTATATTTTAAAACGGTCTTTCTCACAACCAATATTTTTTTTAGAGAAAACACGAACATTAGAAAATTTGCTCTTGAAGGCACACGAATGTGTGCACTATATTACAGCCTAGTAAACGTTGCGTTAGCATAATTAAAATTTCAGATGTGCAAGTTGCTGGCATACACATCCCTATCACTTTAGTCGCCTTATACGACAAGCCGGGAAAACTGTGGTGAATTCTATCCCCTCACCACAGGTGCTTACTCGGATAATGCGGGAAAGAACCGCCTCGCGGAGAAACACAGGAAATAGCCCGAGTCGATACAGCTTACGAAGCTCCTCCTGCGTAGCTAAGGGTCCGGAGTTTTGCCACAACTGGAAAAGATATAGGAATCGGTCGGAGCCTTTCAACCAAAATCTTTCCTCTTACGGAAAGGTCAACGAAACGGATACTCAAAAAAAATTTAAAAATTAGAAATTCCGTAAATAGTTGACAGTCGATCAGCCAGACACAATGCTAAATACACAAAAACACAATTTTTTTTATTTTATATCATCAGCACATGTAATAAGTTTTATGATCACAAAAAAAAAGTATTCGAGGAAACTTATACGTAAAACTTACTTTATATAAATGTCTTAGGCTGCACACACACTCACACGGAGAAACCACGGATTCCGAAACCAACGAAACTCTATATAAAAAAAATGACAACTGGGCAAGTTGTCATTTATATGAAAATTTGTTGGATTCGGAATCAATGGATTCGCCGTGTATGTGCGGCCTTGCATACTCATATTCTCTCTAGTCACACTAATCATTTCTACATTATTTACTTTCGAGTATTTTCGGATTAGCGACACGAAAGACGTGAGGCACCATGCCGGCCAGGGTTGTAAACAATTCCTCAGATATTTCACGAGGCAGTAGTAATTGAAGAGTGCTGAAAGTACAGAATAATTTTTGGCATTTAGTTTCCTACAATTCATCGGTGGCAATTCCAGGACATGCTATTTATTTATTTATGATTTCAAAATTACCTCAACTCAGCTCCACCCCAGCTTGCTGATTCAATCATGAAACCTTTAGCACACTTAAAGACAAGTTCAGCTCGTCGCATACACCACGATACAGTCATGTCCTGCAAAAAAAATGTAAATGCCTCAATTTATTATAAAATCGGTTGGAACTCATTTTATACAAACCTCGGACATTTCATGCCTTAACAAAGCCGGTATAGTGAGCATAGTCACATCATGCTTACTGGCCGTCTTTAGAATATTCCTTAAACCTAAAATCACTGGATGACGGGAATTTATGTCGCCCGGACTATTGAACGGTTCATCCGAAATTAAATGAAAAATCACATGCGACTGCGACAAATTGGAATGTTTTGTTATGAAGAAATCGCCAGTTTTCAGCTTATTTATTGATTTCTTATCATTTGACGAAGCGTCTTGGGAGTTGAGTGTGTTCACTTCGGTTTGGATTTTTTCCAGTTGATCGTCAATCTGAAAGAATGTGTTTGGTCATATAAGATCAGTTGGAACAAAATATAAAAATTAAAATCGCATTGCAGTTGGCTGATTGGTACCCGTTCTGTCAAAAGAATGGGAAGGAGACAGGTCTAGGATCAGGGATCAGGTAAAAGTCTATTTCAACAAAACTAAAATGGAGTAGAACCGATCAATTGACGATTGACTATTCCACGCCCAACTTACTTGTTCAAAATGAAACTCTGTCGACATATTAGCATTCTTCACGATCTTCTTGTTCGCCTGGACTTGCCCGGATGGCGTCAAAACAACAACACCGCACAGGGAACTTGAATACAGTCCCAGAGCCATATTGAGACCTCCCAAACTGAAAAAATAAAAACATTCGAAAAAATATTAACCAATAAAAAAACCGTCCTGACCTTTCATCGGCATGCAGCGGACTACACAAATCCGTGACATCAGCACTCAATATTCGAATATTGTGCATATGCTTTAGCTGTGATCCCAAATGAATCGTGAAACTCTCCTCCATTGATGGCGTTTGAGTGACAAACATTGACGAACGATTCCCTAGGGGTGTCGCCACTGGTGACGATTGAAACACTTTACTAACTTGCCCGGTAATCCATTCACGATATTCGTTACGTTGATGCGAACGAATTGCTTCCAATTCAGATTCGAATTTCTTTCGAACGAAATTTTGTGTAGTGTACTGATGGGCGAGGAGTTTATTGATGTCCTAATAATTATAAAAGCAGCAAATTTAATAAATTAAATGAGACAATTTTGATTTAATTTGTACTTCAGATGTTGTAGAGATATCCAATTGATTGATATTCATATCCATTTCCTCTTGTTGTTCGGAATTCAAGGCTTCTACTTCGGCGTCCATTCGGTTGATCATCTCGCCGACTTTTTTAGCATATCCTTTTTCCTTGACTAGAATTTCGGGGAGTGATGACGAGTGCACAAGCCTGAAAAGTCGGGGAAATTTTGAATGCTTATACGTGTATGTTCCGAGGGACTACAAATCACATCTCGCTTGCATCATTTTATTCTAGCTCCATTTTTTCTAACAGTTTTAATGCCTTAAGTGTAGAAATCTAGGGTTAATTTTGACTCGATTCTTGCATTATTTATATAAATTTTACCAAAATGCAGAGCATAAGGGGCAGCTTAAATGAATTCGAGATAAAATTAACCCTAGTTTCCCGCGCTTAAGAAATTGTACAGATCGCTGCAGTGCCCACGTATTCCTTGTGTCCCCAAGATGGACGTAACTGGGCAGTCTACGAGGCTCGAATGAAGGAAGCGTTCGATCGCTTTGCCTTAGTCGAGTTCTCATTGGCTCCCCTAAATGTTAAGTGTAATTTGGTGGTCGAGTCTATGGCTGCCGTAAATGACGAGGTGCTTCGGGTCCACCGCACGGTGGAAGGCAGTCACGTCAGATGGTGGACTAGGGACTTAAGCGTCAAGAAGTATGAGGTAGCTCGCCTTCGAAGACACTTACAGTGAGCCAGAGCACGCCATCATGTTGATCTGCTTGACTATAGTTCCTCCGACCGGCGGGCTATTTTCGAGTATCGCGATATGATGGCAAAGCGTAAAACTGATCATTGGCAACGCTTTGTCAGTGCGTCTTCCAACGATCCTTGGGGTAACGCCTATAGGGTCTGCCAACTTCAATCTAAAAGTAGGATTCCTCATCACTGGTACGGATCGCTTAAAGCATGCCTTCATACACGCAATCAAGCTGATGATACTTTAGTGTCCCATATGTGCGACCATCTCGGCGAAGATTGGATGCATGTACATGTACGTTGAGAGGCTTTTTGTAACAAGGGTTAGAGGTTGTTGTGCAGACTTCCAGAATTTAGAGCTCTTCTTGAATGGGTGAGCTTCTGTTGGCGTACCCATTACCTCATCTACACCTACATCCGAGTCTGAGGCGGCTTCTTTCGGTCTTCGTGTTTGGGTTTATTTTTACTTGTTTACTGATTGGATTCCCTCGATTAGCTAGGGAAATAAAGGTCCACTACACCAGAGCCCCGCATGGTAATGCTGATGTATTCGTTTGCTTCGTTAGTGATGTCCATTTGCGCCCCAGGACATCTTCCCCCAATGGGCAGGGGTCGCATAACACCCCGGGGATTTAGGACGATTTTTATGTGTAGCATCGCGCCCATTTGATCATATATACGTGAACGAGGGTAACGATTGGATAGGAGATTCGTTCACGCATATATGATCGAATGTGCACGACGCCGAGCAGAGTTTACTCTCGTGCCCGTTTAAGTTCTTTCCTATACGGAAACATTCAAATCATCTAGCCGTTGGGCGCGAGGACTACGTATAGATAAAAAACTGTGAAACTACACTTTCCAGAGTGATTTTCTTTTGACATGTATATGTCTTTGCGGAGGCTATCTGAGAAATACTGGGTGTCGCTCCGTGAAAAAGCGTCACGAAAACTGTAACGAAAACGTTTAACGCTTCAAATCGATCTTCCCGTATTTCGATCTTCACCAAATTTGGTATACATTATCCTTTGATCGCTCTGACTCAGAATCGACAATCACGATTTCGATAAGTTGCGGGAATAGCGGTAAATTCGCCATTGAAGCGAATGAAAATTCATCTTTCAATTGGTTCTCCTGGCTCTCCCCGTGGATCGATGTCGACGAAACTCGGATTGAAGTTAAGTGGTGCGATCCTTAATATTTGGGTGCCAGCACTTCTTAAAAGGAAGATGTCCTTGGACACAAAATGTCCTTTTTACCGTGAGAATGCATTATAGACGCTATGTATAAGGATATGGATATCAGAATACAGAATCCGTTGCGACGAGTCTTGTAAAATGACGACAAGTTGATTTTGAGTTTTGTTAAAAAGGCCATTTTTCTAGCATAGGAAACATAGTATGGGCATTATGGGTGTCGTTCGAAAGGTGATATTTGAGGCACTGTATGTGATCGGTTTCAAAATATATATATTTTTTTTTTAAAACCGATGTCCCAGGGGGGTTTGAACCATGGTCCAAACCGTCGTCAATACCTTCCAAAAAGTCATCAACGACCACCAAACCGCCTTGACCACACTGCGCTTTATCAGTACGAATAACTTTAGTGATCATCATCTGGTATATATTCATCACTAGAGCCCGGATTCTCGTGCAGTTGCACGTTAATGCACGAAATTGCACGTTTTAGGGTTTTTGAATTTAAACGTACCTTTTCATTTTTTTAGTTTCATTGGTTGTACAGCCACTGAACGTTGAATGTTGAAATGCATCAGTATGTAACAGTGGTTGTACAGTACGTACAATGGTTTTGGAGCCACTGTACCTTGAATTGAATGTTGAAAAGAAACAGTGTGAAGAGTTTGCAAACATTTTTAGCAGTGAAATTTAATTCAACCAATAATGCCCGTCACCGCACCGGAAATCATTGATTCGTTGGACATTTCTTTCTCTCCATTCAGCAATATGTAAACGCTCTGCAAAATGTTCGAACATGATCATGTGATGATTCTGTAGTCGGTGTAGCCTGGTTGGGTATCCGCCAGGTTTGGTGAGTAGGGCAATGTGTTCGAGTCCCCACAGCAACATATATTTTTTTTTCTCTTATTAGTGTCCAAAACAATTTTTTTAACTTGGTGATAATTATTTGGAGCATAGTAAAACACGTGTGTTTATTTTAAGGAAATTAGGATGTGTACGCTGGGTTGTTCCGTGACAAAATGTGACACTGTAAAACATAGGGAAAACCTAACGAAGTTTTAAGTCAACCTTTCAGTGGTTTCATCATTGCTAAATTTGGTATACATTTTCCTTTGATCGCCCTTAAGCCTAGTACTGACCTGGAGAGTGAAATTTTTCGCCGCTGCGATTTTTTCAATGAAAATATATTCTTACTGTCGTGGTATATGTGGGGAATGCTGGGGAATTCCATAAGCTATACAATCCGAAAACAGTTCCATAAATTTTCTCGGCCATTTTATGTATTTTTCCCGATTCCCCGGTTATTTCATCGTGAAAGGTCAAATGACCGGGGAATCGAAAATAATACATACAATGGGTGAGGAGAATTATGCAACCGATCTCGGATTGCAGCTTATGGAATTCCCCACCGTTTGTGACATATTCCACGACAGTAAGTATCCATTTTTATTGATAAAATCCCTGGGCGAAAAATTTCACTCTCGATCTTAATTCAGCCCTTAACAAAGAATCGACAATCACTGATGAGTTGCGGGAATAGCGGTAAATTCGCCGTTGAAGCGAATGAAAAGTTATTGTTCTTGGTTATTGGTTCTCTTGGCTCCCCCTGTGGAGCGATTTGGATGAAACTCGGATGGAAGCTAAGTGATGCGATCTTAATTATTTTTGTGTCGGCACTTTGTTATGAGAAAGATGTCCTTGGACAAAAAAGGTCCCTTTTTATTTGGGAATACATTATAGTCGATATGCATATCAAAATACAGTATTCGGTGAGTTGAGCCCTTTAAAATCACCACAAGCTTATTTTGGGTTTCCAAAGGATATTATATACATATGTACTACCAAAAAGGACACTTCTCCAAGGAAACTGAGAATGGGCATTATGGTTGTCGTTCGAAAGTCGACATTTGGCGTACTGTATGTAATTGGTTTGAAAGGATTTTTGGGCTTCTGGAGTGGCAAGATAACGGCTAATGCAATGTGGATTATTTTGTAAGCAATAACGTAGGCATATAAATGATCTAAGATTTTTCCCCTAAGGGAAAACTTCTCGGAGTTTTTAATTAACTTCGTACCGATTTGATCATATATACGCGAACGGGGGTAGGATGAGATAGAGAAACCGGTCGCGAACACATGGTCTAAAATGTGTACGATGCTGGGAGAGTTTTCCTATCTCCGCGTATAAAGTTTTCCTTATACGGATATATTCACGTCGTCTAACCGTAGGGTGTGGAAACTAAAATATCTACATATGAGGAAAATGATGAAACTGGAAGTCGACACTTTACAGAGTTCCCTTTAGTCGCCTTATACGACAAGCCAGGAACACTGTGATTTATTATTTCTCCACACCACAGGGGTTACTCAGAATATGCGGGAAAATAACGCCCCGTGAAGAACATAGGAATCGGCCGGAACCGTTCGACCTATGAAGCTCCTCCTAACACCATACAAGCTAAGAGTCCGCGCAGTTTTGCCACAACTGAAGAGGCTATAGGAATGGGCCGGAGCCTTTCAACCTATCAACCAATGCATGTTTCAAAAAGAACACTTGAGCATCCGGCTCCAAAGCGATGGATCAGATTTTATAGTAAGAACAACGGCTATTCCTTAACGAACCGACTTTGACACCGCCGATATCAACTCTTCTACTTGCCTCCCTCTGTATACCATGACGACGAGTTACTCGGCCTGCGGTGTAGGTATCGCACATCCGGGCAGTAATGCCTCAGCATATTTCTACAGACAGCTCTATCCTGAATCGTATTATGCCCGAGGGGGTAGGTAGGTAAAAGTGGTGGCTTAGGTCAAGCAGACCAGAAGCCCAATTAGCGCAGAAGGCGCCGTTTTGAAACCACATATTCCGTTAAACTAATAAAAAAGGAGGTTACAGAAGGTTAAATGTCATGAGTGGAGAGGCGTCTAGAGCCCCTATTTTCGCCTCCGACGCATCCTCTGTCTAGACTATCAAAAAACGCACGACCGAGCGTTCGATAGCGGGATCTAGCGAGACCTGGGCACTTGCAGAGAAAGTGAGTTAGAGTTTCTCTCTCATTTGCGTTATCGCAACTACGACAATGCGAGTTGTGAGGTATACCCAACCTGGCCACATGGTCCCCTATTGGCCAATGGCCCGTAATAACTGCTGTAAGTCTGGCGATATCCTTCCGCGGTCTTGTTAGAATCTCGGACGTCCTTTTCCAGTCATATGATGGCCATAACTTTCGTGATATGGCACAAGTTCTTATGTTTCGCCAGTAACCGCCTGCAATCGTAAGATAATGCAAGGAAATCTGTCCCTTGACAGTTGACATCGGAACGTGTACGCGCTCCTCATAGGAGGTGTCCATAGAGGCCCCTTTTCTGGCCAACTCATCTGCCAGCTCATTGCCATCTATATTCGTATGTCCAGGCACCCAAATTAGTGTGATTGAGTGCTTTCTACCAAGATTGTTTAGCGTCTCCTCACAGCATTTGAGAAGCTTAGAGGATATCTTCGCAGATTTAAGTGTCTTAATAGCCGCCTGACTATCTGAGCAGATGGCTATGTTTTGGCTGTCTTGAATATTTCCGAGTGCGAGGCAGGCCTTCATGATTGCAAACAATTCCGCCTGGAAAATGCTAGCATGATCAGGAAGACGGTAGGATTCAGAGATGTTAAGTGTATCGCAGAAGACTCCTGAACCTACACCGCAGCTCATTTTAGATCCATCTGTGAAAATAGAGATTTCGTAATCCCCTACTGCCTCACCCGTACCCCATTCGCATCTAGTCGGAATTTTGACAGCAAAGTTTTTCCCAAGACATGATCTCATCTAGTGGCAGCTGGTTGAGGATATCAGCGTGACCATATGGCTTGGATGTCCAGCCACCGGACTCTTTAAGCCTTACCGCGCTACATGCCGCCAGTTTATTAATAAAAGGTTGATTGGTAGAAGATGCAGAATTACATTCAACGCATCCCTCGGGCATGTTCGCATACCCCCTGTGATGCCAAGACATGCCGTTCTTTGCACCATACCCAGTTTCGTTATATTGTACTCACTGCTAAGCGCTGGCCACCACACAAGTGCTCCATACGTCAGCATGGGACGTACAACTGCTGTATAAAGCCAGAGTACAAGATTTGGTTTAACGCCCCACCTTTTATTGAGGGCTGTCCTACAGGCTTAGAAAGCTACGCAGGCTTTCTTAACACGCTCTTCAATATTCAACTTCCTGCTGAGCTTCGGGTCTAAAATGACTCCCAAATACTTCGAACTAGTCGATAGTGTGAGTTGCTGTCCGTTAAGTTTTGGAAGGGAAGGTTTTTGTAGTGAACAGCATCAGCTTTGTCTTGCTTGGGCTTACACCAAGGCCACAGCTTGTAGCCTTGCTGACTAACCCGAGCGCTCTTCCCATGATCTGACTGATCACGGAGAGACACATTCCTGATACTATGATCGCTACATCATCCGCATACGCCACTACTTTTATACCTTCCTCGTCGAGTTTAGTTAAGATTTTATTGATCACTACTAGCCGCAGTAGCGGAGAGATGACACCAACTTGAGGTGTTCCTCTACAGACGAATTTTGTCATCTGGCTGTTTCCTAAGTCCGCATGAATTACCCTGGTCTTCAGCAGACTCACTATCCATTTGTTGAGTCCCACCTCCACTCCCGAATCCGCAAGGGCTTCGTGAATAGATTCTATGCGGACATTGTTGAAAGCCCCCTCTATGTCGAGGAAAGCGGCTAACGTGTACTGTTTGTATTGCAGACTGTACTCGATGCTGCGCACTACTTCGTGGAGAGCCGTTTCTGTGCATGCTGCGACCTAGAGAGTGCTGAGCTTCCCATGCTTTGCCGAATGTAGAGATCAATAATACGCTCCAGTGTTTTCAATACGATGGAGGATAAGCTAATAGGCCTGAAATCCTTCGCGATCTCGTGTCCACGTTTGCCTACCTTTGGTATGAATACGACTCGCACGCGTCGCCATGATTGGGGGACGTAAATGAAGGTCAGAAGACTCCTGAAGAGTGGCAACAGCATCGGAACTACAAGATCCTGCATTTTCTGCAGCATAATGGGCAGTATGCCGTCTGGTCCGGGAGATTTATATGGAGAGAAGCTATTAATTGCCCAGGCAATCTTTCTCCTCCGTAATGACATGGAGACTACAAAATCGCTCCGTTGGTTGTCTGCCATATGCAGTGTCGGTTTGTGTGTGGAAGTACTTTCGCACCCAGGAAAATGCGTTTTTCAAGAGAATCTCAAAAAGATTCTCCAGTAGATTCGGTCCAGAAGCCATCGTCCCCTTTTTATCAGGGACGGACATGAATGTGTTTTTGACAAAATTTTTGCAATTCTCGCCGAATCCTTGATATGATCCAAAGGATTGACAGAACTCGATACAGGCTTGGATTTTTGCTGTTCTGATGGCTATTTTGTATATTTTCAGACAGTCTTTATATGGCTGCCAAATTTTGTGTTTTGTTGCAGAGATTGAGAATGTCCCGACTAAGCTTCCTAAGCTTGGATAGTCATCGTTCCACCATGGCGGAAGGGTTTTCCTACTCCGCTTCACTGGACATGAATTTTTAAAAGCTATTTCCATAGCTTTCTCAAATGCTTCAACTCCCTTGTCCAGCTCCTCCACGGAGCTTATCGAGTGATTTGGGGACTTGGAAGTTTGTTTTTGAAAATCTGTCGAAACTTTTTCCAGTTTGTGGTCCTTGGGTTCCTGTAAGGCTTTGGAGTCTCCATGGAAACATTTTAAATTAAAAAAGTGTCCAGTTATGATCTGAAAAAGAAATTTAAGGTCAGGACAACCTCTCCATTGTTCCACCTTAAATCTCTCATTATCCGACAAAAGTGTAATATCCAATACCACCTCCCAGCCTGCGTAATTTTGCGAGCTCGGGAAAACGAAGGTTGGACAGTTTCCCGTATTAGATACTGTAAACTTAGTATTAATGATAAAGTCAAACAGGTCCTCACCTCTTTCGTTTATTTCGGTGCTCGGCACGATTTCAGTATCTGTGGCGCCAAATTTTGATGATGCCATTCATTAATATTGGCCTGAAACGACCAAATCTGCAATCCTTTTTCGCGAATCGTAACGTTTCTCCGGATATTCAATGTCAAAGTTTGACATTTATATGGGGTAGTTCAGTTTTTAATGGGAAATTTGGGGGTATTTTTTACCACAGTTTGATGTGAATCAATAGCCTTGCCCGAAAATAACATTTTCAATTTATTTCTGCCTCGCTGTCTAGCAAATTTTACAATTCTTGCTCGCAAATATATTTGGACATTTCATATTATTGAACATCTTTTGCCAAATTGGTAAAACTTACTATTCTAGTGGGAATGATTAAAATTAAAACGTCAATTTGAGTGGCATGGAACACTTTCCCAATGTGTAAAGCGGAAATCCACCCTTTTTTCCTTATCAAATTACATAACTGGCTTCATAGAAAAGTCAAACTTTGACATTGAATATCTGGAGAACCGTTACGATTTGGCTGAAAAAGGATTGCAGATTCGATCGTTTCAGACCAATATTAATGAAATGGCATCATCAAAATTTGGCGCCACAGATACTGAAATCTCCCCCGGTGCTCCCCCATAAGGTATGTCGTGCGTTTGCGTTGCACCCTACCAGGAGAGTAGTGTTCCTACTCCTATGCGCGAGACAATATATGTTTAGAAAAATAATTCACAAACCTGTGAAATGACTGAGCAAAAATCTCCTCATCAGTCGGTCCAATACGATCAGCAAATTGCAACAACTCCTCCTTGTACAGCTTCTCCGTGTCCTTAATGAGTGTCTCCAAATCAAAGTCCGGTTGCTTCGCCCGTTCAACAAGTGCATCATCCACGTCGATCCATGAACGTTTGATTTTCCTTTACTAATAAATAACTGCAACGCCTCCCTTTAGATCTACAAAAACAGAAGACCATTAATATAAAGCACTTTTACAGAAATAATGATTTCTCGCATTCTCACCTTCGTCCGCATCCAAATACTTCATCATTGGTTCCATCTCATTCATGAGTTTGTTCACCAATTCCCCGACATCACCCTCGAAGGGAAGTTGAATTTTCTCTTCGATTATCCGTTCCGAGCCATCGTAATTTGTGTAATTGTACACAAAATTAACGCAATCGTCGACATCGGCCAACATTTTCTAGTCGGCGCACTATACC